>CM073763.1:69353037-69953037 GCA_037127475.1 Arma custos | reverse complement strand
TAACGTCATACTATGCTGCTATGGCTAATCGTACGATGCTAGTGGGAGTCCTCAATTATGCCATCCTCCAAGATTTTATTTACAAGATAATACAAATTTACAAGAAATACCTGAAAATGCTTCTATATAAACCAAAAGCATTTTGTTACCTTTCGGTATATCGGTATCCATATTTAATTAGATTACCACTTTTTAACGAGTGCCTGACATCTTACAGGCTCGGGACCTCCGTTTTATTTCCCTTTCGAAGGACGCCATTACTAAGAATTTTTTAACACCCTTTTAAAAAATGCTAGGGCCACCTACCGGGCTACAAACACACAGACAGTTTTAGCACAGTTCTTTCACGCATAAAGCAGCACCTGATGACCTATATTGACCAGACCAATATAAGATAAAATTGTCTGTTAGCAGAATGTATTTTTCACTGTTATATTTTTTAGATGTATTTTTCGGTTACGAAGACTGCGTATAACAAAAAACGTATCTATTCTTCATGCTTGCTTTCAAGAGACAAGCTGATGCAAGCACAGCTCGGATTTCATTTAATAAACATTGCTATAATTGTCTCAAGGGCGAATGTGAACTTTATTCTAGCGAAGGATAAATATCGGAAAGAAAGATCCAGACCAGTGGGAACAGCCCTCAGTACAAGCTGCAAAGGTACTGCCCCCTTGGCACATCCCATTGACGGCTGTTACCATGAACACTATCCCGAGGGCCCGGCCTTGACTCCACAAGGTGACCGGCAGTTCGTTGATCTGAGCAGCAGGAAGTGCCCAAACCTCGATGAGGCTGCCTCAAGGTCAGACTAGGGAGGACATCCTCAGTAATAAGGCTGCTTCAGGATCTGAAGGGCCTCTGGGATATGTGGAGTATCCTTCTTTGCTGATCTAATATCCAAAATGAACAAGTGATGCATAACATAAGTACACTAAACTAAACCGAAATAATAGGTTGTATCAAATATTATAAAATTTGATTGCCGAGATTAATCCTGTAAACTTATTCTATGTACATGTTTGTTTGATCATTCATTTCATTAATGAATGAATCACACTTTATGCTGCTATGGCTAATCGGTGCTACAATGGTAGCCCTACATTTTTCATTTCCAGGCTAGCGACCCCCATTTTATGCCTCTACAGAAGGTTGGATCAAACAAGAACTTCCTTTAGAAAATCCTAGGATCAACGAACTTACACAGTACCTATACCATTTGTGATCCATTCTGTATACTTTTGACAGGATATCTGCGTAAATACATAACTGAGACTAAATAAAATATTTTGGTTTAAAGGCAGACAGAATGTTGTCCTGAATGGAATAAGGGATATAAGGTACTTGAATTTTAAAAAAAACAGTACGTTTACTCGTCATTCATCAACTCTCTTTATAAAAATCCGTTAAACAAATGAGCTGGGATATTATATTGAAGATTTTGCGGTAAATCCTGTTATTCATTCATATCGGCAAATAACGAAGAAGTGAACGAAGATCGGGAACAATAAATCAACGAAAACAAATCGTAGCAAAGTAAATCTCTTAAAAAATTGTTTCACCTATTCAAGAATCCTTAAGACTAATAGTCTAAAATCACATTAATGTCCACAAATTATCATATTTTACTTCAACAGTAAGCTTTACTCCGATTGGAACGATTTTATGTTTTGTTCAGTATGGGATTTTATAACTAAATTTCAAATAGATTGCAGAAGACTTAACTTCAGTATAGTATGAAAAAAAACAATAAACGGTACCACTGCAACACGTGCACGGGTCTGGGGTTCAGTACATGGTAGATACTGTATTGTTTCATGGAACACGGTTATGCAGGGAGGTGATTTGTCCTAGATCACACTCAACCGCCATATGTTTCCCCCTTAATTTGGTTACTTACTTTATAGAGGCTGGATGAGCCCCAGGAGGGTCCTAGATATGATATGATCCCTCTCCGGCTGCTAAAAGGATAAGTAAAAGTTTTGCCAGCAGCGGGATTTGAACCGGGATTTTCAGCATGGCAGCTCAGTGCTCTACCACTGAGCCACTCCACCTTTCAATACAGTATAGGTATCATTAATTATAACAACTCTAATGTTCGAAGTTTATAATCTTCCAAGGAATCAACTATTGAAAATTTTATTATCATTAGACAGAGCTTAAACCAGTATTCCTTCCGAAATCATTATTATATCAAGGTTTAATCTACCATAAAACCTTCTGCGATTAGCTATTAACTACATACTTATTTGTAATAGCCTTTAGTAGCGGCGGTTGATAAATGCGACCTTGGGCCATTATATAACTTTCCTTAAGAAAAACCTACATATCTGTTTGCACTTCCTAGAATGTTCTCAGTTGACCTTGAACGCGTGTCCTTCTGCACAGCTTAAGAACGCCAATACCGGGGGATCCCCACTTCCTTATAGATAGAGTCGAGTTTCTCTCAAACGATTTGCAAATACAAGTGAACGGAGACGTAGATCAGTTCAAAGAATACAATATTTACATTACTATTTTTTTTAGCTTTTAGTTTGAGATAAGATCAAGGTCAATGTAAAAGACCGTCAATTTTAATTTATTGTCTTCTTAAATATAACTTAAACGTCTGCCATAGGTCCTTAGGAAATTAAAGAATTAGGAGTGTACGTAAATCCAAACAGTTTTTTTTTCTTGACAGCCTCGATAAAGTAGTAGAATTTTCTAGAGAATAAAGACCGTTTCAACTCACCGAAAACATCCATAATAAATAGTCCTTCACTTGGAACTTAAAAAAAAAGGAATTATAAAATGGTAAATAAACAGGAACCAATGAGGAATGGAAGCGTTAATTTCTATGTACATGTCATGCGAATGAATAAAAGAACAAACAGAATGCTAACAAAATAATATTCGATTTCTTCAGTAATCCGAAAGCTAAACCGAACTAGATTAAGGAAGCAGAGATATCTTGAGAGAACTCGGGGTTATAGAGGATATGCATAGGAACAACCAAGAGTATAACCCAAGACAAGAGGATGGGATTTGAGGCGAGAGCGGACGATCGAAATCCGATGAGGAAATGAGTAGGAGATCTAAGAGGATGAAATGATACTGGGAGGAGAGAAAGTCACGGGACAAGCAATGGTGATTGATCCGGAGTATCACATAGTTGGGTGAAACTTAAAAAAAATAGCTTTCATACTAAATGTATTCAAGGTTAGTTTTTCGTACATGACCTTGACTTGGATGGCGGCGAAGAAGGCGACCCTTAGCCTAATGCAGTGGGGTCGGTGAGGCAGCCTTGGAGGGCTGTTACATATGGACAGCTGCCAGTCATGGCCTCAACTCTACCACGCTAGTCATTATAGAGCAACTTCTAACATTATAAATTATTTATTAATAGTGCTATACTAGGACAGGAGATTGGTGTATTAGGAAGTGGACAAGGCAGTGATCATGCTGGGCTTGAATACACCTCTACTGGACACAGGTACTCATTCACAAAATGAGGCTCCCTTCAAAAAAGTAAAGACAGGGAAGAAATCGGCCAAGAGGAATACAAGGAAAGCAGAAGAAGGGCCACCAATAGAACAGCTTTACCGCTCCAGGTAATTTACTACTAACTGAGAAACCTACGGCGCCCCCACCGAAAAAGATTCCTCCAGTTATAATGGACCGCGAAAACTTCACGTTAAATGAGGTGAGTGATTTCATGAACAAAATTAATATCAATATTTTATCAAACAGACCAGGACTGAGATCCCTATCTACCTCCAATTAGAGGCCGACCCATCAGAAAAATTTAACCAAATAAATAAATTCACAATATTAAATTTCAACTGTTAAATAAACATATTTATATATATATATATGTGTGTGTGTGTGTGTGTGTGTGTGTGTGTGTTTTTTTTTTTTTTTTTTTTTTTTTTACGGGGGTAGGTGGAAATCTTCAAAAGACACGGATAGGCCCGTACCTATCCGTAGTGTGGGATTTTTACCCACTAAAACCACCTCCCTACACCTGTTTCCCACCCTCCACGGGACCACCGTTAGGCATTACTTCATGGAGGGGGAGTGGCTGTGTGCCGCCTCATTGTGCTAGGCTACCTCTGCTCTAGGCACGCCTCTCCTTCTCTTCCTTCCTCAGCTTCTTGATGACCTCTACGGCCAGGCGCTGGCCAGCTGTCCAGTACTCCTGTGAAAGCAGCATCAGGCTAACAATATTGTCGGCTGTCGCTGCTGAGCCACAGACTCCTTTAAAATCATTCCGTTCTTCTTGAAAACGGGGACAGCTGAAGAATACATGTTCCACCGTCTCCTCTATTGTTGGGCAGCTTGGACATTCTGCTGTATTGTCCAGCTTAAACCGCAATTGGTATGCTCTGAAGCAGCCATGTCCTGTAAGCATCTGGGTTAGGTAGTAGTCTACTTCCCCGTGGCTCCTATCCATCCAGGGTTCGATGCGAGGAACCAGCCTATGGGTCCACCTCCCGTTCGTGGCCATATCCCAGCGTTGTTGCCACTTCTCGATTGTCATCTTCCTTTCCTCAGTTCTGGGGATGCGAGCAACTCTTTTATACCAACGCTGTCTCTCTTCTGCGATCAGTTCTATTGGTGGCATCCTGGCCACTACACATGCAGCTTCGTAAGAGACAGTGCGAAACGCGCTGATTACCCTCAGGGCACTTCGACGATAAATGGACACCATTGGTCTCCTGTAAGCCAGTGTGTCCAAGGCACCATTCCATATCGGGGCTGCGTAGAGAAGGACGGATGAGATGACGCTCGATAATAATAGTCTTCGACTGTTTCTAGGCCCGCCTACGTTGGGCATCAGTCGAGCCATTGCTGTGGTCACTCTTGCTGCTTTATCGCATACTCGCTGGATATGCTCCTTGAACCGCAGCCTTTCATCGATTATCACTCCGAGATATCTCAGCGAGGGCTGAGACTGGATCTCTTGTCTGCCCACTCTCAGGGTTATTTCTTCCCTCCTTTTCCGGCTACTAATAAGAAGAACCTCTGTTTTCTCGTCTGCAAGCTGAAGCCCCACCGAAGCCAGCCAATCACGGATTAGTGAGATACTCTGGTTGGCCTTCAGGGCCACTTCATCTTTGTATTTGGCCTCAATTACCACTGCAACGTCGTCAGCAAAACCCACTGTCTTGGCACCCTCTGGTAGGCCAAGCCTGAGGATCCTGTCATACATGATGTTCCACAGGACAGGCCCAAGCACTGAACCCTGGGGTACTCCGCCAGACACCTTGAAGCTTTTGGGACCGTCCTCCGTTGAATATATCAGGGTCCTGTCCGTAAAATAATCGGTGATAATGTTCCGGATGTAAATGGGGACACCCATTTTCTGCAAAGCGTCCAGAATGCAGCTCCATCTCGCAGAATTGAAGGCGTTTCTTACATCCAGTGTAATGACAGCGCAATAACATTTCGCACCTCTTCTCCATCTCTTTCCTGCAATAGCCTTCTGGGCAGTTTCTATTACCATGGTAATAGCGTCCAACGTAGATCTCGCTTTCCGGAATCCGTATTGAGTCCTTGACAACCCTCCTGCTCCTTCGGTGGTCTCTTGGATCCTACTGGCTATTATTTTCTCCAAAGCCTTCCCAGCTGTGTCCAACAAACATATTGGTCGATATGTGGTAGGATCCGATGGGTTTCCCTTGCTTTTCGGGATCAGCACAAGGCGCTGCCTTTTCCATGATCGCGGGAATGATCCCTCTCTTAGGCAGGAGCTGAAGACTTCCTGAAATAGGTTTGGTCTGGTCTCCATTGCCGCCTTTAGTGCCACGTTCGGAATGCCATCCAGACCTGGAGCTTTTTTAGTCTTAAGGCTAGTGCTAACATCCCTGAGCTCCTCAGCTGTCACGGTCGGTGCGTCAGTTGGCTGCAGCTTTTCTGAGTGCACTAATTCCTCTTGTTCTGGGAACAGAGTGGCAACGATCTTCTCCACCGTCACCGGGCACGTAGGCGATTTCGTAGAGCTGCCCTTCAGCTTCTTCATGACGGATCTGTAAGGCCTACCCCATGGGTCCTCGTCCACCCCCTCGCATAGTTCCTTCCAGGACTGCCTCTTGCTCTTCTTAATTGCACGCCGGAGCTCACGCCTCGCAGCTTTGAATTCCTCCCGTAGCGTTTGGAACTGAGGGCTGCCTCTTGCTCGCTGATACCTTCTTCTGATTGCGTGGCAACGTGTGCGACAGTCAGCGATATGGTCGTTCCACCAATAGACCGGCCATCGACCTATGCCTTTGTTGCTGCGCTCCATAGCTGCGTCACACGCTATGTTGATCAGGTCCATTACCTGATGGGCCTTATCCTCTGCGGTGCCTGAGAGCTCACAAGGTTCCTCCATCATAATTTTAAACGCTTCTTTATCAAAAGTCTTGACTTTCCATCGAATTGTACTCTTCTCTTGCCTCTTTGACTTTGGTTTCCGGTTTCCCAGAGTGATCAGTATAGCCTGGTGGTCGCTGTGGGTGTACAGGTCGCAGACCTGCCAACCAGTAGTAGGGCGTAGAAAGTCACTGACAAATGTTAAATCGATGATAGAAGACCTACCTCCCTTAACAAATGTGGGCTCCGTCCCTGTATTTACGAGTACCAGATCATCCATCTGGGCAAAAGCTTCTAATAGAACTTCTCCTCGTCGGTTGGTCAACTTACTGCCCCATTCTGCCGCCCAGGCATTGAAGTCTCCGGCAATTACCACTGGCCTGCGTCCCATGGCGTCTCGCACTATGCGATCTAAAAGACCTTCAAATTCCTCGATTGTAGTGTTCGGTGGGGCATAGCAGCTGTACAAGTACATATGCTGTATCTTGGCCCAGACAAAACCATTTGTGAAGGCTCGCGGTGTTTCTTCCATGAAACTTTGTTCACTTACCCATATCGCCGCCCTTCCTGTGGCGTCAGATATCCAAGAGTCACTGTCTATGTTTTTATATTGCTCACTCAAGATCGCAGCGTCCACTTTAAGATCTTTCACGGTTTGCCACAGGAGATCCTGTGCGGCTTCGCAGTGATTGAGATTTAGTTGGAGGATTTTCATATGAGACGATTTCTTAGCCTCCTTTGTTCTTCTAGAGCCCGCTGTAGTACTGGACATTTGCTACCACCGCAGGGGTGTCCATTATTGCCACCTCCAGCGCATAGTGCGCAAGTAGGACTCTTCATACAGTCCACGGCTAGATGACCCTCTTCACAGCACTTACGACAACACTTCGTTCGGTCGGGTCCCGTGCATTGCCTGGCCAGATGTCCAAAGTCCCAACATCGGAAGCAGCGCTGTAGTCGAATTTTCTCTCGTATTCGACTGATAACCAATCCTACCCTAATTTTCCCTTTGGCTATTGCTCTCCTAGCCAGCGAAACCGGCAGAGCAACAACAGCCGTAATTGTTCCAGCGTATGCTGAGCGAATCGATCTCACTGTTGTTGTCTGAATCTGTTCTCCGTCGAGTAAAGTGGTGAGAGCCTCTGCGACTTCTTCTTTGGATGTTAGGGCATCCAGGTCCCTGATTTCAATCAGTGCCTCCTGCCTCCAAGCCCTAATTTCGGCCTCTGTACCCAACGCTCCTACCAGGGTTTGCTTCATGTTCTCCAGAGTGGCCCCTCTTGATTCTCGGTCCAGTTGTATCAGGAGATTCCCTGCCTCATTTTTGCGGATCCTGGTGATATTGGAGCTCATATCTCGCAAAGCTGGATCAGCTCGAACCTTACGCAGGGTATCTGCGTAGGTGGTGCCCTCCGTAATCTTGATTATGAGAGCGTCAGGCTTCGGTGGTTTTGGACGTGGGCGCCTATCTCTGCCCTTCTTCTTATTTGTGACTGTTTGCCACCCTTCTCCTTTGGATGCTGTAGAAGCTAATACAGGTTGCCGACACTGCCAAGGCTGCTCCGCTGTTCTTCCACTAGGTGCCTTGTTCTGTTTTCTTGGCGCAACCGCCTTTGGTTGCTTTTTTGTTCCTGGACCTACGTGGTTCATTGAAGGCTGGTCTTCCAGCTGATTCTTCGCTATTGGTGCTTTTCTTGATGCTGGAGATACAGTTTGAGTACCTGCATCTACCATGTTTTGGATCTTCTCCCCAGATCTCAATTTACTTTCTAGTGACATGAGGTGGTTCTGGATTCTACAGGAATACTCCTTTATCTCTCCGTGAACATTATGCCTCGACTGGATGTATGCCTGCAGATCTTGGACTTCTTTAACAAGGTTTGTCAACTCCTTCTGGCAGAACTCCAAGGTTGAAGTTGTTCCTGAGGCTGTCTCAGCTACAGCCAAATTTATCGTTGTGCCATTGCGGTGGCTTGATGACGACGACGGGGGTCCCGCTTTCGCAACCTCATCCGACGCCGGTACTGGAGTTCCGAGCTCCTGCACCGTAACAATAATCTCCTGCTCTTTCATCTCATTAGTTTTTTTTGCATTTTATACCTCCTGCCAGGTGTAATACAGCCGCCTCTAACATGAGGAACAGACGCTGACCAGGACGCCGCCTATTCTAGGAACAGTCGCGCCTGGATTTGTCTAGTTTTGGTCCACCCCGGGTATTTTATTTCCCCGGTACCCACCATATCTAGTGAGCATCCCCCTATCCGCCACCTGGGGAGGCGCCCGATGGGAGACTAGCAGCTCCTCACGGGTGTGTGTGTGTGTGTGTGTGTATGTGTGTGTGTGTGTGTGTGTGTGTGTGTGAGAGAGAGTTCAGTTGACAGATTTAGTGTTGTGACAAGTCACCGCTCCTACTATTTGCCCTGAAGATGGCCTGCAACATAGGCCAAAACGTTGGCACGATTAGAAAAAATATATAATTATAATTTTAATTGAAATAGTTCACATTAATTTAAAATAGTTATTTAAATAATTTACAAATAAAAAAAAAGAATATGCGATGATAAGTATCAGTAGAGAGCGATTAATTGGCAAGAACACATTTAAAATTCATTAGAAACGGAATGGGGTAAACTCCAGTCCCGTGTCGGAGCTGACACACACACTTTTTTTTTTTAAATTATAATATCTCAGTTTTAAAAAAAAAATAGCTTACTGAGAGAAACCGAGACTTTCTGGTAACGTCGAAAAAGTACACTTCAGTTCTATCTGTTATGTGAGAAAGTAATTTTAAAGCAAAGATGAGGCTAAGAGTAAACCCAAGCTATTTTCTTAAATCAGTATCGAATAAATAAAAACAATATGTGGCAATTAATATAAAAACGGACATAATAAAAAATATATATAGACATAATATAAGGTAGTTAACATGAATAATCAAATAGTCCTGTGATAATCGAATACTCAACAAGACATATATGCATATATCGAGACAATACAATAGTTGATGAGTCTTTTTAATACTTTTAATGTGGGTGTGGTTTATTTAGCTTCTATCTGGATGGATGATGCACCAATTATCCTTATTACACTGACTGACAAACAAATTACTGTTGGCTGTTTATTAGTTTTATCTGAGATAAGATTGAGCTTGGAATCTTCATATTTATCCGTAGATATTTGTTATTACTGTGTTTAGTTGATCATTGGTACGAATTCCATCGACTAGTCAGCATTTAAATACATATTAACAATATTAAAATTTATTTTATTTATTTTTAATGCTTATTTACTTTTTATGATATCTTATATTATGTATGGTAATAATCTATATTATAATCTATCGATGGTAATAAGCTATTATTTTAATTTAGAATCATATAAATAATAGGATTACTTTTTTTTTTACTTTAAAAAAATTTAAATAAATACATTTTGAATGCTGAACTACAAGTCTTCTTGACACTCCAACCATGGAATTAAAAATAAAGAACAAAATGGTAAATAAACAGGAACCAATGAGGAATTACTTGCTGAACTTCTTTCAGCTCACATGCCAAATATCATCCCAGATTTTGTATTTCATACACAAGATCTACAGCTAACAAGAGTCCGTAATTCTCAACTCATTTATCAGGCAACTATTGCCAGTACTTTTACACGGAGTAATTTACCATTCACTTTTGTATAATTTGTTCTATAATCAATTTCACACACACACATATATATAATGTGAGTGTACAGATTTTCTTAACTTAAACAGCCTCAATAATTCAGTCTATGACGGCGCACAATATTCAAATTCAGTTCCATGATGAACGAAACAAAACAAAAAAATAACATACTGACCTTCGAAAGTAGCTTGAAACAAACAATTTGAATATAAAAGCGATAAACAAGGAGATGATTCGTTTCACATCATAAAAAGTTAGTAATTCATTAGAATATGTTTGACCTTCCGTCCAAGCCGTTCCAAACCACAAACGAAAAGTCAATGACGAATTCCAGTAGATTTAGACTTGAGACCTTGGTTATTAGCGATTCTAAAACTGTTTGTCTTTGGTAGCTAATGGTACACACATTCAGGATTAGAGATTAGTCAACAACATATTTATCTGCTTTCTATTGTATCATAAATACTGGTTAGTAATATTTTTATGAATTATATTAATAATTAATATTTTTCAATCGATTAAAAAATTTGTTTGACTGCGTTGGACTTGGTGTAGTTGTTTGTTGATATTAACAAAATCGTAGTAATATTACAGTATTGGTTATATTTTTCCCTTCGTTTTGGCCAACAAGGGACCACGTTCCAATTTCAATTGCTTCCCATTTGTCGCTTTCTTTTCCTCCAATATTCTCTCATCTTTTCACCATGTTTCTTCTTTCTTTCGCCTGAGCACTTTATACTGGCTTTATTATTATTTTCGGCTTCTAACCCAAAGCGAAAATCCATATGATGAGAAACGAGAAATATTTCATCACTAAAATGGGTGAAATAAACCTGAATGATGGATGACAGAGCACATAATTCTCTCCAACCACATTGGTTGGTTGTTTTAAGTTTGAGGCGGATTTTATGCGATATTTATGCGTAACTGTTTGCTATGTAATACATGTTATCTATCTTATCCAGCAGATTATAAATTAACCACTGTTAATGGTCTATATTACATATCATTTTCCTATTATATTTTGATATTCAGTTAAAATTGTATATATTTTTTTTTTGTCGGGATTTTACAACTTTTGGTCACATGCCGAAAATCAGAACATTTTGTCGCCAATACTCTTGGTTTTCCCAATCTCAAGCTTCTTGCTGCCATCACCTCTTCAACTCCTTGCAGCCAGGTTTTCCTTGGGCGGCCTCTTTTTCGTTTCTCCTCTGGGATATAGTACATCATTTTCGGCCATCTCTCGAGGTCCATCCTTCTCAGATGACCATACCATAGCAGCTGCTTAGTTCCAATTTTGTCCATTATCGTTTCCCCTTTAACTTTATGGCAGAATTTTTCACTCGCTCAATTCTGGAAATGCGACAACTTCTTCAAAAATCCATTTCTGCAGCTTGCAGCCTTTGTGCATCTCTTGTTCCAACCCTCATTTCGGAAGCATAAAGTGTTACACCTTCAAATTAGAAATGAAAAATTCTCTTTTTGGTTTCAAGCGAAACACTTGGGTTCCACAGTATCGACTTTACCATGCCGATAACCTTCTTTCCTTTTACTTTATATGTAAATGTATTTATATGAAGTAAATTTTATAAGTACATGTAATTACTTCTGATATTTATTAATGATACTAAATATGTATACTTCCTCACTCTTCCAATCTAACGGAAGTACCGGAAGTACTCTATTTCTTGAAAACCTTTTGTAAATATATATTTAATTTCAACGTTCTTTTTGAACTATGTAAGCTTTCTCAATGCCCGTATAAGCTATTTAGAAATAACCGTCGTATAATTATTTTCGTTTTAAGCCTAAAATTTTATTACTATTTTGCGTGCTGATTAGCATAATATAAATTACCACAAGTTAAAACACTTTTATGGTAGACTCATTTATTTTTGTGTGAATAATTTTTTGAAATTATACAAATCAATTAACGGCGCCTATTTAACAAGAACATACAAACACTATAAAAGAATACATTCTCCCACTAACATAATAATTTCGGCCTGTTCTTGATATTATAATTGATAATAGAACTGCTAATAACATTATCAAATATTATTATAATTTTTAGTATTTGAAATTAATGTATAAGAGAGAACTGGCTTAGAAATGGAGAATAATCATTTTATATTACTCTCAGTATTAGTTTTTTCACAGAAATAAAACATACTAAAATTGTATTTATTACGTAAGTTTGATTAGACCCTAAGGAAAGATGGGAGAGACTATAGGTAGAGTGGCCCGACTGAGAACATTACCGACAATTTTTAGGAACGAAAAACAACAAAAGTTCTATTCTAAAATAAAGTAAAAAATTAAATTTCATTTGTAATTTAAATAAATACCTTGAAAATATATTTTTTTTGCGATGTTACTTCTGAATATACACCCCTGTAATGTATCTAAACAATTATTTTATTTTTATTTTGTATATTAATTGATTTATAATTTTTTTATAATATATTTTTATGGAGCTTTTGACCTGTGCAATTAATTCTAGTTAAGATAATATAATATACTATTATAATAAAAGATGTTCTAGGAGGTTAGTGGATATAATAGAGAAGTATTCAGGCAGTGGAGATGAGTTCGGGGGCGTAGCTGCCCAAGTTGCAATGACCGTTCAAGGCCAGGCCTCCATTGAGGTCTCTTGAGAACCAAACAGGTTCTACCGCCTTAGGAATTCACACGTTACAACGAATCGGTTAGTGATCCAATCTATATATGTGTGTGAAAATATATAAATATGTGTGAAAATACATTTATTGCCTCTTAGTAATAATAGACCACTAATTTGGGTATTAATTGGACACTATAAACGAATTTAACGGTCGCTATAAAATTCTTGTAGTTATTTATATTGGCTCGTTTCATCTGATATAAACTTTTTTTATTATTCCTGAAATTCAAAGTGGAATTAGAGGACTTCTGTTTTCTTACTAATTATATGAGGAAGAAAATAGTCCGGATGGAAATCAGGTCTTCTTCAGGGCTTATAATGGAGTCAAGGATGGGGATCCTCTAATATAATTCTAGATCACTAGGTTTATAGATTTTAATGAGCTGTTATTGATCCTATATTTTTTATAATATCTTTTATTACTACAATTGGACGAATAATGATTAGTATACCACAAAATATGACCAGTGAAACAACCGATTTTCATTACATTTTTTTTTATGAGTTCAAACCTGGACGCTTGACAGCCCAAGCTGCTAGAAACATTAGGATAATGTTATAATTAGGATTATTAAGATAAAACTTTTGAAAAGGATTTCCAGATGTCATTAAATGACAAAGCCATGATTTTTTCAGTTATGGAATTGAATATAAGAAAACACGTTGGGAAAATGAGGGTAAATATTTTGAATAAACAATATTTTGATTTTAAAAAGTTGTTTTTTAATACTGACGTTCTGATAACAGGAACGCCAAGATACAGACGACATACAGCGCATGATAAAAGCAGAAAAAATAAAAAACCTTGGAAGATAAGTTCACTTCCTTACTAGGAAAGCAGAAGAACAGAACTATGTAATCTTTTAATGAAACACACATTTACAGGAAACAGTATGACGTCACAAGTTGCGGGAGTTTTTTATGGGAACCACAGGTAGAATAAGGGACATTTATTTTAAGTTTAAACATTACTTTAAAATGTTCATGTTCAGATAACTTGGAAAGGAAGCATTTTATTGTATAGATATAGAGAATTAAAATTGATTAAAGTTTGTGCGATATGATGCATTCACAGACTACGTCTCAGAGCTATCTGGATTACTCTTAGGGATTAAACATAATGAAATTCATTATTACGAATTATGTATATGTGACAAAAGCATATATTTTTTTTAACACAAATTTAACTTTTGCAATGATCCATGGAAAATTCCAAAATATCAGCGTATAACACTGCTTAATTTTTCTAATATAAAATTTCCTAAACATACTGTTGCGATTAAAAATAAAGGATTATACAAGAGTAAAAAAATAACTGCTACAAAAATATTTTCATATGTATTCTTTTTTTCTTATGGATAACGTAAACATTGTGTTTCGTTAAAAAATTGTATGTTATAGATGATATTTTAATTCATATATATGATTAATTAATTAATCGATAATAATTTAAATAATACTTTGAGATTAGAAGATATATTGGTAATGAGCAAGTAGTAAATAATAACGGTAAAAGGAATTTTTACGTTAATAATTCATAGAAGACTGAAAAGACAAGAAACCGCTCGACGTTTTCGCCTACTTCAACAGTTACGGGACAAACGCTCTAAGCTCCCAATTAATTACAAAAGACTCATTTACATGACAGTTATCAGACCTTTTTGGACATAAGGAGTTGAGCTTTGGGCTCAACTAAACCTGGATTCATCTCGTATCCAATCCTTACAATCCAAAATCCTTCGTGAAATCTTCAATGCTCCTTATTATGTCACAAACAAACACATCCATCATGATCGTAATATCCCATATGTTGCTGATCTGGCCCAAACTAGATACCTATCCTTCCATAACAAGCTCCATACACACTTGAATCCGCTAGTCTCTCAACTTGCTTCCCATACTATTTCTGATAACCCTCCGAGGCGTCGGAAAAGTAGATGGCCTCGAGACATTCTGCTATAGAACTTTATTGGAGTGCTACCGATGGTGTTTTTTGTTTTCATGTCGTTTGTTCATATTGGCAAATTTACTTGATGTAATATTATTATAGTTGTAAATATCAATAAATTAATCTAAAAAAAACACGTTAATAATAAAAATCCTTGGTGTTAATGAATCATTTTTCTTATTCCATATAGCCTAAAGTTTGGTTATTATAATATACTGAACAATATTTTAATTAATTATTCGGCAATAGCTATATCTCGTGAGAATGTAATTTAACTGAAAAAGTTAAACATCAGTTTATTAATAAAGCCGAATAAAGTTAGTTATTAACGCTAGTATGTTTTTTTAAACCATTGACAGCCACTTGTAATGCGGTATTGTATAACCTCTACGCCGGCCGAGTCCTGGAATAGTTTGATAGCAGAATTATGTTTATGATTTTTAAGATATTATACAAGTATAGCTATAATTTTAAAATTACACGACGATAATTTTAAGTTTTCCGAAAAAAATCGCTTAAGTTAAATTTATCTAAAAGAATATATTTTCCTCTCTTAAAACTTTATTTGTTGGTATTATTATTAATATATAAATAATTTTACTTCCGATATTTATCTATGTGATTGTCAAATGAGTCAAAAAACAATTATACAATTGCTTCCAAAATTATATATCTTAGATCACATTTCATTTTCGAAGTTATGGAGACAAGAAAACAAGTCATCAGATTGTATGTCTTATACTAATACTACTAATATTAATATAATAATAAAAAAATATATATATAATTATTATTATTATTTATCAGCTATTTTTTCACGCATTTGCGGGTTCAAACCAGAGATATTATTATTATTATTATTATTATTGGCGAACTCTCCCTAAAAATAGAAGATGTTAAGCAAGTGACTCGATCAGCTTGCATTTTTGCGGTCCTTTCGAATTTCATCTAACCAGGGTGTGATATTCTTTATGTTTTATAATCTATTATTCTTTTCGTCAATAGATTTTCTGGTAGTCGGCAGAGATGACCAAAGAATTTCATTAGCCTTTATCTGATACCAATTTCGATGTTTTTTCATACTTTTCTGTCATTATAATTGGTTGTAGTCTAAAACTGTCTTGGGTTTGTCTTCCGTCTAGAATTTCCATGTTGAACTTTCTCTCTTCTGTTCTTGATTTATTCAAGTTGTTGTTTCCTGTAAAGGGTTAGTGTTTAACTTGCGTAGAGGATTGTTGGTTTACTGGCAGTATTGTAGTGTCGAATTTTTGCCCCTCTTGATATTGATTTTTTGTTGGAGAGGTTTTGCGTTAACCCCATTCCTCTTATAATTTTTTGGAGGAGATGTTGCTGTGAGATTTTTTCAGTACCTGTCGGTTCGATGAATTCTCCGAGGTATTTAAAGTATGGGGCCCTGTTGACTTTACCATATTTTGTTTTAAAGCTTGTAATTTTTTTTTCTTTGTATTGTTATACAATGGGTACTCATGGAAGAAAAAGCTGGTGGTTGAGTGTGATCTCTAAGATGTGTATATCTCCTTATACAATTGTTGTCTTGGAAACAGTACTGATTGTTTTGTGTATTCAAGGTTATTGTTACATTCATATTGTCATATTTTATAAGCAGATCGGCGTAATATAGTCCTGAGCATTAAACTGAAGCATTGATATCTAAGAGGTGAAACATTGATGGATTTACATGTAGGCACATATCCCTGCAGGAGTTGGAGAACGGAAAAGTCAGTAGCAAAGCCAGCTAGACCTTTCCCCAGATATACTTACTTGTGCTAGATTCAAATATAAATGTAGAAACAATAGCCCTATAGTAACAGTAGAGTACAGCTCCAGTTGTGGACTTTCACTGGAGAGAGCTCTAGGGACCAGGTCAGGGGCAAACCTTTCGAAAAGTAATAGTCCAGTCTTCCAGCACTCTACTTCTCTCTCATTACAATAATAGATCCAACTCAACTATAATAATGGTCTTCGGAGATCGGATATTTCTTAAAACGGAATTGAGATCTATAAATTATTATATATACCTCTTTACTCATTAAAAAATACTCAATGAAGTACAGTTATTTTTATTTATTTTAAGCATTTACTAGACAATCCTTTGAATGAATAAATAAGTAAAAATTGATTATTTCTATAACTTCATGTTCAGAAATGCTTTTATGCAATTTTAATTATTTAATAAATTAAAATCAACTATTTATTTTTATGAACCCGTATTAATTAAAAGTTAAAATACCTTATCAATTTCCTTACCCCTTTTGTTTACACTTTTATATTTTTTCATATATTACTAATAAAATATTATAGATAATTCACACCAATATAACGTCAACAACAATAATATTATTATTAATTTATTTAATGACAATATTACCATTCTAATACAACAATTTAAACTGATTTTAATTATTAACGACTGAAAAACGATTAATTTTTACATTTTTTATGATAAAGGCATATTATTTAATTCAATTTTTCTCCTATGATTTTTAGTTTTCGCTTTTCATACTGCCTCTTGTACATGAACAATCTCTATTATTCTCCTGTCATAAGTTTTATCTAATATTTTTTTTTAGATTTCTATTTGATGTAATAAAATAGGAGTTGTGAGTTATTTTTCCAATTACAAATGTAATTTGAAATTCTTGTTTTACAATTATTGGGAGTTTCACCTCAATAAATTATATGATTCCTTCAAAAGAACCACAAAATATCTCAAAATTGGGCATTTTTTAGTAAGCCTTCAGTAGCAATCGTATAATGACATAAGTCAAAATCATAAAAGTTTCAAGATGGAACTTTTAAATACCTCTTTTGAAAAACTAGGTTTTTTAAGTTATGACGTTATCTTTTGAAGGAGCGATATGCCCTTATCTTTCGATGCTATGTTTCAAATTGACTAAAAAAATTCTTTTCGTTATTATAGGAATGACTACATTTCATTTTCGGACGATGATCAGAGGATGATTCTCCTTGCAAGAAGAAAGAAACTAACTTATTATATAAAGACTCATAATAAATAATATATTTTTATTAATTATTTATATATTTCGAATTATTTATTTATCATATTACGAAGTTTTGTCTTATTAATTTTCCACAAGGATATTTAACACTAGAATATAAAGAGAGTAACACCCCCACACACAAAATAGTGCAGTAATTCACCTGTATTCTAGCAATCCTTTCAGTTATAACAAACTAAATTTTATTTATTTTTTTATCATCACTGTATCCGCCTTTTTATAGTAATAAGATGTAGAAAACTGGAAAAAATGCGGAGAGAATTGGTCCATGACGGAGTAGAAAGCCTCAACTCTGACCTTTCTGGGCCTGGGATGGAGGGCAGGGCAGAGCGTTGCTTTATATTCCGCAGTCACACCTGGCCCAGCATCGTCCTCTTGAGAAAAATAGAATACTCTTCTTCATCCGAGCGGATAAGCCCTTAAGGTAGAAGTTTCACGAGAAAAATAAATCTGTGAGTTATATTTTAACAGTGTAAGCCACGGAACAAACCGTATAAAATACACAGAAAACCTTCCACTGCCAGTGCAACTACATCACAAGAAAATTTTATTCTGGAAGTAGTTATGGGGTAAAAGTATTTGAAATAAGCTCATCACAGCAATGAGAAGTATTTATGTTTTCTATATAAATCATATCACTACATACTATGAAGGTTCTTCGGATCAGTACGTGGTAGATACTATACTGTTTCTAGGACAACGCTTGTACAGGGAGGTGATTTGTCCGAGGTCACACTCAATCACCAGGTTTTTCCCTCACTTTATAGAGGCTGGATGAGCACTAGGAGGGTCTCCAGATGCCACAGGGTCTATCCTCGTCTATGAACAGATTAAATAAATTATCTGCCACAGAAAAATTTGAACCCAGGTCCACGATAACTTACATCACCGCCATCGAGCTACATTACATTACATCACCAGACCTCATTTTATTAACTAAACTAAAATTCCACTTATTTTTTAACAGATTAATTCAAATCCTATTGAATTGTACTCTAAGACGTAGTAATACCTTGTATAGAAACCTGTATTGTTATCCTAATGGGACTTGTCCCAGAATAAATAAAGAATTTATTATTATTACTATTATTAAATAACAACAAAAATTATACAGAATTTGATTTTAATTTTTCTATACTCTCAGAACAAATTTAGTGTAGCAATGTATATAAAATAGAAAAAATACAATATATATTAATATAAAATATACATTACATAAATTGCGGTAATTTGTTTTCCAAAAATATTTTTAATTATTACTAGAATAGTATAGGAAAATTCAAAAAACATAGCATAAGTCTCTAAAATACTGGAAAACGACTAGTCAAACTTTAGCATCATCAGAAACACATTTAAAAACGGACGGATTAAACTTATAAACTAGAAACTTCAATAGGACTAATAACGGAAATCGATTCACCTTAGTACACCAAGAAACTCTCCTAATGCTTCATCAAGTAGAATAATTTGGTTTATGTTATATTTTTTGGAGTTCTCTTTTCTAGTTTCTTTCTCAGCACCATATGTGGCCAACTTTGGATGCACAGATGTGCTCGCAGTGTGTTTTTTTTACAAGTATACAGTAGTTGTTTTGGCAATGTTTAGAGAGGATACAACACATGAGATTTAAAACGTAATGTTGAGTATTTCGAAGTGGAGCCTTCCACTTACAGTTGTAAGTCACAGACATCCTTGAAGGTTTCGCCATTGTGGATACACGAGCATAGATACACGGGTTAGATTGTAAGGAGCAATGGGATCATCATGGCGACTGAGTTCTGTAAAGTAACCACTTGAGTGCAAATAAAGTATTAGTAATCATTCTAGATAATAGATCTTTGCATATCGTAGCTGTCAAAACAATACCACCTATCTACAACTTTTTATGAAAATGAGTAACCGTAACGCATTTTACAGTTTGAATTATACACTAAGGAAGGCAGGTGTTAAGGTCAGCAACATGGCAGAGTATGATTCATTCATACTTCTCTTCAATAGTTCTGAAAAAATTGCCAAGTCTACATTCGGCGCGTTTTTTTTTCTCTTCTGTAAAATCGCCCTAAGTGGACATAGGCGGTATTGTTTTGACAGCGAGGATATATTTCGACTGATTTTTTTTTTTTTTTTTCCCTTTCAAAGTAACCTTTTGAAAAAACCGTTTATTTGTTAGCACATTCCATACGTGAGTATACTATGTGCCTTATAAATTCATTTTACAAATAGTTAACTACAGTTTAACATTACTAAAATATATGCAAAAGACATTATTATATACATGCTGTTACAACTTAACAAAATTAAATTAACAAAATTAACGAATTTAACAACTATAAATTTAACAATTAACATTTTTTTTAATTAAAATTAAAATACTTACATAATGATTATCTTTGATTAGGATAGAGTACAATAATCACAAAGCAAAGCAACCCAAGGCCGGCTGACCACACAAACGTTTTTTATATGGAGGAATAAGTTAACAATAGATTAAAAAAAAAAAAATCAAATACTTTAACAATGGCTCTGAAATCATGTTTGAAAAAGAAAGGAATCGAAAATAACAACGGCTAAGCACGCTATAAATCCAGAAGCCGGTCGTGAGTGCAATTACAATGACGACAGGCAATTAGGCGAAGATGATATCACGGGCCTTCATCATCTTCAGAAATATTTCATAAATCAATTCGGTGGAGGAGATGGCGCACCTACCTGATTCACTCCATTCCTTGGGAAGGAAAATCATCCTAAGGTATATGTAAAGAAGTAATCAGTCAATGTGTGTCTTACCTAATACATGATTATTTAACGGACGAGAAAATGGTTTGGTTGGATGTGAAAAAAAATTCAATGGTAAGTATCTATTTATCAGAAGACAACTTTTCGAAGCTCGTAGCAGATCTCCATTAGTTACAATGGAGTGAGGAATCATGATCATAAGAATCATGCCTTATCATAACTTGATACAATGATATCCTGTCTCCCATACTTGTGATTATAAAGCCTTGATGAAGATCTGCAATGTAGGCCGTAACGTTGGCTTCTAATAAATACATAGTTGTTTAAAATTTAAGGCTGTATTTCTCTACTTTAAATATTTATGCTGTCAACTAATAATTGTTTAAGATAATTACTTAAAGTTAATAAAGTGACATAAATTATAGTAAAAGATACTTCTGAAATCCTATTTCCAAATTATCTCATTTATACATGATACGCATTACACTCATTACACAATTATATATTATCTAATTAGGGAGCGGGATGACTCAATGTGAGATAGCTCAGTTGGCATGCCAAACGTCCTGGGTCCAATTCCCGCTGGCTTACGCACTTTTATTTAATCTCTTAGCAGCCAGAAATGGGTCCTATGTGATTTAGTACCCACCTAGGGCTCGCCTAGCCTCTATAAAATGGGCCCCATAATCATGGGATCTGGTGGTGCGCGTGATCTAGAACAAATCGCCCCCCCTGTACAAACATTGTCCAAGAAACAGTACAGTCTCTACCAAGTACTGAACACAGATCCTTCACAGATTGTAGTGGTAGTTCACTACATCATTAGATTTCTTCCACTAAATAACGGATAGTACCGTTTTAATGGATCCCAGTGATCTATTATACTTTAGGGGATTTTATTGAATACGAAAAAGAATATTAAAAACATGAGGTATTTATATTAAGTATTCCAGGATGTCAAAGTAGCAATTGTTTAAATAAAATGACTATTTATAACCCCATGCCATGATTGAGACTATAATTCTAGCGTAAACAAATAAATTCATTTTATTCAATATAATACAGTAGCTACAGAGCCTAGTTAAGCAACCTATGAAGACCCCAGAAGCCCCAAGAGATGAGATCTCCTGTAACTACGAGCAACTGGAGCAGCCTTGAACTCAACCATGAACGGCGCTAGACTCCCCCGTGGCGGGCCGCCATCTCGCCGGCCAATGACCAGAATAGATGCCGGCTAAACCATCCACAAGGCCTTTGTCTCACGGTCTAGCCCAGGTATCAATATGTTGGCAATGCTGCACATTCCAAGCAAGTAGTGGACATCTTGAGATTCATTCGAAATAAATATATACAGGATAGAATTTCAAGAGGTTAAAGTTTCAGAATAATGATACATAATGACATGAGATAAAGGCAAGTAGAGAAATTATCCGGTGGTAATATTCGAATAACAGATTCAACTTAGAAGGTCACGAGACCATCTTCTTTCCAGACGGCTCGGAGGATTATCTGTTATTGAAGAAGTAGCTATGTTTGAAACTTGATTGGGAATAACGTTTGTCATGAAAGAACTGGTATCAGGTTCGAACCAAATCAGCAACAAATGGAACATTAAGGTCATTACGGATGACTTTATTTTTGACGAGCATTGAAGTTTTTACGAATGATTTTGGATTATATGCTCGGATAAGAGAAGAATTCGATGTCTTAGTGGAGCCCCAAAGCTCCATTCTGTAACTCCAAATAGGTGGTGTAAAATAGTTATATGTATTATATAAAATCATTAGTCGTTTATAATCAATTATGAGCTTCGAGCGTTTGCCTAGTAAGTGTTGAAATAGTCTAAAACTGCGAACAGAATACTTTTTTTTCTAAATCTCTTAATTCCTGATTTATGAAAAAAAAATCGTAACTGCAAGTATGTCAATTAGTCTAATTTATACATTATTAATTATTATTAAGCACAATGTTTAGGGTCTTTCATTAAGAATGATAGGCTTTTAATTTTGAATAAAACAACAAATGTTTGACATATCAACTTAATCCCTGCTTTATTTTGAAGCTTGGACAATGCAGTTATGTTTGAAATAAGATATTGTTCAAATGTCCACCACGGGCTCCTAGACACTGACGCACCCGATCGCTACTATTTCTGATCACTCTGTGCAATAATTCCGGCTGTATTTCGCCAATAACTTGACGAATATTCTCTTCTAAGTGATCCAAAGACTGTGGTTTTTTGGCATAGACTTGTGCTTTCACATAGCCCCAAAGAAAATAATCCAGGGGTGTCAAATCACATGACCTTGGCCGCCGGTTCACAAATCCTCGTCGTGAGATGATCCAATCGCCAAACCTTTCCTCAGCAAAGCGAGAGTAGCAATAGATGACACGTAGCGCCATCTTGTTGGAACCACATCTCTTCAATATTGACGTTCTCAAGTTCTGGCCATAGAAATTCGAGTAACATGGTCCTATAGCGATCACCATTCACGGTTACGGCTGTTACATTCTCATTTCGAAAGAAATAAGGTCCGATAACGTCGCCATACCATAAGTCGTTCCAAACGGTGAGTTTTTCGGGACGGAACTTCATTTAACACTTATGGTTTTTTTAAGATATTAAATAATTAATCTGACACACCCGTATTTGTGCCTAGATACTCCAACAGAGCAACTGGCTCTACAAACTGAGCAACCGCTATCCCTTTTTAAACTACCAAAATCATAAATTCCTAAATAAAAGGTAGGAGAGGGGATATTGGGCATTTGAGGATTGATTTTCAACAGGCTTGGTTGTAATGGTGTTTTATATGTTGCAAAACTCCTAGGTTATTAGCGCCCGGTCCATGTAATAACACAACGATTTAAAAAAATATTATAGTACGATCTATTTTATATTCGTTTCACTAGATTTACGTGTGTTAAAAAGCGAATATTTTTTCAGCCAAACCACGATCGTACCCATACACCTTTGAGATGTTTTGCGGTAACCTTATCTCGTTCAATTTACCACAGTAGATCAGTCAGTGCTGTGTGTTCAGTTCCCAAACACGTTTGCTATGTTCAACACTACGATTAATATACGATTGAAATGGTTGTAGCCTTAACTCTATTCAGTTAAATATTATGAAATCCTTTTCCATACAATAAAATAGTATCAGGATACCTAGAGAAACGAATACCTTTAGGTTTTGGCTATGAAAACAATATGCTTCAAATGTGCAAACTTAAATTCGCATCTTTTTATTTTAAAGAGAAAAGATACGCCCCCGGCCGGGATATTGTTCCCTGCTGGCAGGCGACCCTGGTGGCACAAATGGTTAGAGCGCTGTCACGGGGAGACAGGAGATCCGGATTCGAATCCCGGCCTATATTTTCTCTTTAAAATAAAAATATTTAAAAATCAAAAACGGTTGACCAATAATTATAAAAAAAAATTAAATTCGCATCGTTCGGCGTGAAACGATGTTTGCTATTACTAAAGATTTTTGCTCGGATGTTTATGTTTAGAAGTATAGACTATGAAACAAAAAGGGAAAATAAATGATTTTTTATAAACATTTAGAACATACTTTTGTTTTATATCTTCTGTCAACTTAATTAACGTAATTAGCTTATTTATCAGCATATCAAATCATCACTCTACACACTGAGCTAACCCGCTCCCTTTTTTCTCTACGTTTACATTATCAATTTAATAACTTAATTCAGAGTTATAAATAATTATTAAACGAAGAAACATGACTACTTGTGATTTAATTAAAATGTTAAACATTCGTTACCTCGATGTTAACATTAGTTATCGGCCGTGTCAACTCTGGTCCTGACCTTAGCTGACACTTCCAATGACAGGCTCGAACAAATATTTGACTGTCAAATAATATTCATTGTGTATCTGTCCTTCGTAAATCTTTCCATCCTCAAATCTAATTAGCATTTTTAATGAAGTCTAGAATTATACACAGCTATTATACCCTAGGATTATGTGCATTCAGTTCCATTTATCGTAGATTATATCATCGAATACAGATTTTAGACTTATGTAATCTACACAAGCAACACGCATCCACACACACACACACAAGTATACAAATAAATAATTAATAAATGAGGTTTTTATATTTCGCCTAAAACTACAAGTTATTAAAAGATACAAAGTTTAGGTTTTATCGACCATAAATAGAGAGGTATCATAACATATATATTTAGAGAAAATATTCCACTAAAACTGTATAGTATTATATATTAACTACTGGACCAAGTACATCTTCAAATCGTAGACCATGAAGATAGATACACGGGTTCAAGAAATAATTGTTGTAAATTTACTAAATTAGGGTTCAGCAAGCGTATAAAGGGCGCTTACAAACGGCCAGTTTGATGTGTCAGATTGACACACCGAACTGAACGTGTGAAAGCTAAATTGATGTGAGCTCACATCGAAAAAGTGGACTGATGGACTGATGGAAATTTATTATTTCGGCGTGACACACCGAACTGACGACAATCCGAAGAGAGTGTATGTACCATCGCGTCAGTTCAGTTGGTCACATGAGATACAAAGTCTGAGCATGCGTACAGGTGTCATAGACATCACCCTTTCAATCGCTTTTCCAGGCCTCGTTTTTATTCCTTCGTTTACTGTGTTTGTTATTAACGAATGATAATGTGGTTAGTCAGGGCAACGATTTTGTTTTAGAATTTATAGAACTGTTCAGAGGGCAGGAATGTTTGTGGAATGTAACTTCAAAGGACTATCATAACAAACAAAAACGAGAAACAGTTCAAGAAACGCCTTTCGGAAGGAATTAAAAAAAGTAGGGAGGTTGGAGAGCGGTATGGGTGCGGATGACGTTTACCTGCCGAAATTGTGGTACTACGACCAGCTGGGAGTTTGGAGCTTCCAAGGGGTAGCACATTGAACTGACACACCGAAGTGGGCGCGTGGATGCGAATGTTGCTTTCAGTTAGAAGTGGCAGATAGAAATGACCAAACCAAACTGATACATCAAACTGACCGTGTGTGCGGCCTTAAGGATCTATACTTCTTTCCTCTAAACCTGGCTCTAGCTGGTCCAAACTTCGGTAAAGGCATTGGACTCCCGACAAAACTATACACGTTAGGGTCATCATAACGGTCGTTGTGAGTTTACCTAAAATATTAAAGATAAGCCAAACAATAATAAAATAAAAGATAAAAATTAATATAAACTAAAATGGTTCTAGAGAAGATATCTTCACCAATAACACCACAAATTATTATTATAATTATCAAACTATCATAAATCCTTTTAAAATAATACAGCAATTGAATCAAATAAAAAAAAGAATTAAGTGTAAAAAATGATATGAAATTGGCCCGGCGATAGAGTTGCCGAAAATCAGGCCGAAGTCCTGGGTTCAAATCCCGCTTATCGGAGGACATTTATTTAATGTGTTAGCGGCCTGAGATAGGTCCTATGTATCAAGGACCCTTCTAGGGCTCACCCAGCCTCCATAAAGTGGATATTAAAATTAGGGAAAAAAATCTTGTAGTTGAGCGAGATTTAGGACTTATCTCTTCCCTGCATAACAGTGGTGCAAAGGGCATATAAATAGGAACAGTGTAGTCGAAACCATGTATTCAACTCAAGACCTTCCATGGATTGTTGCCTTAGAAGATTTTTTAAAAATTAATATCTTATATTAACGTATAGAAACGGAATAAGAATTTATTATACTCAATAAATGCAAACACGCTGAGTTACAGAAAAGAAATAAATTGTAAAAGAACAACTTATAATTGACAAAAATAAAAGTTATATAATCATAAGAAATAATTGAATTAATTAAATAAATTTAAAGAAGGAGGAGTAGTTATACTATTAGAATAAAAAAAAAAATCAAAATATAGGTATTCTAGGTATGCTTATGTATTAGTTTACCTGTTTATACTTAATCCTTTTTTAATAAAAAATAAATTATATAATAAAAGGATCTATTTGAGTTACCAAACTAATTTAATGGCGTTGGAACTTCAAATTTAATTGATTTAGACTCAAAAATAAGAGAAGGATCTATATATTTAAACATTTATAGATAAGAGCGTGTGATTGTATGAGAGGCAGTGAGTGAACTGCTATCAGTCAAGGTCCTGAAAGTGGGCCAAGGTACCCGTGGTGGCCCACTGAACCTAGATCGATTCTCGTATAATAGTCCTCTATTCCCCTCTGTCTTCGAAATTCGGTTCTTCCTCCATTGACTGTCAATATTCCATACTCCATATCAAATAATGTTCCCAATGCTAAAATTGAAGACCAAATAATTGGACCAAAATGTCATTATAAATTAACAACTGCATCGCATAATAGTTATGATGTTATTATCTCTCGACATTTCTTATATGATTCTTAAAATATATCTTCAAAAGTGTATTAATTAAAATAAGATAAAAAGGAGGGAAGAATGAGGCTGAGAGATACAGTATAAAAATTAAATGGAACAGTTAACTTGTCGTCAGTAAAGTTTTTATTTATAAATCACTTATTGGAATTATTTCATCTAATGTTAAAAATACGTATGCGTATTTAATAGTTTTAGAGTCAACCAAAATTAAAGTATCATATCATTTTATTGTCATTTCTCTCATAAAATACATTTCTCTCAGAATGAGGATTGTAGGTCATCAAATACTCTTAGATAAAGTATCTGTAAGTTTAATTACTTATATTATACAATAACACAAAATAAATATAGTGACATTTTAAAAATAATATGTCATTTCCTATCTATTACGGTAACTAACGTGACTCTTTTTTAGTAATTTATTTTATTAACTTTTAAAAAAATATCAATCTACCCTCAATTTTTTTAAAGCACGTTTCCTACCATTATACTATAAAAGTGTTGCCACTAGATAATTAATGTGATGTAACTAATTGAACAAATCTTTTTCATAGGAATAGTCCTTAATATTGATGCATTACTAACCCATTCAAATGCTACGTAGTTTTATAAATTCCAAAAGAGAAATGATGACCAAGATAATCTAGAAGAAATTCATTCGCACTAAATCACTGAGAAATCGGAAGTAGCTTTGGGGAAGTAACTAATGAGACAAAATTATGGCTTCTTAGTTAAACTTGTGATTCGAGTACTACCAGCGGGTAGTTTCTCTACTTGTCATTATCTCATGACATTATGTATCACATGGCCTATTTACTTGTTGTATTATTGTAATACACTGGTAAATATCAATAAATAAATAATAAAAAAAATTATTGCACTAGCTAATGCAAATTTTCTCACTAATCAGCTGAGAATGTACTGAATACATAAAATGTAGGCCTCAGGTATGTAGTTTATTTAGCAAGTTTAGTTGTTTGGAAGTAAGGAGCATTAGCGGAGAAATACAACAAGGTGAGAGACTGTAAAAGCAGTAATTTTCTTTAAAATTACCGGTATATTGTTATGGTTGCATGTTTTGTTAAACGGTTTGATGTCGGTACTAAGTATTATCTAATATATATATATATATATATATATATATATATATATATTTTTTTTTTAGATTGTAAATATTTTTACTTGTCATATATTTACTTTTTTTTTGTAACTTTTAATTTAGATGGTTTCATATATTTTTATCATTATTGTTAGTAATTCAAATGCAATTGTTTTAATTCAAAAATTTAAAATAATATCTTCATTTTATAATTTAAATTATTCCCACTTTTTTATCTGGTTTATTCCTATAGTTAAATTTATATATTATTTTATTCTTTACAACTTCTATTCCAACTATTTCATTTTAATTGCCATCCGGCTCTACAGCCTTGAAGAAGACCAGCAATTAGAGTCGAAATGTCGGTTTCTAATAAATAGTTTATCTCTATTTAAGGAATTCTTTCTTTGTCCTCCACCCAGACCATCTTTTACCCTGTGTATACTATATATATATGTATATATATATATATATATATATATATATATATATATATATAAAAGATCAACTAAGATTATTTAAGATCAAATTCTTTTAAAAGTTAATTCAATGCAGTATTCATTTTTTCATTCCACTAAATGTGCGTGCCCTAAGAATAATCTAGGATTTAGTAGTCCTGAAGAATACTCTAAAGAAAATTGGACCAAATAAATGAGATAGCTGACCACTAACAACATTGGCCAAATCACTTCGAAGGCTGTCCCGGATCGAGCCTCGCCACTGGCCATGGCCTCCTAAGCTCTTTGACTGATAACTGGCTATTGACTCTCCGGCCCAATACTGTTCATTGTTATCCTCTCCCCCTCTGCCTGTGTGTATCGATCTAATAAAAAACCTTTACCACTACAGCCCGTGAAGAATCTCTGCTATACGCGACTATAATGTTGTTAGGGAAACGATTGTGCAGGGAGATGATTTGTATGAGATCGAGTTCGACCGCCAAATTTTCCCAATTAAGGGAACCCACATTAGGGGATGAACGACCACTGGATGGTCTCCAGATCCCACAGTCAAAAGATTAAATCAATTATCTGCCACAACCGTGCTTGAACCCAGAACCTTCAGCGTAGTAACTGAGCACTCTACTCACCAAGTAGACTCCAAATCCAGTCAACTAAAATTCAACATTATAATTAATCCTACAAGAATGATTTTATTCCAAATATCTTGGAGCGAAGAAGCCAACTTTATAGAGCGCTGTGCTCCTATGCTAAAGTTCCCAGTTACAAATCCAATTGTGGCAAATTAATTATTTAACCAGTTAACAGTTATACATCGACGCAACATAAATTTTTATCTGAAAAAATAAAAGAATTGTTAACAATACTCCCACTCCCTTGAGCAGCGGTAGCTACCCGGAGCTATGCCCACGATGGCAGCTAGGGCAGCGAGCCCTTCACCTTGATATAAAGAAATCAGGGACAGATCCTACTTTCACTGGGCTGCTTTGTTTCGGCACCTGGGGAAATTTTGGGTCAGCATCCGTCAAGATGTACGATAGAGCACCGCTCACTTTGTAGCGGGGGGAGTGGGGGCGGTAGGGCTTCCTTAAGGAGGCCAGTGGAAAACCGTTTTCATTTAAAGAAATCCAATTAAGGAACAAGTTTTCAGATCAAGAAAAAAAAACAACTTCCCAAACAATGTAACACCAGTATTTGTGGTGGATGGATTTTGCTTTCCAAATATCAGTTCTAAGATACTAACTACAACCTAAGCTTGCACATGGCAAATATATCGCGGGGCAGGGACTGTACTGGTTCTATACAACAATAGGACTCAACCACCAGATTTCCCCCTTTTAAAAGTACTCATTTATAGAGGCTGAATGAGCTTTTTCGGTGGGTCTCCAGATCCAACAGGGTTCACATGAATCCAAAAAAAAAATTATAAGTAGTACATTCTGCAGAAATAGAAAACTAGATGAAGAAATTTCAGAAGCAGAAGTTGAATATTTCATACAATGCTCTGATACTCTGGGTTTTGAGCTTTGGATTAAGCAACTAATGCATTTGAATCGAATCTATTCTAGCCGTTGAGAAGGGACAGACGGACAAAAAGGAAAAGGAGCAGAGACCGAAATAAAAGGAGTCTCTGAGCCTTGAGCTGCTTCAAGGTAGTCTTCCCACGTGGAAGGACACGTGGGTGCTAACTGAGCCTGGGAAGTATAAGGCTCACGAACTTAACGTAAAAAAGAACAGAATAAATGGGAAAAATAGTTCCTAACTATTACAGTTAATACTTACTAGAGACAACATCATGTCCAATCAATCAATTTTAGAAGTTGAAGTTGATAAATAACTGCCGAAAGGCTAATAGTCCACTTTTCCATATTTTAAAAAAGAGACAAAAAAAAGGATCTTGCCTGGGAATAGTTTCCAATCTGAAGTATACTCAATGTTGAAGGCGCTGTCAGAACTGTACGATATTGCAGAGAGGTGTTCTTTCTGTATGATGCCTTCTGTTCCTTCCTAAAGTTAAAAGTTTTAAAAACGAAAATCTTGAAAGTTGGACTAGTTGACTTTCTGCAGTCAGCGAATCACGTATCAACTGTAAGCACCAAAAATTTCAATTGCTGAAGAAACAAAAAATGAAATGAAGCCAATCGGTGGAAGATTGATATTCTCAGTAATCTATTAATTTCACAACTGGATCTTATAAGGTTATATAAGTTTTTAACCCTTACATAGTATAAAGAAACTGATATTCATGAAACACTACATCATACACCATCATACATACACCTAAGAGCACCGCCTGAACACTATGAAAATTTGACCCAAAAAGGGCCAATAGGCATATTTCTTGCACCATATCAATTCACCTAGAAATTTTCGATCCTTCGATTTGGAAGGGTCACACTATACTTTTTAAAATCTAGGAAAGAATTAATAGCATAAAATTTAGTCTGCAATTTATCTCTTCCACTTCTATACTATTGCTAGGATTAGGAAATGCAATGATACCGAATTTAACTTCAATTGATTCTAAGGAGGCAGTCGGAAATGAATAAATGTAGATTAAAAATTCAGCACTTGATTTCAGAACTTCATTTTAAACAGCATTTCATAAGACCCTAACCAAGTTTTGGAAACCACATAAGAAATCTTAACGTGATTTCGTTGACAAACATTTCAGAGAGTTAACAAACGGTGTACGACTTGTAAGAAAGATATATATTTATTCAGATATTGAATGAGTATAACAAAGATATACAGTGAGGCTTTCATAAATGAACTAACTAGGTGACTTATTTACTATGAACTTAATGAATACTACAGAACTAACTTAGTGACTACACTCTTACATATCACAGTTTAACGAAACAATCTCCTCTTTGCTCCCTATTCCCTCTCTCCTTCCCTAATCTTAGAGGTAGTATATATATATACATTTAAAAGAAGAGGGAGGTCAAGAAAGTTACATAGCTGACAACGAGGAAGATATTTTACAACTTAAGAGTTAGGAGCCCAAACGCATACACAATAACCTTAGATCATGAATCCGATCTTACAATGTTATAAATTACTACTTACGATCCCTTAGCTAATGTTATTAACCAAATCCCATTCTCCCTAGCAATGGAGCATATCACTCAAGCTCGGTTTCTGGGGTACGTCTGACGTCTTCTAATCCTCTCCTAAAACTCTAGCCAGATCGTATGATTTGTTGAACAAGGAGCATCAAATACTTGGCATATCTACCTTAGTATACTTGTAATACCTTAGTATTACAAGGTTGTTTATTATAAAATTGAAAAAAACAGAAATTTTGATACCAAATAGTTCTGCGGGTCGAAAACTATACACAGATCTTCAAAACGTCAAAAAATTGCGACCGGGTTACATCCAGAGACCAAAAATGCAAATGAGTACGTCGCGAAGATTTTAAATGAGAGTAACATGGTACTCTGTAGAACATAAACGTTTATAACCCTACGACCTACGTGCGCGCGAAGCGTCCCGCCCCACCGCTTTTCGCCATGGACAGACGGAAACAAATATAATTGTCAAATTCATTACTTACATATCAAATACTCAAGAAGTATTTACGGCAGAGAAGAAGAACTAATACTATATACTTAGAATTTATTTTTAATATTACAATTTATTGTATACTATATTTATGAAGAATATCACAATTTGTTTGAGGTATTACGGATCCAACCCTTGCTATTCAAGAAATATTGTCGAATTTTGCCAACGCCGTATGACTATTGACTAAATTAATAAATAAATGTGTAGTACTTACTTGAGGTCCCAGTTATTTTAGCCAAATTTTCCCATTCGCGATACGATAATAATCGGTTGTGATAATTTTTATTCCTTCTATCCCATAATAACATTCTTGGATAGCATTAATTAATATTTCTGTTTTAGACATTTTTTATAATATTATAAATACATACACAATATTTATAATTATATATATAAAACAAGACGGCACCGAAAATATCAAGTCAATTGATCGCGTTCGCTTCCTGCCTCACCACGTGAATTCGGTCACTCCTGTAGGTTTCAACTGGATTTTTTTTTCGCAGGTTGCCGCTTCGCTTCGCGTTCGCTTCAAGATCGCTCATCTAGGACGCCGCCTTACTCTCAAAATATTAGGACTTCGGAATCATATGGGTTTAGGTTATAACACACCTACCAATATATGTAAAGATTCGAAAAGAAAGTGAACATTATATTTAGTTATATAAGGTGCTATGTTACATTGTTATATTTATTTTTCTCACTATGAAGTAACAAAGTTGTATGTTATTTTATTTTTTCAATAAATAGGATCATGCTTTCATTTTTCATTTATTGTTTTTATGGGATTCTTCTTCTGCTGTCCATTGCCACCTGATAGAAGTGAAATATAACCGTAATATTTCACCACTTAATGAATCCGATACTCCGGATCTTTTATATCGTTTTTCTCATTTTCATATATGTGTATCATAGAACTTCATAATACTAAGCTAATATAATATGATAAAACCTGTGTTTATGCCTATTCTTTGATTCTATATCATCAGTCCATGGATTTCCATGATCCGTGTGCGGAACCAAACCCAAACCCTGAAGATGCAAAGATATTGGACAGATGACCCCTGTACCTTCATTGACTCCAGAGCAGAGATGAGTTGACAAGACTATTCCTGGAGCTCTCATTAACCACTGCCATGGAGCGCTGATGGTATTTCCGACTCCCCCTGACTCATCCTATTAGCCATAGCGAGGCCAGTCCAAGGGCAGCCTCCTGTCGTCTTTTTCCTTTGTTTTCGTGATTTTTTGTTTTCATCATCCCTGCTGTTCTTTTAATCGTCCTTTTTTCCGTTCGAGAATCAGTTTTGCACATTTTTTAGTTGGCCCAAAACGAAAAAAACATGTATAATCCTCAAGGAGAAGCGCCTTACTGAACGATTAAAGAATAAATTGGCAACTTTTCAATGCAGCGCTTCTGATTATTTCATCTTATATTATGTTTACCAACAGAAATATTTAGTTTTTAATTAATTTATTTATAAAATATCGGAATGTTCTTGATACTGTCGACCTACCCCAATCCAAACCATTGAAGTGGATATAAAAATTTGTATTCATCTAAATGGTTCCCCATCAATATTTTTATTACTCTATCTCATAATGCCTATATATATTTGATTCTTTACTATGTATCATATTTAATTTGCCTATATCTTGTACATCTAACACTGAAAAAGACCTGCAATCTGGGTCGAAACATTGGCATTCAAATAAATAGTTTCAAGCTCTCTTCTTATTTAAAATAATTTATTCTTACCTCCACCTATTTTCTTCCTCATATATATAAGGTCCACTAATATTATTCAAGACAAACAAAATACGATTTACTTATAAATATAAAAAGTCTCATCCTGAGCTTTAATTTAAATTTATGGGATTTTTTTTTTCAAAAGGGAATGGGATAGCTCATTAATGGAGCACTGAGTTGCTGTGCCGAAGCTACCGGGTTCGAATCCGGCTGTGGCAGACAATTTATTTTATCTGTTAACAGCCGGGGGTGGATTCTATGGGATCTGGAGACCCTCCTGGAGCTTACTCAGCCTCTACAAAGTGGATACCCTTCATAGGGGGAAAATCCTGAGCATGATCTTGGGCACTTTGAGGGCAGGATCACTCTGAGGTGATGAATCACCACCCTGCCAAACCATTTCCTATTTTAATACTTATAATTAAAATAAAAGTACGAGCTCTGTAATTGGAATGAGGTATGGGTTAATACCTTTTATTATGTAATAACAATAATTAATGCATCAAAATAATATAAATAAAATATGATATTAATTACCTGAATAGTTCATTTTAAATTGGTTTACACTTGTGTTTTTAAAGTTCATCATAAACTATAGACTATTATTAAATCATTAAGGATTATAACTAAAATAAATAAATTCTTTGTTTCTATGCATTTTAATACATTGAAAATCATCTTTTATTTAACATGCTTTGTTTATATTTATTTAAACATTTTAGCACGCTTTATTTTAACAGTTCATTTAAAATTTGTTACTCTTATTGCGATTTGAGAAGCTTGGACAAATTACTAGATCAGTGAACCTCAGCTACCAAATTTTTTTATCCTTTCCTATAGTTTATATTAATCCCGAAGAACCTCCTCCAGTATCACAAAAACTATTGAAATTGAAATAACCATTACATATTTTAATGGCGCATTGCTGACCTTGGCTACCAATTAATTCCCACGTGCTGTTTATCTTTGACCTTCGTTTATGAAAAATCTGTAAAATCGTGACACGTTTTCATTATATGCAAAATCGGCATTGACCGTGACGTTTAATTACCTTGACCCTCTGAAATCGTCAAACGCCATGTCAAACATGCTATGAGCAGAGCTTAATAATTTTCTATTGAAAAATATGAATGAGGAAAGTAAATGAATGCCTAAAAGAAATGTAACTTCACCTGCATTTTTTTCAAGGAACTTATTGCGCTTTCCAGTAACCATGATCGGGATATATTTGTTGGAAAAATTGTATCAGAATGAGTGCGTTATCTAAACCAAATGCAATCGAAATAGAAAATATACCACTACTGTAACTACGAAACTGTAAAGGTACTGGAACAAACTCTTGGAGTCGGTTTATTAACTGGTTGATTCTTTCCATGATAAAAGATACTCATAACTCATACAACAACTTTAACAATGGACGATACCCAAGTTTTCACAGAAGATGCTACGATCAAGCTCGAAGGGAGATCTTGCCTCCTGGCTAAAGCACAAGAAACTAAAGACGCATCATTTCAAAAAACAAGTACTGTGTAGTTATATTAGCTTATATACCAGATCAGATATTTATTCACAATAACTAATTCCAAAATACAATTACCTAATAACAGCTACAACAACGATAGATGGTTTTGGACAAATCAAATACATACATACATAAAAATAAATACGGCGTTTATAAATAAATCCGAAAAAAAGATTTGTTGGAAGGACCCAAACAAAACCACATTACGCCTTTGTATCCATTCAAGGGCTAGAGACAGATGTCGACTGGACCTTGGCGGCTTACAACTATTGCTCAAGGTTCGCTTAGACGTTTTAAAAAAATCAAACAAATGAATTATTCAGTTATATAATAGTAATATTCATTTCCGTTATCTATTATAAATATTTGTTATACAAATTTAATCAAGATGTTCCTCTAATAGGCTCTGACCAGGCAAGCAACGTTAAAGTGCTTCAGAGGAATAAGTGCCTATCAAATAAATTCTTACAGCAAATAGATATAACCAAATCTTTCGTTCTCGAGTCCTGCGACCTAAAGGATTTTGAAATGCTACATGTTTTCAACAATTTTTGTATTTCGACTGTACATCAGAATAGGAGTGTTGTAATGAGCATACATCACCGTTGGTTTAAAAAATTTCAGCTGGTGGACTCAGATTAATTCATAAATAAATAATCAATTCATAAACAATTCAATTCTATTTTATACCCAGCCATCAAATCCACATCGTATTTAACATAGTGCAACAAAGACTTAAAATCGATTTTCAAATCTAAACGCATTTTCAGTTCTGGGATTGAAAATTTGATAACGAATTGGGAAAAATTGTCGACCACTAAATACTGAGGCGTTCATTCCCTTGTAATGATTTATTACAGTCCTCAACTGGTCCTGAGAGACACCACCTTGATGTTGGTGAACCGCCTTGCTCTTACTTAGAATATCTCACTTATTCATGCAATTACTATTTCAGGCGTAGTCAATGCCTTCACTGGTGATTACAGTCTCCCAGACAAATATAGATAGATATTTAAAATTTAGTTGGAATGATTGCTCATCCCGAGATAACATTGAAATCGTCGCCTTGTAAATAATCTAGACGAGATGCTCCTTACGTGTTGCCTATAAATATTTACAGGAGTGCACATTCCAACCACCAGGAGCCACCATTCTGGGAACTGTTATAGAATTCTCGGCTAATCCAAACAGAAGAACACTGTTGCTCTGTTTATTCCCGCATTACTTCTCCTCCGCCGGCGAATAAACACTCTCAAGGATGAGCTACGATTCTGAACAGTTTGTTAAGGTCAGCGTTGTGTTTAAGGACTTCATCTTAACGGGCCCTCTAGAGCAATCAATCAAGAGAAAACACTCATCATGGTCAGAATTATTATCGCTTAAGGACTTCACTCTCCAACTCCAATTGAAGCATATGGAATAATTGTTAATATAAAAAGCTGTGGTTCGAATCTGGCTGAAAGAAAAATTATGTAATCTCATAACAGCCGTGGTTGGAATCTGATGACCCTCCAGATTTTTGATTCGGGGGGCTGGCGGCTTGAGGGTAAGCTCTTGGCTATTCACCTAACTGCACAACCGTCCTCCTCGAAACAGAAAAGTCTCTACTATGTACTAATCCCAAGACTCTTCATAGTTTCTACTGGTTCAGTTTTTTTAATATGGTGAGCATATTATAAAATATAATATATAATATTTTCCGTTTTGAGCATGCTAGTTCTTATTACCATTGGAATAACAGCTATAAAATGGTACTTAGGTTTTCTTCCTGTTGAACTTTAAACTAAATAGTAATGATGATCTTTAAAAGTATGAACTATTTAAAAAAAAACTGCTAAATTAGTAGAAAATTGTCAATAAATATATGCTACTTAGTAGGTTGTTTTTTTCGACTGATATTCAAGGATTGAATGAAACTCTATTAAATTCTATCCCTCTCATACTCTTTTAATTTTATTTCCATACTCATTTTAAACAATGGCATGAGAAAAAGTTTTAAAAAATACATATAATTAGATGTCGTTAGATCTTTCTATCAATGTCTGCCATTCTGCTGGTGGTGGAGACTGCACTGTTCCTCGCACAACGGTTGTGCAGATAGGTGATTTTGATCACGTTCAACCGCCAAATTTTGCCCTATTTAGGGTACACACTTTAAAGACCGTGGTTAAGCCCTAGGAAGGTCCAAGGCACGGATACTCAGCGTTCGGATTTCCAGAAATAACATTCTTCCATTTGTTGAATTATTTATCACCGTAAGAGATAATTGATAAACAAGCTCAATAACTGGTATGAAGGCGTCGCTGGAGTGACTAACAGATTCCTGTAGAACAGAAGGCTCGGCAATCCTTGTTCGTCCTCGTACCTGTCTTTGCTAACCTTGGACCGTTATTCCAGTCTATTTGCAAGTTACTACACATATATAAATATATTATTGCGAAATACACTAAAGAAATCAAAGGTAATCTTATATCCTAGTCACAGAAGTAATTAAGCATTAGTTTATGTACGCTAATTATGAGATCATGTTAATCTCAGGTTGAGAAACCGATAGATCTTCTGAGCCTCGGGGGAAGATGTTATAGTTCAAAAGCCTCCGAGCGTCATCTAACATTACCACAAAAGGTTATTCTCTTCTTGGAAGGCGTAGCAGACCTTCTTGTTCTATTGGAAAGGGTACGGTTGTACAGGTGTATAATTTACTGGTTCGGAAGAAAAGAAAGGATGGTGCACTGATGGTACAATAAAGCTTCCAACCTGGAGCATGCTAAAGTCTAATCATAGGCGAAAGACTGCATAATAATTGAGGATTATTACGCTGATTATTATACATTAACGCCTTCATTATTTCCAATATCCTAGTTATTATAAACCTTGTTATGATATATCATTGTGCCAAGCTTCCTATCCTTATCATCCTTAGTAGAAAACATAGGCGGATCCAGAGGGGGTACGGGAGCACACCCCCCCCCCCAGACGGTCTTTTGTGTACTGTGGAGAATCCCTTACAGTACATACTTATAGGCAAATCATATGATGTAATAACAGAAATAACATGAGTGAAACTATTGTTTAGATATTTTAATAAATCTTTCAAACCTTTCTATAAATACTACAAGTTTATTTCTAAGTTATTGTTAATTTGTTGCCCGTCTGCCCGTTGTGCCCCCCCCAGAAAAAAATCCTGGATCCGCCCTTGGTAGAAAATATAAGATAGTAAGCCAAAAAGTCCACATAAACAACTCTAAAGAGTTAACCGGGGCAGTAAATTGTTTCCGAAAGTAGACGGTTTCAAATACTTCGGCTCCATAATAACCTTAGCAAATGATTAACAGATATAAGATCTTATAATAATTTATGAATGCAACAATAGTTGGAAAGAGATCAAGAGGGAAGCCTAAGTGAGTAGATAATAGCAACGAAGTGCGGCAGAGGCCGCGAGATTCACTTAGTTTTAGGTATTTTTCTTTTAACAATACTTCATTGTCTTAAGTTAAAACTTTAATCAGTTGTTTTGTTTTTTATATATTCCCAGAATTTATTGTGTAAGGGGGGAGGGCATGGATGGCTTTCATATGAACCGGGATGGGGCGTGGTACAAGATTGGGAACCCTTGTCCTAAAGCTATTAAAGTATATACACGTATAATAATTTAAAATAGCATTAACATGTATGCATAACAATAAACATAATATTTACAAAGTAATACAATATACAAATGATATTACATTGGAAGTGATCGTGGGAAGATCAAGGCTGATACAGAAGGCATTTCCGCCGGCTGAAGATCACACTCGACATCCATCGGTAACAGTAAATAATTCACAAGATTCCAAAGAGAAACACAGAATGCTTTCTAATTGATTCAATAGTTCAGGATCAATAATTAATAATTTATGAGTGTGTCACTCGAGGGATAACTTCGCTGCTACGAATAATACAACTTAATCAGATTTTTTGGCGATATATTTGGATCAATCAAATTAAGAAAGTAAAAATCAAATCCGATAACTGTCCTATCTGCCTATGCAGTGATCTTAGAGAAGTCGCATGCAGAAAAGATGCATGTCTTCATCCGGAAGGACGATATATGGAAGAAATGTCACGTGTTGGCATTTAAAAAAAAATTAGAAAAATGCTAAAATATTGATAATTACGACAATTTACTTAATCATAGTTCGCTGATAAGTAATATTTTTCAATACACACACAAACGACAATATCACTACATGCCGTGTAAAATAATGAGCATAATACAGAATCATAATTTGATCCTTGATGTCGAAAAAGTAAAAGGCAATCAACATTTTTGAAAATAAGGACAGTTTCCCAAATTATTTCTATGAACAGCTTGCCTTCAACGGTAAAAAGGGGATGAAAATCAAGAAGCAGAGTTCTAATTTTGTATGAAAGGCCAGAATTCACAAAAATCAACAGCCATGGGCAATGCGTTAGTACTTGTTTTATTTTCTACTTTTAGCAAAAAAGGAAATTTAAATTCCTATGGAAAAAAATGTTATATTAGCAAGCTACAATATATAAGGATTTTCAAAACATTGATTTGGAAACCTTTTTTAAAATCAAGGAACCAATCATGCGAAAGAAAATATTCTATAAGTAGTGCAGAGATATTTATACACGAGATTGTAATGGCCGAAAATACAAAAGTTTACCTCTACTTTTTTTTTTGCTATTTATTATTTAAAAATAATTACTTTCACCTGAAATCTTAAACTTTGTCAATATTCAGTGGTTATCACCAATTTCTACTAAAGAGCCTACGGCAAGATTTATATTATTTTAATTTTTTTTATAATAACTTATTGATATTTACAACTGTAATACCATTACAACAAGTAAATTTGCTAATATGAACTCCACTTTGCTAAATCGGTAGCACTCCAATAGAGTTCTATAGTAGAAGGTCTTGAGGCCATCTTCTTTTCAGACGCCTCGGAGGGTTATCAGGTACAGTATGGGAAGCAAGTTGAGAGACTAGCGGATTCAAGTGTGTATGGAGCTTGTCATGGAAGGATAGGTATCTAGTTTGGGCCAAATCAGCAACATATGGGATATTAAGATCATGATGGATGAGTTTGTGACATAATAAGGAGCATTAAAGATTTCACGAAGGATTGTAAGGATTGGATAGGAGATAAATTGGATGGTTTAGTAGAGCCCTCAGCTCAACTGCGGATGTCCAAATAGGTCTGATAACTGTCATGTAAATGAGTCTTTTGTAATTAATTGGGAGCTTAGAGCGTTTGTCCAGTAAATGTTGAAGTAGGCGAAAACGTCGAGCAATTTCTTGTTTTTTCAGTCTTGTGTGAATATATTATTTATTTTACACATATATATATATATATATATATATATATATATATACTAGCTTATGCCCGCGGCTTCGCTCGCGTGGAATTTGGTCTGCCACATAAAGTTTCGTGAAAGATCATTTGAAATAAATAATTTAATTATATTTTTAAAATATAAGTTAATCGTACATCCAAAATTTCAGATGCCTAACTTCAAAACTGACGGATTCTATACAACCTTTGAACCCCTATTATATTAAAGAAGAAACCCTTGGGGTGGAATTATCCACATTTCTTTCTTAAATTATACAAAGAACCTATCTGCAAATTTCAAGATGCTAAGTTCCTGATTTGCCTTTAATTATGTACTATAAGAGGGGGTACATGCCCACGTCCCCCCTCATAAATCTTCCCCATCATAGGCTATAGTATGATGTATAACATATTTTACTCAATAATTTTCATCCATATCCGTCCATAAGTTTTTGCGTTAAAGAGAGACAAACATCCAAACTTTCACATTTATAATATTGGTAAGATTAGTAGGATATCAAAACAAATAGTTTCATTCGTGTTCTTTCTGTTATTTTCACAAATATGATCATGTGATCTGCCCTTAATTATGTACTATAATGGATTCTTCACAATACCCAAAAAACTGTCGGGGGGAGGGAGCACGTGCCTCCGTGCGCCCCCCCTTCATAAATCTGCCCTTGCTATAGCCTATGATGTATAACATATTTTACTCAATAATTTTCATCCATATCCGTCCATTAGTTTTTGCGCTAAAGAGAGACAAACATACAAACTTTCACATTTATAATATTAGTAAGGTTAGTAGGATATCAAAACAAATAGTTTCATTCGTGTTCTTTCTGTTATTTTCACAAATATGATCATGTAATCTGCCCTTAATTATGTACTATGATGGATTCTTCACAATACCCAAAAAACTGTCGGGGGGAGGGATCACGTGCCTTTTTGTTCACATTTATAATATTAGTAAGATATATATATATATATATATATATATATATATATATATATATAGATAGATAGATAGATACTTTATTCTGGGACTATGTCCCTTAAGAATAACATGAATAATAACAATAAATGAACAGAGTTACATAAGTAATAATTTTTTCTCTGGCCAGAATTAAATTAAATGTCTAATTAAAGAGAAAACAAGAGGAAAATAAGATAATACATAATTAAATGACATGAGTAAATAAAAAGATACTATATTATTAAATGCAATAAGTAGATGAAAAGTATATAAGAATAAGAAGAGAATAAAACAAAACAAAAAAAAAACACATTGCTAAGAAAAATTAGAGTCCTCGTTAGCTATATAGGAAATATATCCTTTGGAAAATAATAGTTACAAACTACTTAAACCTGCTGCCAAGTGAGATTTTCTTAAAATTTATACATTATCTATATGTAACAGGCAGGAGACCTAAATCATTTGATAAAACTGTTCTCAGGGTTTTATACATGAATTCAGGTAGCGTTATTATTATTATAAACAAAAATAGAATATTCTCTGGATAAAAAGTGAAAAAAGAAAAAAGGTAAATAAAATAAAATATGATAAGAACTTTTTGAATGATACAAAAGTTAACTAGTGTCTGACTGTTTCGTGAGGAGGAGGTTAAATAGTAGAGTTTTAAATGAAGAGAGGGAAGGAGTATGACGGATATTGGGAGGCAGGGAATTCCAGAAAGTGGCTGAACGGGCAACAAAGGAGTTTTGGAATGAGGCAGTTCTATAAAAAGGGGTATAAAGGTCGGAAGGCCGAGATCTGGTGGTGAGGGAGTGTATGGAAGGCTTGAATTGAAGGAGATTATAGGTATAGGAAGGCCGGTGACTATTGATTATTTGATACAGGAATGTTCCAAGGAAATATTGTCTTCGGAAGGAGGGGAAGAGCCACCCTAACTCGGCGTAGTGGTGGGAAACATGGGAAATATATATATATATATTATTTGAGTAGCAGCTGTGAAAAAGTCGAATTTAGTCCAGAGGGAGATAACTACGTTGATGAAAGAATTCGTTTTTAGGTTTTTACGAATGATTTTGGATTGTAGTTAGTTAGTTCGTTCATTTAATGTCACTTTATGCTACGGCTAATCGGACGATGTTACAGTGGGAGCTCTAAAGTTTGCCTATCCAGGTTTAATTAGGATAGGGATTTTTAACGAGTACCTGACATCGTACAGGCTCGGGACCCACGTTTAACGACCCTTCCGAAGGACGGCGTAACTAAGGATTTTTTACTCCCTTAAAAAAATCCTAGGTCACCTGCCGGACTACGAACCCGCGATCTTGGGTTTAGTAGTTTATTACGACCACAGGTGACCTTAAGCCAATGCCTGACTTAGCCCTTTAAATAAAACGATTCTTCTTCCCTAAGTACAAGAAAATTTTGGAAAAAATTGACTTAGCCACTTATTCACTGTGATTATGGATATATAGATACGTTATAACTTTATTAGCGTTCAAGACACAGGAAATGCTAATCGTATCTAATTTAAAACATCAATCTTTCGAGGCACGATTCTAATACATGACAGACCATTCTTTACCATTAGACAAAGAAAAGTCGATATATATATATATTCAAGTTGACAGATACGCTGATGTAATAGAGAGCAGAAGGCTTGGCTTTGGTGTACGGTTGTCAGCTTACGTATTGTAAACATGGAGAAGGTCGGGCCAATTTGCAACTGTATCCTTCCCGCCTCTTGTCCGACAGTCTTTGTCTTATTTTTTATCCTTTACTCCAAGGACTTCTTCGACGACCTTTTCGAAAACAGAACCAAGTACCATCGCCCCCGTGCCATGTGCGCGTAAAAACCAAGGGCACCGACCACGTGTGTATTCAAATAGCGGTAGCTTTCAGCATTCGATCGAGTCGACTCAAATGCAATATATATATGCAATATGTAGATATATATGGTTGTATGTATCTATTATATTTAGTTAGTAACGGAGACCTGCAATGTGGGTCGAAATATTAGTTTTAAATAATAAAAATCTATTAACTAAGGACAAGTAATTATTTAAAATAATTAGTAGTCCTTAGTTAATAGTATTTTTTTCGACCTCCACCCGGACCATTTTCACCCTCTTAGTTCAATATTTTCTATTATTGAATTCAAAGTCCTGATTAGGCAGAAAAACGAATTTATATTGTTTAAAGATTCACTCCTCCCCCACTGCCCAAACGTTTGTTGACGTCAGTCCAATCTGAGGGGGCGGAATCGTGAAAAACAACCTTGATACTTTTGCTTCTCTTTTATAATTCTTAAAATAACCTTCCGAAAATCGCTGCAATTGAATCATTTTAATTTTCTAATAATTTACCCCTCGATCAAGTGGTTATGCCGAATTTTCCCCAAGTGGCTACTTAGAGTTCCATTTACTTACAGAAGCGGGATCGCATTATTTTTGTAGTGATTAAGGAAGGCATTAGCTTGAAATGGAGTCATTGCTCACATTAGTAATCCATTTAGGCATAAACAGCGAAAATGACACGTTTACACTTATATCAATACAACTCATTCTGGACAATTTTCGACTTATCCTTCTAAACATTGGAACTACCGATATCAAGTTCTGAAAAAGAAAAGATGTAATAATTATTCATTACAATTAAAAAAAAATATTGATTGAAAAATAAATAAAAGGTACAAATTAGTTGTCACTTCGTTGGATAAAACCTTTAAAATAAGGGATTGAAATTATTTTCATTTTGAAGAAAAAAGACTTTTCCTGGCCAGGATTCAAACCTGGGTATTCTGCATCTCTGTGTTCTCGCAATTTTTGCGATGTATACGCGGGGAACAATGTTCAATGTTTGATACAATCCCTGGTAGTTCAGTGGTTTACAGCACTGCACCGGAGATAACAATTAATAAAAATATTTTTATTTTAAGTTAGTTTAATAGTTAGATAAAATAATGGAATAATGGAAGCTCTTTGGGCTCTAAAAAGATCACTCGGTTGCCCGGAAAAACTTCTAATATCAGAATATCATTAAATTAAGCTCCTTTTCTCTGTAAACGGCTTTAATAGAGAGATACATTCGGTGACTACTGCTTTCAGCAACTACTCAGTTACTTTCTCGAAGCTGAATGAATCCATGTTGAATCTTGAAGGTTTATAAGGAATGTCTTTGCGAATTATTCAACAGCGATTCATTACTAACTCAAGCCTATACTAATCCGTAATCGTATTATATATAATTCGTATAGAATATATATTCAGATAAAATACATAAACATAACTGATTACTCTACTTATAATAAGGTCAAGCAGAGGCACGAGCCGCCACATCCTGTACGCGATGTTGAGAGTTGAAAACTAGTACACTCCTGGAGGACAATCAATTTGTCCCAGAGTCGAAAAAAAGAAACATCAGAAATGTAAATGCGCTCGGAATGATTAACATAAGGTCCTTTCTGGGTCAGTTCACACTTTCATCCTCTGCCTCCAATGTGATTTTCAGCTCGAACTACTTTCTATCTCCCCATTGTCTTCTCGGCCATTTCTCTCTCTTTCCAAGAGCATAAATATTAATTGTCTCCTCCTTTTCTCCATTTGCAAGATAATAATTCAAAACTAGGTTTTGGGGTTTTTAATTGTCTCAAATGCGATACATTTATCACGAATTACTAAATTAAATTGTACGAGTATAAATAATCCCATTACTTGTTGAAATCGAATTATTCAATAATTTGAATCAAAGTACTAAGATCTTAAAAAAAAGGTAATAAAATAACCTGGAATAAAAGACTATTCAAAAAATCCATTTTAACAACCATTTTTCTTTGAAATTACATTCAACCAATGAATATGGGGTTCTTAAGAAGAACAGGGGAAAGACAAGGAAGGATAGGATAAGAAACACCATAATTCGGAACAGCATTAGGGAAAAACCATGGGAAAATGTAATAGAAAAAACCGATTAGGATGGTCCGACTATGTATATACATTCTAAAAAGAAGGAGGAAGGAAGAAAGGCAAGAGGAAAACCCCAGAAACATGTGAAAGTGAAGTCAGGAAGGCTCTCGAGGAAGGAGGCATGCATAGGAGCAAGCGGAGTCAGCAGATACATGACAGAGATTTATCAAGAAGATGTGTGGGTGTGTGATTTAAGCAATGCAATTTCTCTAATCCATAGTAATAATAAATGACGGTACCAATCAATTTTAAGTAATTTGTTCACAATTTTTTCTTTTAAGTGTTTATGTCTTGAAAATTGGTTTAATAGTGGGAGGCAATTCAGAAAAACAAATGATAATAAAATCGGGGAGGGGAGGAGGAATTGTTGCTTCCTTTTTCTGATAATATATATATATATATATATATATATATATATATATATATATATATATATATCATAATAATAAATTTATGATGATATACATAACCATGAGTTATTGAATAAATCTTTTCATTATATTTTTTGTACTGGTAATTAAAGTGGTAAATAAAAATTAACTAGCTGTCGTTACATCAATTACAACTCATTTACCCACATGTGTGGTAAACCCTATTCACTTCTGCTTTAAAAGATAAAAATAATTGCATCAAACTCTCGATATTTTACATTGATATAGATTTTTTTCAATCAATTATTTGCGGATCTTCAGTATATATACACCTCAGTTGTCAAACATGAGTGGTAATAGACCATCTTCGTAGTGATCTGTAATCTGAGGAAGACGTAGATTTCGGAATTTTTTTGTGAGGGCCAGTGAATCCTCATCTGCATCTCAAGTTTCAGTGGGTACCGTAACAGGAAATCGGTTGAGAAAAAGATGAATCCATAAGATAAAATTATGAATGAAATTGATTGAAAAAAATATAGAGTTCACTGAAATAAGCTCTACACCGAATTCCTTTCATTACACTGAAAACTCTCAATATTATTAGTCGATGTTTACATCTCCATGCTTCATTGGAATTGCAATCGTTTATATTCGTATATGATGTTGGGTATTTGATATACAGTATTCTAATGTTTTTTTTTTGGAATCATTCACTTTGGGGTACGTTCATCAATTATATTTTTTACGTGGATGTGTAGACGCTTCTTCCTTGCGCATTCAGTCTTCAATGAATGTAACCAATACCAAAAGCTCACTGAATATTCCTCAAGATATATATATATATATATATATATATATATATATATATATATATATATATATATGCATAATGAAAAGCTGAACTGGTTGAGCGGAGAGATAGAGATGGCCTTAGGTGGGGACGTTCCATTTCCGAGCGAGTTTCCTTCCCCGAGATGAATCACCACTTTGGCTGGATCACGACCCGACCAGTTTCGTGATTTACTCCTCGCAGTGCTTGGGTGACCCTCTTCTCTTCTTGCCCGCTAGTTTCTCCAGAATGCGACTAAATAACACATTTCTCCGGATCTATTAGCCTAATAGCTTAGGGAAATCAAGGTACGTACCGGCCCTCTGTTCATCGTGCCGTGAAAAGGATTGCTGTCGTATCTCAAGCGACCGGCGGTGAGTGGGGGGGGTTTATGTCACGATTTCTAACATAAATATAAGTGATATACCACAAAAATACGGATGTTTCTTCTCAATTCAACCCTAATCAACTATTACTTCCATGTTTTCCACCTGATACCTATTTGCCCAATGTATTCCACAATTAACAAACCATATTCCACTCCCGTCTCTATAATCTCAATGGATTATAAAAATATCACTAATATAATTTTTAAAAAATATTAATTTTACATTTAAAAAAGAAAGGAAAATGACGCCCATTAAAAAAAAATAGTGTCTTAAAAAATACATTCCTCAAATTTAATTTTAAATTTTATAGATGTCCCCCGGAGGTAAAGGGTAGGATGACCACAAAATAGGTAATAACTCAGGTAATTAAGTAATATGCTCAATACTTCGAATTACTTATCAATACCAATAACAATGCGAACTATTTCCTTTAAGCTGTGCTACAAATAACGTAGTAAAACAAATTTTAAGTGATGTAAAATTGGTTCTTACAAATATGTGGCATGGTGTCCTTTATCTGGGTACAAAAATATTTAATAAATTCAATCCTTTTATAAAAATAAAAATACTAAATATAATAAACTTAAATTTAAAAGCACTTTTTGCAGAAATAATATGCCAGAACAGCTTATGATTCTTAACCATAAAAACAGTGGTAAGATATGATGACAGGTAACACTGTCGATAATAAAAAATATTCACTTGTCACCAATTGAACTGAAAATATAAGTATATATTTTTAAACATAGAACCGCTTAAAAAAAAATAAATTCCACGTAGCTTATTTAATACGTCGGATACACTTTTACATATAATTCTAATTTAAAGTTTTTTAGCTCTGTTATTTCGTATTTATTAAAAACAATTACTTGGTTTACCTTTATTAACTATGTCATTAAGCATTTATACGTTTCAAATTACAACAATATTATTGAATAAAAAAAATATAATATTATTATATTATATTATATTATAATGTAGATTAAAACCGAATTCTAAAGCTCTAAAAAAAAAACATCAGTATTGGGTGATCTGGAATTTTTATTTGATTTTAATTAGATTGAGTTGTAAATATTGTTTACTATATTAATACAAAAAAAAGATATAAGAATTACCTGTAAAACTTTTGAAGAAAATATGTTTGATTCGAATATAACTGACCGGTACGAAAATTACACATAGCAGCTTGCCTAGCACCTGGGCGACAGATGTACGTTTTAAATCGAGTTGGTAAAAATGAGTGGGTGTGTAATTCTCCGTACATATACGTTAGTGAGCAACGATACATTTTTATCGCTAAACAATAGAATAATTATTCGTGATAAGCAAGATAAGTTAGTGTTTTAGCTAATAATTTTTATTATCTATTACTTTCTGTATATTTAACAGAAGATAACAAATATAAAATAGAATGTATCACTATAGCCCATGAAGGGGTCTTTGGTTCGTGATAGTTCCAAAGACAACGGTGGTGTAGGGAAGCAATTTGTACAAAATCATGCTCAACCTCCAGATTCCTCCCCTAATTTAGAAAACCCTTCTTGGTGAAGGCTAAGTGAACCCCATCAGCAGATCCTATGACCGATCCTTGGTTCTTTCTTAACTCTTGGATAATTCCTCTGTAACAGCCGGATTTGAATCCTGGACCTTAGCGCTATACACACTCGGCTACACCATTTAACAGTATACAGGCGATGTAATTATTTTAGTATTTCTTTAACCAAACAAAAATCTAGGAATAAAAATGTTTTATAGGGTGAATAACCAACGTTGACAACTCTTACCATCTAAATTGATGGTATGCTATGAAAAATACCCTATTCACCCCTGAGTTTGCATTGAACGTTGACGACTAGTGATGTGATCGCATTGAGCAATCAGTTTGATGATATAATGATTCGTATTGACGGAAAGCCTTGTCCTTTATTGGAACAAGGTTACCAATTAAGAAGAGAATTGGCTCCTTGGCTACATCCTGTCACCCGCCTCTGGTCACTTCCTGTACTCTCCGCTCCTGATTAATTGCACATTGGGGATTGCGCGGTCCGTGGTCAACGGCTTTCGAAGTGGAGTGCAGTGCCGATGAGGGTAAGGTACTAGGGGATGGAGATCCAATGAGCACAAATAATCTTGCCGGTCTACTTGGAAAAGCTTCATATTACATTGTAATGTAATATACCTTCAATATAAATGCTAAGTATAAAATGTAAAAAAAAAAACACCTTTGTAGTTTTCGGTCTGCAGCTTCTGCTTTAGGATTGATAATTGATATAAAATTCATACTGAGTCATCCATAAAGCACAAAAACCATATATAAAGACATAGATAAACTACGTTTGCCCGGTACGTATAATTTTGAATGAATCTTAAAACAGTTTTTTTTCTCCTGAAAAGTCGTGTTTTCCAGATTCGAAAGTTATTGTATCGACGTTATCCAAATATTTCTACTATGCCCACTTTTCAGAGAGACCAATTGAAACGTAAACATTCATTGTTATTGTGTTTGCAATTATTCATTATTCAGACAGGTTATATAATAATAATGATACTCGACACAGATTTTATTCAATATTTTATCATATTTTACCCTCAGGTTAATGAAAGAGCGCTTAGTTGCCGTGCCGAAGGTCCTGGTGTCAAACCCCACCGCTGGCAGATTTTATTTAATCTCTTAGCAGCCTGAGACGGATCCTATGAGATCTAGACCCCTCCTGATGATCACCTAGCCTCAATATAGTGGTACCCAAAATAGAGAGAAAATGTTTGCGGTGACCTAGAATAAATCACCTCCATGCATAACCGTTCTCCAAGAAACCCTACTGAACCCAAGACCCTTCGATAGAGATCAATATTGAGACTTAAGGTTCGCTCAGCCTTATTATTAGTCATCATCATCTACCTATAGTTGAAATCATCTACAACCCTTAATATGCTGTGATACTACGCTATGCTAAACGATACTATAGCTCCATATCCTTGATGCACTAACGGTACATTGCCTGGAGGCTGAACGGAACCCTGGAGAAACTGGAGGAGGAAGACTGGACTTTTCCTTTCACTGAAGCCAAGGCCCGATTGAGTAGCATTGATGGCCACTATCGCGGTTCATGGCTACGCCGCTGAGTCACTGCCCAGCGATAGCCTATTGTATCATTTAAAAAGCTTTAAGTAGTTCTTCCTCCGACTCTTATTTTATTTGTCACACTTGAGTACTAAGGCCTTGAAAACCATTCCCCTTCTTAATAGGCCTACAGAAACTATTAATCAAATAACAGCCGCAACTAAGGAAGTGATAACCTCTGAACTGCTGATAATATTTGAATAGCATACAAGGTAACAGCACATTTATGTGTAATAAAACCGAAGAAAAAGTATGTTTAAATTCTGTCAATACAGGAGAACTTCAGTAATTATGGGTTTATGTATTAATGTCTTTAATTTTTTAAGAATTTTTAAAAATTTTGTTTTATTACAGGTTAGGGAAGCTAAGGGGGTGCCTTTATTATAGCTCACATTGTAAGGTGCTGGATTACTGATTTACGAAGGTTCCAAATTGGAGACTACAACCAATTATATTGACAGCGAATCGATCAAGGATCGACAGACCCTCCTGTGGCTTACCCAACATCTATAAAGTTTGTTCCCTTAAATATGGAAGAACCTGGCGATTGAACTTTTTCAATGCCAAACCAACTGTTTCCTCGACCACTGGCTTTAAAATGGTACATTACTACACAGTATGTTTTTAGTATACACATATACTATATACTGAATCCAATATTCTTCATACTAGTTGTTTGTCTATATATATTATAAACGAGTGGGAGGGCATTTCGCCTCTTACAATGAAGATTTCATATTTTTTTTTTTTAAATAAATTTTATTCGATAGCTTTAAGAACAATCTGCCACATGTAAGGTCGAGTATTAATGATCTATTAACGCACTAACTAAATACAACGACATCAATCACTCCAACAATTGTTAGAAAAATAATTACTAATTTATAATCGAATCAGTAAACATTTATCACTATTTAAGTTTGAGAAATACCTCAACAATAGTAAACAAGATATCCCAACAGTAAACAAGACATCTCCTTAATTGTTTACCTTAATGATAAAATTAAGGTATTTATATTTTTTTTGATTGGTACGATCCGTTAAGTAAATGGAATCACACCCTCTATCTAATTGTAATTGGTCTTACTGCCAACCCCATTCACTTTAAAATAATACAATGATAACTGTATTATTTTTTCCTTTCAAAATGTCGAGTAGTGATATCAAGGACGCTTTACAGACAGCTGGAACGCCTACCCTTACAGCGCCAGCTGCTATTAACAACTAGTACAATTATAGAGGCTGATGTATTAAAAGAGTCTATTAATCTATTGACCGATTGGATAGCGGACGTGCAGAAGACCTTGAGTATATGAGAGCACCCTTGACTATAACGGTTGCCGACTAGGAAGTACATCGTGGAGGTCAGTTCGGCCTTGCTCGGTGCACGCACTGGCGGCGTACTCGCTTACGAAGAGCCACATCAGGGTCTATCACGAAGAACTAATCGCCAATGTAGTAGTTGGAGGAATACAGATTGTAAATTATCGTGGTGTCCTCCAGATCTACGTAACAAAAGTACCCACTAAGCTTCTTGACCATAGCTCAAACAGTAACATCTTATCCTTAATACATTATATTAAAAAAAAAAATTGTGAGTTTGACTTTACAAGTGTAAGGAAATAAGTGCGATTCTTGGTATTTTTTAAATACCAATGACCCGGATAGATGCTGTCTGTCTAAGGAAGGAAAACCCTGGTCCTCCATGTTGGGGTTTTCGTTAGGATTAGAATCTCGACGAAATAAATTTGGCTTTGCTACAAATAGTTAACAGAGAGTCTCAGATCCAAATGGAGTATACGGAATTACCAAAAAACCATTGGGATATCCTGCTGGCCACCTAAAAGGGATGTGATACTCAAGTTAAGTTCTGAATATTTACATGATGATAAAAAAAAACACCACGATGAGGCAAGCTTAAGTGTTCATCAATCTATGTGGATAAAAATTATTTTGTAAAATAAATTAAAAGTACTTATTTTAGAACTTAATTCGTTTGATACCGTACACATCTATCTAGTTACACTCGACTCTTCTTTATTTTGTTTATTCATTTAATCTCACTTTTAAACTGCTGTGGCCAATCCGAGGATGCTACAGTGGGTAATCAATGCTTGACACTGCACAGGCTCGGAACCCCCATGTTACGTCCACTCTGAAGAATGACATAAACAAGGATTTTTTACTCCTTTTGAAAAGTTCTTAGGGCTCCTGCCAGGCTCCAAACCCACGATCTTGGACACGACATGACTTTTTAAACGTGACGATGCAAAAAAGAATTTTGTACTTAAAGATATTAGTAATCCATATTTTCCAATAAAATGACATACTATAAAAATAAATAAATTGTTATAAGGTAAAAAGTAAATCAATTGTAAATATATATACACATATAGATATTATAATATAGATATAGATAAAAAATAGATAATTATAAGGTACGGTAAAAGTATACCAAAGTTAAAAAAACTTAGAACTAAGATCTTAAAAAATTACTGCTGTATTCTTAATGTTTTCTAAAATATATAAAAATCCATAAATGACATTAAAGTGTATACAGAAAGGCAGAAACTAAAAAAAAATGCCAATAAGACAATAGAAAAACTTAGTAATACATATTTAAACTTTTTTATAGTAACACTTATATTTTATTTATTAGATAAGACTACATGTAAAACTGAAAATTTCTCCCTGGGTCAACATACGCCTCTAAAACTTTTCACTATTATGTGGCAGTCACTAAGACGTGGGCCAACTAACCGTGCAAGTTGCATATTTGTTCTTGAAACTTTGAGAGGTTTGCAACTGCCAGCATTTGAAACGTGGTAAAGAAATTGTTAGTAAAGTTTTCATAATTATTCTGTTCTGTTTAAAGAGGAGCGGAGTTGCCTTGCAGAAGATCCTGAGTCGAAATCAGGCTGCTGGCAGAGTTTATTTAATCTATTATAATCTGTGGGTGGATCCTGTAGGATGCCTTGCCCAGCAGGGCCCAGGAGGTGTTACTCTTTACTCTATAAAGTGGGTACCCGAAATATGGGGAGAAATCTGACAGTTGGGCGTGTTCTAGGGCATCACCTCCCTGCACATCCGTTGTCCTAGAAGCATTATAGTCTCAATCTCTTTCTGAACCCAATACCCTTCATGGGTGTAATAGTACAAGTTTTTTAAAATAAATTAATTGAATTTTAAGTTTTAATAAGCCTCCAATTAACAAGTCATAAAATACATATGTTATAATATATTATGTATGAACTTTATTAAAATACAAAATTAAAAAAGCAGTCCTACGAAAGCCATTTCATTATTTCAATTATCCAGTAATAACAGCTAAATGTACACTTCGTGTTTTTCTGCAGGAGAGAGTGAACGAATATATTGGAAATTATTGAACATCGGAAAATATGGCGCTGTACCATATGCTTACGCGCGATATCGGAAAGAGATTAAGCTGTTCTGATAGGCCTAGGGTCAGAGCTGTCTCAACGGCAGCTGGTGGATACACAAATCTGATTGCAGCTCTATCAGCAATTATTATTATACATTATGATTATAGATAGATGGACAGAAAGCCTCGAGGAGTGGCTCAGTGGTAGCGCACTGAGTTGCTATGCCGAAGGTCCCTTATTCGAATCCGGCTGCGGCAGATTTTACTTAAACAGCTAAAATCTGGCGATGGATACTTTGAGATCTGGTGTCCTCCTTCAGTTCACCAAGCCTCTATCAGGTAGGGGGAAATAAAAAAATAGGGGAAAATCGGGAATTTCAGCGTGATCGTGGACAAATCACCTCCCTGCACTCGTTTTCAAAGAAACAGAGCACTCTCTTCCTGAACCCAAGATAATTCATGGATTCACAAAATGTCTATCTACACATATAAAAAAAAAGAGATAAGTGAAATTTTAAAGATTTGTTACTTTATTTTAAATAGATTAGTAGTATTATATTTCAATAAGACATTAAATATGACAAATTAGGCGAAGGATTGTTGCATAGAATATACCAATTCTGCCCGTAGGAAAAGAAAGGCAGGAAAAAAAAGGAAGAAAGAGACATGGTTGCACAGATTAATGGTAGTTCCATATCATAGCTGCTTTGCTTAAGAATTCCACACCCTTTTTAAGATAAGCAATAGGTCGGTTCTACAAATGGGACAATCTTTTTAATAACCTAACTCTTTTATTATTTTTCTTCAATGTTTTCATGACTCAGCAATAGCAAAACCGTAGTTACAACTGACTGTTAGTGACATTGTTACAACTCATAGACGGTCTGATTTGGTAAGTTATTTTTGGACTTACAAAGGCAAAGTAGGCTGTCCCCGGGCGACGAAAGTTGACCCAATATAGCCAAGACCATGACCTCCAACTCTCTGGAGAAAGTGACGCCTCCTCCTACAGATGTCCCGCTTCTCGATCCGTCGGGGTCATCTGGAACCATCGGTAACGGCTCCGCTATCCAAAAGTGTTCGTTGCTCTCTAATGGTAATCGCTACTCTCGAAAAGTGGAATATCCCGCTACTGTGGAATATTAATCGTTATAGCCCATTAGTAATATTTGAACCAAATACTTGAAAGACGGTTCTATTCAAAGGTATCAAAGTAGAACTTCATTTTTTAAAAATTATTTTTGGTTATTTGTTGGACAATAAAAGAATTTATGTACAGTTTTATTTATTGAATTATTTATATTGTTACAATTAAAGAATTTATGCATGTTTTTACAGATGAATGACTTATGGTCGAATTGTTAACCATATAATATGTAAAAAAAAAAAAAAAATGAAACAATTAAAACAAAAGATTGAGAATGGCCTAGGCTGAAACGTATCTCGAAAAAAAGGAATAAATTTTTTTTTCTGGAAATAGGTTTTTTTTCTCCTATTTAAATAATAAATCAAAGTAGAACATGAATCCTCTAGAAGACGCCGTCGAGAACTGTTCATTGAATAGGCTTTTGAGTTTCAATGAATATGTCGTCCTTACCATTTATTTCCAACTATAGAATGTGAAAATCTTTTGAGGAGAATTTAAAAAAAAAGCAGTTTCAAGCTTCAATAAAAATTAGTGCCTATAATCAAACCAATGACGTTCGTTTTACATTGTTTTTGTGACTGATAGATGCCCCTATGTGAATTTTAGATGAATTATTAATCCTAAAGCAACTGCTATAAGTCGGAAACGAAAACTGTATTTTTTTCAAATTCGATAGTTGGAAATGGTAGGAACGATGTCTAGAATGAAATCATAAATAAAATATATAAATAATTAAAAATATCATAATGCAATAGAAAAATTTTCAAAAAGAAAATCCTCTGCAACTCTCCAATAGTAATCGCTAGTCAACAATAGTAATCCCAATAGTTACAGTCCATTAGTAATGTCTGAACCAAATACTTGTAAGACGGTACTATTCAATGGAATCTAAATAGACTTCTTGTAGGCACCGTCGAGAACTGTTAACTGATCAGGCTGTTAGAATTTCAAGGATATTTATTATATGTTCATAATTTCTATCTAAAATTGCATAATTAATAAAATATTGAAACTTAAATAATTTAAAATTTGATAATGCAATTGGAAGCCTCAAAAAAACAAATGCTTTGCTACTCTCCAATAGTAATCACTTCCCACCAAAAGAATAGGAATCGCTACAATCCATTAGCAATGTTTGAACCAAATACTTGTAAGCTGGTTCTATTTAGCAAAATCAAAATAGGATTCCAGTAGGCGCTGTAGGAAAAATAAATTTAAATATTGAATCATATCTACGGTTCAAAGAAAATAAAGAAAAGTGCAGAAGACGCTGAAATATTTAAATCTAAGAAGTTTAAACATGGAATTTAAGAAAAGCAGTGGACGCTAATGGCCCCAGCAGTGGAAAAAGCGTTTAAAAAAAACAAATAAATAATAGAAAAATCTAATGTCATTGAAAACCTCCGAAAACTAAGCCTTAAATATCCAAAATACTGGAAAATAACAAACCACATAACATCAGGATTATTTGATTGTGCATCAGAGGTTGCATGATTGATGGATCTGTTTCGACTGTTGATATCAAATACCTGAATTGACAAAACTTTGACTGGATTTTTAATTCCCAGGTTTTATTATCTTGATTTATTAAAACAGCTTGATGAACTATTCTCAAAGATTTAACTGGTTAAATCATATTTAACTAGTTAATATAAGGAATAGATGGCTTTTTGTCAATATTAAAATTAATCACAAGCTATTAACGGTTGGAAACATTTACTTGCCCTCTGTATGTGATGTGGACACAATACTGGAAGAACTATGTAACACTATTACGGAATTATTACTCAATTATTCGAACACTTACTTGTTTATCAATGGTCATTTATCTTAGAATCGTCTGAATAACCTAAGTATCCAAGCTATACTCAATATCGTCAGTATTGCATCAAGTTACATAAAGTGTATTATTACATTATGGGAGTTCAAAAAGTGCTAAATTGTTTATCATAAACCATTTTATATTAAGTGTTTGTTTTTAGTTATTTTTAAAGTAATATTTTGTTTATTTATTTTTATTGTTTCTATCATAGCACCAGTAATTGTTGATTCTTTAATCTGTTATTTTTGTTTTGAAAACCAGAATGTGTTAGTTAATTTTATTTTGTTTTATTATTATTTGTATTTTTATTTTTGAAATGATATGTACATAAATTGTCAAAATCATAATCATGTCATTTATAGCCAAGCTGGGCTCTATTTGTATGGAAGCCCCCAAAGACAAATGAAATTTTGATCTATCTATCTATCTATAAGTAATAGAAGTTACTCAAATTGCGATGTATACAAGGGGAGGAATGTTCATTGAACTTTACTTTAATTAGGATCTTGTTGACTTACGTCATTATATATTATTATAATTTATTTAATTTTATTTTTTTATTAATTGTTATAATTTTAAATATTTTTATTTTTGAAGAGAAAAGATATGCCCAGGACCGGGATTCGAACCAGGATAGCTCAGCTGGTAGAGCACCACAACGGAAATTTGGGAGACCCGGTTATAAAATAAAATAAAATAATAATAAAATAAAATCTACTGAATACTCAAAACCATCGGATCACGGTATTCCATTTAACCGCAGAAATGAAACGGCTTATAAACCATTATTTTTACCACCTCTGCTCCTTTCAAGACAATGCCATAATTATTATTAATGTTATAAAAAAGTACACTAACATATCGTTATTAACGATTTAATTGTAAAAAAAAATACAATACAAACGTGGCCGATTCGGTCATTGTAACTGAAATCAAATGGAAAGAAAGTCTATGACCTATTTACGTCCGATAACAAAAGTCTGTCTGATTCAGTGGAAATCCATCCTGGAGAGACTTAATAATTGATCTATTTATTAATAATTAATGAAAATTATTTCTAATTTAGTTTCTCTTTCGGTGAAATCATTATCAATGTAGCATTTAAAAAGTAATACTCAACGGCTGCCGTTCTCTCGAAACCGAACCCAAGAAAATACAACGTGAAAGTTGCTAACAAGGACCTAGTCAGTGAAAGTTATAGTATCCATTTCATTTTCAAAATATGGCGAATTCGCTATATGTACTTTTATAGTACGAATATTAATAAAATACCTAACTAAAAATATCTAAATTTCTGTTGGCTATATCTATTATATACATAGAAATGGAGTCCAATAATTAGAAAATTCAATATTTCACACCAGTTTAAAAAAAAGTTGAAAAACATTATTTTAATGAGGAAAACAATATTAAAAGCAAGAGCACTCTTGGAATTGTAAAAGTGTTTTGATGAAGCCATAAACAAGCATATTTAAAAAAAAACACAATTGTTTATTATTTCTTTTATATTAAAAGTTATATAAAGAAATAATTTGAATGCTTATGAAATAAATATATACATTTATAAAAAGAATCCTTGAGCCTATTGGTCTGAAGGCAAAACTGTTATAACTATAATGCTATACACTTGCCGATCTTACATACAAGCTGATATTTTCCAACACCCATGTGTAAAATTTAGGATGTCAGAAACCATGTGATAAATGAAATCCAATTTATATATTCTGTTAATTTCAGGGTAGAGAATTATTCCATATGTGGCGGACTCCCCCTGGTAATTATATTTTGTATAGCCTTCCTGGCTCTAAAAAGTGTAATAAAAGATTAATAACCACACCATACAAGACCATAAATTTAAGTAAGAATGCAAAGTAACGTTTATTTTTCATATACTTTAATACAACCTGCCGCTATTCCACATTAAAAAAACAAAATAAAAACATCAAATTTAAACCGTACTCTTAGCTTAAGTTTGTTCTGAGGGATGAGTTGAAGAAAACCTTCAAGGAGATTTAAATTACGATTGTTAATTTCATTGTTTAATATTGAAGGCTAACATTTTTGTAAAACTGATTTGTGTAATAAAACAACATAGGGATAATAAACGTATACTCTTGTTGAAAAAGGCATAATAAAAAAAAAACATTATTATTGTATTTATATTATTTAAAATAAAGAGTTCGATATGAGCTGTTATATTTGAAAGTGGTATAAGTCCATTTGGATTTCAAAAAAAGTTTATTCATTTAAATGTTTTAGTGATTATTGTTTCAAAATAAAATTTAAAAGGTGTATAGGGTTTAAGACATCACTCTTTTCTAGTTGTTAAAGTTGTTAAAACATTTGCCCACCTTTTTTTAAAGTAATTCAAATCCAAATCTTAAGATATTGCGAATACCAAAAAATGGATTTATACCACATTCAAATACAACAGCGCATATGTTTTCAGTACTAATGTAATTTTGATATGAGGTCCAATAATGAAGCTATAATATAGTAATTTTTATTTATATGGGTGATTTACAACTTCATTTTTCCGATTAATTCAAAGGTTTTGATATCTCAATTGTTGGTACAAAGCCTATTTTCCAACACATAAGAAGACGAATTTGAAGTGATAATCATTTTAAAAGTAAATCCAATAGAATGGAATTTAATTAATTTTGGTCTAAAATGATAGTATGAGCAATGCCTTAGTAAAGTCTTATTTATGCGAGACAATAGAAGCTTCTAATAATATAATAATATACATTAAATAAGCGGGTACAATAAAAAACGAATATCTGACCTAGTTACTAGTCGAAACCTAGTTACTACCCACCTAGCTATTAAGTTTAATTAAATTTAATAATAACTTTTTTTAATGTAGTAAATAATAAATACATTAATAAATACATTAAAATTTAAAGAGAATAATATAAAACATATAAAAATTAAGTAATCAAATAAGAAACGGAATCGGATCCGGCGATAATACACTTTTACTGACCTAGTAACGCTTGAGTGAGCATGCCCCAGTCTCGTTCTACGGCGACCTGAGCATCAGTTTTGTCTCTCCAAGGATGTGTTTTCTAAATTTTTTTTCTAGAGGTGGTGTGATTTTCGAGAAAGTTGCTGAGTTCCAATGTATCGGTTTTTGGGGCGGTAGTTTTTGGTTTAACTGGTTTCAGGTTACAGTAAAAGAGTAGTGAAACCAAACTATAGTGCGCACGTGTGAGAGTCAAAGGTTAGGTATTTTAGTAGGTAATTTTGCTTAGAAAAAACAGTATGCGAAAAGGTAAACAATATGCGAAGAAAAAAAGTTGGATGAGAAAGAAAATTTATAATACAGCTTAGTATATTTCTGCAGCTTTGGTGATAAATGTGTTAAGTAGAATTTTGTACATAATGAGTAAATTGTACTGAGGGAAGGGAATCGTAATAGTCTCTCAGTGTATAAGTGGCTGTCAGCCATTTTATAATACAAGTAATAACTCCTTTTCAGGACAAAACTTCAAGAACAAAACGATGCCTACTCAATTACTCAGCATGAACGAAATTCGACTTAACCCCTTATTCACAGTGGCAGCAGATTTCATCTAGAGGCAAACTATTTAAATTAAAACTGAAGAAATAGAATTGAAATAAGATTTCTCTCCCAATTCAAATCATTTACGGAGAATCGACGGAAACAGTTATTAATAAGAAAAAGTAATTATTTGGAGGTAATTCACTGAATTATTATTCTTTTTTTTTAGATATACTTCATTGATTATTACAATCTGCTACTTGTGAGCAATAAGTAATAGTGCTAAGTATGTTTACGATCATTCCATAAAAACAAAAAAAAAATAGCATAAATGAATGTAATAAAAATATGTGCATACGGAAAAATATGTACATGCGGTATAAAAAACAAACAAAATAAATGCGAACATGTAATAAAAATAAAATAATTGCTTACATTCATACCATAATTACACTATTTACAATTTGCCTGGTGTCCCCGAGCTAAGCTTCTTCCCCAGGAATGAGGGCAAAGCAGGAGTCTGGGAGGCCCCTGCCCCCTTCCCCAGCCGCGTCACTGGCATTAAACGCCAATGGAAGCTGGTGAATTATTATTCAATAAAAAAAAAGTGGGTCAAACAAAATGAAACAATTTGATTTGTGATTTTAATAAACTATGGAAAAACCCTTCTATAAATAGTAGTGAAATAGAAAAACTTCACTGTAGATTGTTTTTGTTCTTTATTTGACAAAAAAAAAAAGTCCCATAAGTCAATCAATCTGGTATCAAGGTTGTGGAAATGGGCATGAGTTCAATTTAAGATAAAATCTGGTATTAAAGATATATGTGGGATATAGATAGTCTGGAGTGCAGTCAAAAAAACACTAAATAAGAAATACTTACTTATTGTAAGTGCCAACGTTTCGACCTACGTTTATTATTATTGTAATAATATTTCAATAAAGTGCATCTTAAGATATATGGAGAATTTAGAAATTTGAATTATACAATTAATAATCTACCGGAAATGGGCCTAATTCATTAGGAATGACAATGCCGTGATGGCCACAAAATTATGTTATACAAGAGGAAGAATGGTTACGGGAGGAGATGTCGCTAGGTCAGTTGCCAAATGGAAAGTGTCATTAGAGAAGGTACGTGGTTTACTGGTTCTAAAGTTCCATTAAATACGGCTTTGTCATTCATTTATGCTTGGACCAAAAAATATACAACCACCTAATTTTGTAAAGAAGAATTAAGTATAATTTTGTTCTTTGGAGTACCTTTTATTAAATGTAGTTATTTTTTTCATAACATGTGTTTTATTTCTATCCATAAATTGAAAATGCGGGTATTAAACGAAAAAGAAACCATTGGAGTCCTTACGGCGCTAGAGAATACCAGGCCTTCAATACCTACAGACTTTTCGGACTAGCCTTGAAGCCGTCGATCTCTTCAAATATTTTCGGTTATCAAGTGCTTGTTGAGGATTTAATTATAGAACAGTCAACACATCAAAAATATTTAATCAGTAACTACTTGCTCAATTGACATTGATCATATAGCCTAATTAAAAATCAAATAGTGAAATAAAATTAGAACTTACCAATTGGGAATTTTAAAAATAACTATATTTATCTGCAAACATAGATTGCTGAATCATGTTTTTACATTCATCTTTTACCTGCAATCTGTTTGAATTATTTTTATGATTTTGTATCTTATTTTAAATTCATACTAGAGTATGCGATTACAAATACTATTAACAATATACAGACGGCTATGTAAAGACGAGTCAACCATAATTTTAAAATATATGCCTTTTGCATCAATTAAACTATTTTTCTTACGTTCTATTTTTATTATTCCACCTTATATGAAAAATAAAATATTAAACAGCAATCACTAAAAAGTTTATTATCAACAAGAGAGAGAAATTTTAAAATAGATATTTATTTTAAGGAAGAAAATGGTCAGGGTGAAAGTCAAGAATATTCTCTTATGTAGGAACAGTTTATTGGTAAGTTTGGCTTACTGAAAAATCTTGTAAACAGTAAGATAAGAGACGCGAAAAATCTGCAATATTTACAGTTTTGAGAAAAATTATTTTTAATAATTCTGGAAGAAATAATTTTGAGAATAACAAGTTTGGTAAGTCCGTTTCGGTCCCCGCTTTACAATCGTAAAATAAAATATTATACGATCACTATAAAAAATGTATATAATACAACTTTATTATATACAAAAATTTCTATCTAATAGGGGTCGTAATTAATTGTCAAATGAACTTATGAACATTAATTAATTAATAATAAGGCGTTAGAGCGATTGATCAAAGCAAAAGTTTGTTACCACAATTAAAACATATGGGAACCTCAAGACTTCAGAATAAATTAATTTTAATTTTAATTGTATTACATATTTAAACAGAGAGATTTTTTTTTATATTAAAGTGCATATACGGTTGCAGATTGCTTATGGAATGCGGTCATATAAGAACAAAGTACATGAAAAAATGAGAATTATTTAATTGTGTAACTAAGATTCGATCAATTTGATCATCATCAATGCATAGAACAAAAATATACAAACAGTAACAGTAAAATATATAATTTAATTTATGATGATAGATAAGTCAAGGTAAGTATGATTAAAACAAATAAAGAAAATAATTAAAAAATAATATAAATCAACGGGTAATGCCTAGAACCCCTTTCTAAAGATGCTTCATCGCTTTCTTTAAACATATTATATAATCTAAAAGGGAAAGAGTTTTGCAACAAAATCGATAAATAGTGTTTGCTTTCCAACAAGAGCTTCCAATTAAGTTACCTTTTTGCTAGGTAAAATCGCTTCTGCTTGTATACTTTGCCTTTCTAGGTCAGGTCACCTAGTTTTCTTTCAATTACCTTCAGAACACTCTGCGAGTCATATTATGGAATATAACTATAAAATATTCAGTTCAATACTATCAGGAATTCTTACTGTACCGGCCATCAAGGATACTGAAAATGTTAGGCAAATGAATTAATAATTCTGGAGCAATCAAGCTAAAGTTAAGGTGACTTATTAATTGATTTACCCTCCATTCTAACCAATAATTCATCTACCCTTAAACGGAGGAGCTCCCAAATTGTTGGGAAGGTGTGTTGAAAGGAGCCCGGATTGCAGGGGAAAGAGCATGGCTATGCGCAGCTGGCCCGAGGCAATTTCTGCGCAAGTCGTTTTGAAAATCTTCAATCAAATAAAGGAAATATCATAAATGCTATCTTAAAATCAATAGAGTTTAAATATTTAAACGTTATCTCCTTCTCAATCAAGCTTGCATATTATTCTTCTTGTACACTATACGCAAACCGGTATAGTTTCCTGAACATAATATATTTATAACATAAAAATAATATAGAGAACTGCTCTAAATAAATCTCTCATAATCAGAAACCAAATCGGGTATTTCTGAGTCTCTGTTCTAAACTAAACTCTGGACATATAGTTTCAAAAATGTAAACTTAAAATTATTATAAGGTTTCTTATTTTATGAATCCATTTTTTTTTTATTTATCCAATGCCGACACTTGGCCTTTCTGTCATACGTCGCCGATCCTCCAAATAAAGACATGCATCGTCGTCTTTTATGAATCCAGATTCAATCGTATCGATATTGCTTCAATTCACTCTTTATCAGCTTCCCTTTTTGATTACTTCCAATACTACGCCATTCAGAAATCTTCCTTTTTACTGAAAGACCATTGAATGTTTTTTTTTTATCGATTTACTAATCTATGAAAAGCTTCGTAGTAATGGACTTTCAAATCATTTTTTTTTTCAATCGCTAATGATAACCTAGGCAGTCACTTCTTAAACCATTTACTAATAAATTCTTAATTTTGAACATTTTTTATTTTGTTTTATTTATTGATTGTACTACACGAAATTAGGATTTTATTTGGCATGTAAATAAATGATTCTTAATTATTATAAACTAAAGCGACTATAAATATCTCAGATAAAAAGGATTCTGCTTCTTAGAAAATAGAGCCCCAAACGCGGCAGTGGCGTTCTTCACGTCAATACGCGCAGATTAACTAATGTGTTGCGCCCCGGTCTTAATTAAACATACGTAAGACAAATTAAATTATACACGGAATTGCTACATACAAATACAAATAAGAAAAACACAATGCTCTAAAGGATTATCAGCCGAAACGTTATATCAGGAAATAGGCTGACATATGTTACGACGAGGCTTGCGCACTTTTATCAGCACCTTTAAAAGTTTCCTTTAAAAGCTGCACAGCTGCTATGAACAGATTGAATCAGGGGAGGAATAGATAGCAGTACTGACAACTGATTACTTCCCCAACGATTCAAGATTCAACTATTTTATATATAGCATTTATTGTTAGACGAATATATACCTTACTGGGTATTTTGATTATAAGGACCGAACGAAATATTTCACGTGACAATAGCCTTGGCCGAACATGTAGAAGTTCCCAACTAAAACTACGAGGACGGGTCAGAATCCAGACGCTGTCAGAATTATTGGATTCTGACAGATGTTTACATTAACGATTGTTGAGCAATAATGATAATGGCGTCTTTTCACTTTCTGATAAAAAAAAAGTAAATTGCCTGTGCTACTACAACCCCTGAAGGGTCAGTACGTGATAGACTGTTTCTGGGAAAACGGTTGAGCAGGAGGTGATTGGTCCAAGATAATGATCTACCACCAGGTTTTCCAGGGTAGTCAATCTATAGATGCTGGGTGATCCACTGGAGGATCTTCAGATCCCAGAACATCCATCCCCGGCTGTTAACGAATTAAATAAATTATTGGCCACAGCTAGATTTGTACCCGGAACCTTCGGCTAGGCATCTCAGCGGTCTATCAATGAGCCACCACGGTCTACCAATGAGCCACCACGGTCTACCAATGAGCCACCACGGTCTACCAATGAGCCACCACGGTCTACCAGTGAGCCACCAATGAGCCATCACGGCACCAACAAAAAAATAATAAATGTACAAATGTTCCGATTTAAGCTGACAATTCAGCCTGGGATTAATAACTAATACCAGACACTCTCTCTTGACGCATCCAGAAATATTTAATGCCTCTTCTTTTTATAAGAAGCTTGATATACAAATCAAAGCTTGATACCAGCACCCGTATAGACATTAACTAGAATCTACTTAGCATAAGAGATATTAAGTATATCGTTTTCTTCAAGTCACTTGTAAGTTTCATCTTCATTAAAGATTTTATATCCATCAATTTTAATTTACCACATATCTCGCAGAGTCCTAGCGGAATCTAAACCATGAACAGTAATGCAGCGTTAACAAAGAGAATTCTTCAGATACGATTCAAGGATTTTTGCTGGAAAAGATAAAATATTTAAGAGAGAACTTATTGATCAAGGTACTGCTGGACGGTTACGTAATACACCTTTTGTCTCAGAGGGAAGAAACTTGAGGTCAAATATATTCCAAGGGCAGCTAGCCTCGGAGGAAGGTCACACTCAGGCCTTCCACTTGTGATTCATTCCCGGCCTACGGATCTTTATATTTGGAGTTGATAACGGCTTAAGCGATTCAAGTGTATAATAATCTAATGTTCGTAGTAACTTATCGGGGTTTAAATTACTTCCTAGCCGAGTAAGCCTGAGCCTTGTATAACCATGGCTATTATGTGACTAATATCCACTTAAGAATATAACTGGCAATGATCAGTAACTGGCAAAATCGGAACATGTGCATTAGTCGGTCTCCATGAAACTGACTCCTGCAATGATCAGTAACTGGCAAAATCGGAACATGTGCATTAGTCGGTCTCCATGAAACCGACTCCTTATCTCGTGTAACCTTCCTTATCACTCGCCTTATTTGAATTATTTGAAAGCGCGTCATTGAATTGTTTCCTGTTATTTTTCACTCTTTTGTCTGGTTAAATTTGTTTATTTAAAGTTCTGTTAAATTTAACTACTAAGTTATTAAATTTAACTTTTATCCTTTGTCATATTTAAAATAAACATAATACCACTAATACAGAACCGTTATCCAAGAAATAGTACAGTCTCTACCAAGTAATGCATCCTTCATGGGTTGTAGTGGTACAGGGTTTTTTAATTATTGTAAAATCTAAATATATTATAAGAAGTAACATTTTTGCGATTTACTTTTAAGATCCTTATGGAATACCACTAGAAAACTCCTAAAATATAAAAATTTCAACCATCCACTTTTAACCGAGTCCCAAACCTGTTCAAGATCTGATGAAGAAAAATCACAAATTTTCGGCCAGCACCTATTCAACACATTTAACCCTCACCCAGATATCCTTAATCCTACCCAGTCTGAATGCATTGAAGCAGAGTTAAGTATTCCTCTTCAGTTGTCTCCTCCTCCTAAAGCATTCCATCCTTCAGAAATAGCAAACATTATTCACAGATTACCCGCCAACAAAGCCCCTGGGTACGACCTAATCACATCCTATATTCTAAAACGCCTTCCTCGGAAAGCGATCCTACTCCTTACATATATATACAATGCCGTATTGCGTACCACATACTTTCCTGATTCCTGGAAATTATCCATAGTTAAGATGATACCAAAACCTAAAAAACCACCAGAACTTCCATCTTCTTACCGTCCTATATCTCTCCTGCCCATAATGGGTAAAATGCTTGAAAAACTCATTCTGAAACGTCTACATCCTATAATAGAATCCAACCAAATAATTCCAGATCACCAATTTGGTTTCAGAACATCGCACTCCACAATCCAGCAATGCCATCGAGTGGTGGACGTTGTCTCATCCGCATTAGAGCGCGGAATGTACTGCACGGGAGCTTTTCTCGATGTAGAGCAGGCTTTTGATCGAGTCTGGTATCCGGGACTGTTGTACAAACTCCGTAAATTCTTACCTTCTACTTACTTCCTTATTATCAGTTCCTACCTCAGTAATAGAACCTTTAAAGTAAACCATAATTTTTCCTACTCTTGCCTCTTTACCCAGTTAGCTGGTGTTCCTCAAGGTAGTATCCTGGGTCCCATCCTATACACAATATATACAGCTGACATCCCAACCCATCCAAGCACTGTCCTCACTACGTACGCTGATGACACATGTGTGTTATCAGTAAATAACGATCCATTTGTTGCATCCCAATATCTTCAATCCCATATCTCAAACCTTCAAGAATGGTGTCAAAATTGGAGAATTAAAATAAATCCTAACAAATCCCACCAAATTACCTTCACTCTTCGTCTTAAACCTACGAATTCCTGCCCTACTGTATCCTTTAATAACACTCCACTGATCCCTGTCGAACAGATACGTTACCTAGGACTCCATCTGGACAAACGTCTCACTTGGAATCCTCATACAAGACTGAAAAGACAAGAAACTGCTCGACGATTTCGCCTACTTCAACATTTATTGGACAAACACTCTAAGCTACCAATTAATTACAAAAGACTCATTTACATGACAGTTATCAGACCTATTTGGACATACGGAGTTGAGCTTTGGGGCTCTACTAAACCATCCAATTCATCTCGCATCCAATCCTTACAATCCAAAATCCTTCGTAAAATCCTCAATGCTCCTTATTATGTCACAAACAAACTCATCCATCATGATCTTAATATCCCATATGTTGCTGATTTGGCCCAAACTAGATACCTATCCTTCCGTGAAAAGCTCCATACACACTTGAATCCGCTAGTCTCTTGACTTGCTTCCCATACTATTCCTGACAACCCTCCGAGGCGTCTGAAAAGAAGATGGCCTCGAGACCTTCTACTATAAAACTTCATTGGAGTGTTATCAATGGATAGTTTCTCCACAAGTGTTTTTTTTGTTCATGTCCTTTGTTCATACAGCCAATTTACTTGATGTAATGTTATTACAGTTGTAAATATCAATAAAATAAAATTAAAAAAAAAAAAAAAAAAAAAGCTTTTAAGATCAAGGTCTGTTGGTCCTTGAGGTATTCCGGCTCCGATCACAAATCTTTCAAAGGATTAACTTTTTATTTTTTTGTTTTTTGTTTGCCTTGAACTGCGTAATAATATGGCACAGTATTTACAAAGCAATCATTTTCCTTATTAGCTTGTTAATAAAATCGAAAATCGCGTTTCTGATCAAGTGTTTAAACACTATTTGGTGTAAATAATCATCGTATCTATTACAGTAAACATATCGGAAACACAAGGTACAATTTTTTCATACATACTGAATTTTTTTTTGTCGACCATGAAGCCTTTCTAGGGTAAAGCTTTCCCGACTGAATTTTGTAGCGTTTAATTTTTTATTAATTATTTGAAATGAATTAACCACTTTTCCAAGTTAAAATGATTTGTTTGGAAGAATATAGAGGCTACGGTAGAAAGAAAAAAAAAAACTTTATCGTCAGCGAAGTTAGATACTAGAGGCACAAAGAAGTTCAGAGATATGCAAAAAGAGTTTCATTTTTTAAGTTATTATATTTTTTTATAATTGTTCTATTATTATAAATATTATATTATATATTCCAAAACTTTCTTTCTTAATAATAATGGGGTCTCTAGTCATAGATATCATAATCTCAAATCCACTTTAAAAACAAATACAAAACAATTGTCAAAGTCGAAATAGTACGTGTAAGAACGACTAAATCAATGTGAATGAACAGTAAAAGGTGTGTAGAGCATATGAAATCGAAAATATCAAGGTCTATTCCCCACACGACATGTCAATGACTAATATTGATGGGGTTTTTTTTTTTAACGTTGTCACCAACTTAGTAATATTTTGAGAACTTGAGTATCTTCATTAATTAAAATAATGTTTTTTTTATTTTTTCAGATTTGTTCCGTAGGTAAAAAAAAAAGTTTATTGTTTACTAGAAAAATTCTTAGTGCGTTCCCTGTAATAGTAGTCCTAAAATCGAAATATTGTAGCTTGTTTTTTTTTTTCAATTAGAGCTATGTTGATACGAAATTTAACAAAGTTAAAATAGTCTTTTGTATTGGGAGCAAAGTGGGTCAATGGTTGAGCACTGAGTTGCCATGCCGAGTTCAAATCCCGCTGCAGGCAGTACTTTCATTTAGTCTATCAGCAGCCGGAGTTGGATCACATTTGATCTATCTCCTGAGGCTCACTAGCCTCTATAAATTGGGTACCCAAAATATAGAAAGAAGAAGGAGGGAAATCTTGCTTTTGAGCGTGATCTAGGACAAATGACCTCCTTGCACAACCGTTGTCCTTGAAACATTACAGTCCCAACCATGCACTAAACCCCAGATCCGTTCACGAGTTGTAGTGGTACAGGTCAGACTTGCGAATTAATTAATAAAATAAATTAAATGTAAAAATATAAAAATAAAAATAAAATTTGTGTATTCATAAACTCCGTTCATAACATAATTTTGAAAAATAAATCGAGAAAGTTGTAGCTTTTAGTTTCCATAAATAATGGCGATATTGTGATCATTTTATAAGTTATGGATATAGACTTAAACCCAAAGAATGTCGGTTTTTTCTGACATTACTTTAATCACAGCGATGTAGATTTAGAATTTAATCAATTTAAAATAAACGATTGTTTAATGTTTCTGAACCTAGTTATAATTGTAAAATAACAATGAAGCAACCGTTAGTGGGCAGAACTTTTAAAGAAGATTGCAGCGAAGAAACCTGACCGTTACACGGCCTTGACGCGGGCTGCATCGCTGCAGCGTCATCGAGAACCAGTGACGTTTCTGCGATTACGTGAAGCAGGCGAGGAAATGGGACCTGTTCCAAGCAGTTATGTAACCTGTTCCCGCTATGGAACGTGTTATAAGCCTTACTCCTCGCTCTTTTATTTTTTCGGAAACTCTTCTTTATAAATGAAATTTTATCATTAAAAGAGTACCTTTAATTTTTATTACAGTAACAAAACACATAACAGACCAAAACATTCGATCACATTTTATCTTTTTACATGTTGCAACTGTTTCTGGATACTTATAACACTAATTTGTTTAAGTTATTACCAGTTTAGAATTTCTGTTTTAATTAAAAACCGTATTTAACAATACAGCTATTTTTTATATTTTATAATTCAGCTAGTATTTTTGTAATGTGTTATTTTATATGAAGCAGTTCGTGCCTAGAAAAAAATTAAATCAATGAACCTCTATCAAACCAAGAATATTAATAATCATTTTATTTTTTTTTTAAATAACATCTTTTACCCAGTTTTATGAGAAATAAAATTGGATAGAAAGTACCCACATCGATAAAACAATTATTGATTAATGAATCATTAAGATCAGAATCATTCAGACCTAATCATTAAATCATTAGAATAAATGTTTGATAATAAATCCTCTCCATCTACTCCACTAACCAACCGAATCTTAAATATAGAAAATAATCCAATGATAAGTAAAGATTTGGTCCAATAGCATAGTACACTTAGATCCAAGGATATTGATGGAATACCTGACCTCAAAGATAAAGAAATAGGAAAGGGTTACAAACAATATTCATCCTCCATTCCTATGAAACTTTGGAATGTTGAGAAAGTAGATCATTGAAGTAGGATGAAAATATTTTCGCTTTCAGAATTCAATGATATATCTTTAATCCTAATAAATTGATTTTTTTTTTAAAAGTATCCTAATTTAGAACGGAAAACAATGAAAATTTTGTAAACTTCACAAAGGCATCATTTTGACATAAGATGGACTTTTTTGTGCTTTATTTTTATCCTCGTAAAGACAAATATTTTAAGAAAGGCTCTATGGTTGTCGTATCGATGAAAACCAACAAAAAATATGTCTCTTGAACAATTAGAATTTAAAAAGAACAGTCCATAAAAACCCATGAAGAGTCTTCTGTTCAGTACATGGTAGAGACTCTATTATTTCTATGACAGTGATTTTGCAATTTTGCAATTTCGTTCAAGATTCGCTCAATTGTCCGGTTTTCCCCCATTCAAGGGTATCTACTTTATAGGGGCTGGGTAAGCCCTAGGAGTGTCTCTAGATTTAAACCCTTAAACCCCTAAACAGCCGGATTTAAACCCTAGAACTTTGGCATGGCCGCTCTAACAATGATCCACTCCGCTCTCTAAATAAGAAAATAAAACTCATAAATTTCTATGGCCAAATAAGGAATCAACAACAGTTCGATTAAGGTGAAAATTTTAATTTTCAGAAATCTGCTTTTTAAAATAAAATAAAAATTCTTTCTTAGCCCTGAAGGTGGCCTACACCGTAGGCCGAAACGTCGGCACTTGTAATAAATAAGTTTTGCTTATTTGGTGTTATTATTGATGCACATCCCGACTAATTGTATCCTTCATTAAAAAAAAAACAGTACTGATTGTAATGAGATAATACAATGATCGATATAGCCCCCAAAGTACACCAATTGAGGGCCAGGGACAGACCCTGTACACCAATTGTCTTCTGTAATTACACTGTCTCTAAGGACAAGTCGTTATGCACATCCTCTCACGTGCCTGCAGGACCTTGACATGTGTCTGTTCTAAATAAGGAGCAATATCGTCTACTGCAACTGGCTTCTTCCAGAACCTTTTGTGCATTGCTGATTCATTATCGCAGCTTCCTTTTTGGGTAGGTTCCTACACAGAGCAAGGATTATGTGCACTCATGGGAAGAGAAAAGGAATTAAATTCAGTTCAGTGAGTAGGAAGCAACTAACTGGGTTCAAGGAGAACCATGATGTCATTAACTATATTAGCAAAGGCTATGAATTAAATCAGTAAGTTTTCAGGAAATGATTTCAGACGCATGAAGAAAGAAGATTTCCAAACACCTACCAGTCGCTTAATAGTATTCCGATGAGAGAAATGGAGTCGTTTGATATTTCTTCTATACAACATTATGACTATGAAAACCCAATGAGCTCACAAAAAACAAATAAATTTTTTTGAAGACCTTGAAAGATAGATCGAACCCCTGTGTTGTTATTTGCATGAAGGCATGTATATAACCTAGTGTGTGAGCACTTAGCTACACTATGTTTTACAGTAAAATCTTAATTTTTAATACCAAAATATTCAGTTAAAACACATAAAATTCATCCTTATATTTTTTTTAATACATTTTTATGACATTTTTATTAAACTGGACTTCACTCTTCATAATTTATAAATTAGGGAAAGAGAAAAAAACTCTTTCCAGTCACTACATATTCCTAATTCTCATTATCATTCAAAACGTTTCGACATCATGGTGTCATTTTCAATCTTTACAAATGACAATAATTTGGAGAATACAGTAAATGATAGACAGGAGGCAGGAGAAATTAGCAAATTGTATTCTTCCATTATTTTAAAATTAAAAAAAACAATAGAACCTAAGATGCCTTATGCTTTATAAGCAAATCAGATGGAGTAAAATAACCTGACCCTATTATCTACCAATAGATCTTATAAAATAGAATTTCCATATAATAATTTTATAATTAAATTAAATGATTTAATGAAATATTTAAATAAAATTTAAAAATAATTTTTATGTTGTTTTTATAGATGCTTACCTTTAGACATATTTTAATATATTTTATAAAAATAAATATTCATAAGTACTGAAAAATGATCTAGTCTTTCGAGGGTCAAAGTTTTGGTTTTTAATGTAATGTTATTTTGACCATGGAGGATAAATGATCCCCAAGAATTATAGGAAAAAAATTTTTAATGACTTTAAGGTATCTATACATAGATTATAGTGAGTTTTGGACATTCTATTTAAATTATGTATTTTAATGTAGTTATTATTAATTTATTTTTCACAGAATTTTAGACTTATGACTGATGTAAAGATATGTAAAAGAGTTTTTAATGATGCAGAGAGAAAAATTTGTAAAGATTGAAAATGATACCATGATGTCGAAATGTTTAGAATGATTGTGAGAATCAGGAACAAATAAAATTATAAAAATAAAAACATGACACTGTCATTACCCTTTTTCCACCAATATGCCATCAATTGAAGTAAAATAAAATCAAAGTGTCGTAATATAAAATTGTTAACATGTTTAATTACGCCTTAAAAAATTGTCATTAGGTCATTGCTTTATAAAAATTCGAGCATAACGGTAATATTTATAAAAATACGAAAGAGAAAACATCTTGTCATACATATTACATGATTAGAGACTACTGATTCTGTACAGTAGTAATGATTGTGCATGGAGACGATTTAGCCGGTATTACGTTAAATTGGGAGAAATCTATTAGCCACTTAAAGGTACTCACTTTCAAATTAATGTATGAATTCCAAAAGGGTGTCGTTCCCTGTTCACCTGCCCTCTCTCCTAATCTCCTGTCCTTACTGGCCTTCTCTGTAAGATCTCTAGCAACCAATCTCTGACTTCTATCAACTTCTTCGAGGTCTTCTTCTCTTCTCAGGTAGTATTTAAGTACTCGAACGTACCATTCCGTCTCATCCATTCTCATGATGTGTCAATACCACAGCAATCTTCTTTCATTGATGTCATTGATAATGTTGATTTTGGCTCCTACCTTATTTCTTATATCTTATAACCTCATTTTGCAACCAGGATACAGCACAACTTATTTTCCGGAAATCTATTTCTAGGGACAGTGATTCCCAAATAATGTGCCTATATGGATATTATTGGATAATTTACCATCCAGGATCCACAGCTCAGCCACTCAGAGCTCTAAGCACTGAGCTGCCCCGCTTCCCCACACTATGATTTAAATAATTTGAATGTATTTATATATTTTTTTAAATCACTAACTTGACAAAAACGATTTTTCATCCTAATGAAAACCCAATAATCGCCTTGATAAGCTACTCCTTCAGTTATCTCTGACAAAGCTTATGTCGAGTTATGATTAATACAAGAACCCATCTACTTGGGAGAAAGTCGGGAGTGGAGAAGATCCTTCGGTGGTACGTGACATGCCTTTGGCGGGGGTGTTTGAAGAAGATTGATGACATTGTCGCGAAAGGTCACGCTGTGTAACGGCTTAACCATAACCCTGTCCAATAGTTGAGTTGTCTCAAACCTCCTTCGGAGATATGACACATAATTGCTGACCTGGATCGAGTGCAACAAGGTATAGAAATATAATTTTTCTTATAATTATTGGCCAGCTATTTTGATTTTTAAATATTTTTTTATAGAACATATAGAAATATATGTTCATACATACGCATAAGTAATACTTTTTTTTTTTCTAAGAAATCACCACTTGTAAACGTTGGAAGGGTCGATGGGTTGATTGCGTAAAGATTAATCTTAAGAATATATATATATATATTAAAAGTGTATATATATATATATATATATATATATATATATATATACATATATAATTTTAAAAAGTTTATATATATATATACATTTCAATTATTAAAATTTAATCCTCATGGTTTATTTGTATTTGTTTTTTTTATTTTAGTTAGTTTCCAATTAATAATTATTATCCAAAATAATCACTCATTAATAAGTAAACGAGTTTTTCGCATTTAAAGAATTGAAGGTCATTTTTTTTTTTTTAAGTACCTACTTCCAAGTGGTAAATGTCCATTTGAATCATGTCCAAATAAATGTTTCCTTTCATAATAACTAGTCCCTTGTCTTATTGCATTATTATTATTATTATCATCATTATCATCATTATTATTATATTTTATAGGAATTAGGTTCTTATAGTTTATTATATAATTCTATGAAATTTTCCTCTTAAACACCCAAGGAACGAATATAAGTATGCTTTAAGTAATATTACAGCATATGCTGAAAACAAAATCATACGAAAACATAAATTATGATGCATTTTCTCATCTGAAAATTCGAAGCGTCTTATCCTAATTTCTTACTAAGAAGACTCCATTCGAGATATATTGAACAAATGCAGTGACTCGCTCAATTCTCGGTATCTCAATGTATTCCGCCTCGACACAGATGATGTCCACTCAAACTGGTTAGTGAAATTGGTTAACCACTTCAACGATATTATTAGGTTCCTGTGTCAGTTGATTAATTATTTAACTATTGAAACACTCATACAAGACTGAAAAGACAAGAAACTGCTCGACGTTTTCGCCTACTTCAACATTTACTGGAAAAACGTTCAAAGCTCCCAATTAATTACAAAAGACTCATTTACATGACAGTTATCACACCTATTTGGACTTACGGAGTTGAACTTTGGGACTCTACTAAACCATCCAATTCATCTCGTATCCAATCCAAAAACAATCCAAAATCCTACTTAAAATCCTCAATGCTCCTTATTATGTCAATAACAAACTCATCCATCATGATCTTAATATCCCATATGTCGCTGATTTGGCCCAAACTAGATACCTATCCTTCCATGAAAAGCTCCATACACGCTTGAATCCGCTAGTCTCTTAACTTTCTTCCCATAATATTCCTGATAACCCTCCGAGGCGTCTAAAAAGAAGATGGCCTCGAGACCTTCTACTATAGAACTTTATTGGAGTGCTATAAATGGGTAGTTTCTCCACAAGTGTTTTTTTTTTCCATTTCCTTTGTTCATACAGCAGATTTACTTGATGTAATATAATTACAGTTGTAAATATCAATAAAGTATTTTTTAAAAAAAACTATTTAAACAGACGAAAAAACAATCAATATAATATGGAGAATATATTATAATTATAATCAATATATTAGTTAGAATTTTTTCAATTGAACGATTTGGACTTATATTTAGGCCAAAAATTCCAATATTTCTTTTACGAACGTATATATTCAGAAGGAAACTAAAAAATATGTTCTTCCAGAAAAATAATTGTATTAATGACTATTAAGAATATATGAAACTAAAAACGTAAATATTGTTAAATTATTAAAATATGTTTGATATTATGAATATCGGTAAATTAATAGCGACATAAAGAAGTAACTTATTATTTTTTTTTAATTTCTTCTTTCACAAAAGTACAAATAATTACATTTCCTAGGCTGCTAGAAACTTGAATGCACTCTGTAATATTCGTTTGTTAGATGGAATATAAATTATGTGAGATTAGATTCTATATAGATTTATAGAAACATTTCAATTAAATAGCATAAACAAAAAAATATGTAGGCCAGAGAAATCAAAATATCGATTTTTTAACGCAACCACTAACTACTTTTTTCAAAATATTTGTAAACATACATATCCATATTTAAAATGCTGATCATATTTTTTTTTAATTATTTTTATTTGGAAATCTTATTACCTTTTTTATGAATCTGTACTTAATTAATCCAAAATCAAGCATATAAAATAATTAAACAAGTGTACTTGTTGATTCATTCGTAAATAAATCTTTCTTTTCCCCTGTAAAATCTCGATGTTTATATTAATTAAAACTCAAAATTACAACATAACTATATTTAGAATAAATAAGTGAAATAATTCCTGTAAACAATGAAGTATCAGGAATACATAGTATTCGAGCTCGAGCCTAGAACAAGGATTATAAGTATATTAATAATATTGGTCTTTTTTTTTCTTCTTATAATTCTGCCCAATCAATATATGATTTTATTTTAGTTACTGTCCCTCTTTGCTTATTTACCAGCTTTCTTTATTATTAACCATAACTGTTTTCTTGGGCTGCCTCAAGTGCGCAAATGCTTTTTAAATACGATCAAATGTTAAGCAGATGATACTATCTTTAAAAAATTAATACAGGTTTACTCTTCCATAATGGGATTTTTGTATACCATACTTCTGTTAGGAATATTTTTTTTGTTATTTTTTTATATACGGTCCTGTAAGAAGATGGACAAAGGCTCCTGATTGGATTCGGCTTTTTCATCGATCATTGATTGGCCAATTTAAATTTTCTGGGCCAGGACACTCCAATCAGGAAGTCTCCAATACTTCAATTGCCGGAGCGGAGCAAATACTTAACCAATTGAAGCCGACCTTGTGATAAGTACGCAGCACCCAAGGGCGCATATTCCGGGAAAATGGCAACAACGTATTTAGCAAGAATTGGATAAACTGTTTTTCAAAACAGTTTAGATAACAAATCACGGCACAGTCTTAACTAGTCGTCTTAATTTGAATCGCCCACCTATTCCTGAAATTTCACTCCAGTTCAGTACTTAGGCTTACATCCAAGCAGAATACTAAATGTGATTCCGCCAAACTTATGGAAGTTAAAGAATTTTTTTTTCTCGCACACCAACCGATTATTTGTAACTTAGTAACTTCTAGGGGGTTCCCAAACTTTTTTGACCCCGCCCCTCCCTCCCCCGTTGAAATCAAAGCCTCCCACAACCCTTCATACAATAAATTGTATAGGAACGTGCATAAAAACAAAAAAAATATTACATTGAAGACAAAACAATTATTACTTATTATGATCTTTAAAAATATTAATCTGCTTATTGTATTGTAATCGTATAATTCAAAATTAAATATATAAAATTTCACCTCATTAAATATAATATCCATTATTTATATTAATACTTAAAATATGTATTAAGTTTTATATCACAAAAAAGGTGCATGCATCCCTCTCTAATTGAATTTTCAAATTGTTTATATTTCATTTTAATAAAATTTTCATTTTATTTAATTTCTAATAATAATAAATAATATAAACTAGATAGCATTACCTGCAATATCCCTCATGTTAATTATAAGTTAATGAGTAGTTCTTCTTTAATTATCTTTAATAACTTAATGCTGTATATAATACATTTTTCTGTAATTATTATGTTTCAGGCACCATAATCGTTTACTTGCATAATGTTGCTTTATTCCGAAGATTTTTTTCAACTTAGGAAACAATTTCTCTTTTTCGCATGGTCCTTGAATCCGTTAATAATTTCAAATAAAAGTTAAAGATTTTTGATGAGAAAACACTAAAATGTCGGCATCCAAGCGCTTTCAGACTATTTCAATGAAGGAAAGGCCCAATTAAAATTAAATACTCTATAATTTTGCAAAAGATAAAATGCTTACGACCAAGAAGGTTAGGAGGTTTAATTTTCAAGAATAAATTATGGTATTTATTTTTCTAGTACATATTAAACTATTTTTATATTTTTTAAAGAGAAAACATAGGCCCTCGGCCGGGATTTGAACCCGGAACCTTTGTCTCACCTTTGTGTGACATCGCTCTACCAGTTGATCAATAATTAAAATTATGACTTAAAAGTATGACCAATAATTAAAAAATGACCAATAATTATAAAAAAACATAAACTATTTTTAAGTTGATTTCCTACGTATGTAATCAGTTGTAGTATATAAATTAATACATGATAATTTTTTAACTGTTAAATATGAAAATGATACAACCTCATTATGAGTTTATTAAGCTACAGTTAATTAAACCTAAAATTAGCAAGGTATCTGCTGCCATAATTATCAACCCCATTTTCAAATAATGACATTTTCTCTGATCTCAAAAGGATTGCGTTTTTCTTTAATTTTCTCCGTTCTTCTGTTTTTTTATTCTTATCTTTTTCAAATAATTCAGTTAAGTCCTTCTGACCTGTCCCTCTCATTCATTAAACTCGATTTTTTTTTTAGGTGGATTCACATTTTTTTTTTTAAATATGAACTCTTACAAAAAATATTTATATAAAATAAATTTAAGTATTAATATCTATTAAATATTGGCTGACTTACGATATTAATTTTTTTTATACTAATCTAAATGGCTTTTATTGCTAGAGGGAGGTTTTTAACTGTATTAAGCACATGAATGATTATTAACAATTATTTTTTTTTAAAATTTAAGTAATAACAGCATTACTCTAGTCCTTTTAGGAGCAAATAATTAGACTTCCTGGACATGCTTATTTTAGAAATTATTCTGTTAATATTATCATAGAAATCACATGTATCGAAGGAGACTTAGAATTTATATGTTTGGCTTAAATATTTAACGTCAGGAAAAAGTTCGGCCACTATGACGGCATTAACCGATTTATATACCGATTAAGGTTTTGTGAACTTCTATAGCCCACCGAATTGAGTTAGAGGGTTAAATATTAAAAATTTGTTTTAAAATTGAGTTGATGTATCTTTTAGTAGTTTATAGATTGTTTTTATTTGATATATTAAATGCTGAATTTTAATAAAATGCCACTAAGCTGAGTTCTGTCCATGAATTGGTGAAAGATTGTTTATTCTGAATTGGTTAGATATTTATTGCGATAGGAATCTTCTGAGACCGTTATTGAGATTTTATTTAATTAAGTTTTTTTAACCCTCTCCAAGGAAATAGAGTTAGTCCTGTATTTTTTATGAAATATCGAATTCAACTTTGATAAGGAATAAGAAGATTCAATGGAGATACCAGAATAGTTAAACAGAAGCCGGAATGTGTCCTGAATACTTTAACAAAACATAAATAAATAATACGGCCAACATTTTTGGATATCGAATCATAAAAATGTTTGATGAGATTAGCGTGGCTGGTTAGTATACCGTAGTCTATTCCTGGCGAGGGCTGACCTGGCAAAGGTTAAGATCGTTAGAGCAGTTAGATATTCGAGATAGCTTCCTCCAAAGGTCACCTGTCCCTTCGAGTGTCAAGATGTCTCCCCAAGTCAGAGTACTTCGCAGATAATCATCATTTAGTTGGGCAGGACATTTCACGATACTGAGGGTTCATTACGAGAAGTCATCTAATGCACTTGATAGGAGAAGTCGATACATCCACTTTTGGAAAATTATTTACGGGACATCCTAAAGAGATAAGGCAAGTATAGGTACTTTTTTTATTTATTTTACTTTATGCATTATACTTTATTTTACTATGGCTTATCGAACGATAATATATAAGTAAGTAAGTGTGAGTCCTAAATTATGCCTATCCAAATGTAATTACGATAGGAATCATTAATGAGTATACAGCGGGTTCCGGACCACTATTTTACGTCCCATCCGAAGTACGGTACAATCAAGGATATTTTCCTCCCTTTAAAAAATGTTGAGGCCACCCACCTACCGGCCCTTGAACCCGTAAACCCGTGATCTAGGGCGTAGAAGGTTGTTATGCTAACCGCTACACCACGGACAATCCCTAATTAAGTATAAATATAATAAGTTATATTGATTTTTAACACCTACTTGATTAAATATGTTTTATGAAAAAAAAAAGATACACTTTGATTATCAGAAGATTTTTTTAATTGGAAGAAAATAGCACCTATGTGTGTGTGAATATATTATCGATATTCAACAATTGATTCATATAAAATTAGTAACATTTTAATTTTGTACGGTTGAAATGAAGCTTTGAATACAACTGATTTAGCCTATTTCTATAGATTCATTACTTCGGACTCTATTATTGACGAGATGAAGTGTGCCAGGCATAAACAAATATTAGATTTCTAGGTTTTAAATAGTTGTTTACAATATTCCAATAAAAATTTTTAGTTTTTTAAACATGAATTTTGTCCAGCTAGCTCCTACTAATCGAAACACTGTGCGACGGCATAACCAAGGATTTTTTTCTCCCTTAAAAATTCTAGAAACTCCTGTTTACGCGAACTTATTATATTCCATATATACAGCGACATAAGAATTAGATGGTTATGCTAACCACTACACCACAGGCGATCCCAAATATTGATAAAAGATTATTAACAGCTATTTGAGAAAATTAAGTATCTAACGAAAAAAATTGTTTTATGAAAATTGGATACATTAAGTTTTGATAGCAAACGCCAATTACATTACGAATATTTTTTAAAATTATTTTATTCGTTGAAATTTATAACCGTATTATAACAATACAAAAATAAATGACACGAATGATACATAACGGCATAAATAAAGACAATTATATAATTTATATAAACATAATTTATTATTATGTACCGACAAAGGATCAAGTTGCTTTAAGCAAAAATACATTTAGATAGGTAGAACATTTAATGTTGCAAAAGTTGAATTACAAGTAGTCATTCAATAAACTTGAGAAGTTACACTTAAAATGTAAATATATTTGCTGTTGGAAAATTATTTTAAAATAATCTTGTGAAGGTATTGAATTTTAGTTTTTGTCGAGGAAAACTTATATATTTGAATTAGATTTCATAGTTCCAGACGAAACAATCTTGTTTTATGAAAAGTGGATGTATCAACTTTTGATATCAAACTCCTCAGCTATGTTCCTGATATAATTTATGATAAAACTTATTATTATATTCCGACGAAGGAGCGTCACTTCTTGCAAATTATATTTAGCTGGATAGAACATTTCATGATGCAAAAGTTTAATTACAAGTAGTCATTTAATTCACTCTAGACGTTTTAGATGACCTAAAAAGTAAATGTATCTAAAGTTTAAAAAAATAATATAATTATAATGCAATTGGGAAAAACCACAATGCAAAGCCTTATGTTTCAAATCCAGTAATACACCCATATACCAGTCGACGTTTCGCCTATTCAGGCATTATCAAGACTCAAAAACAAAAAAAAGGGGTTATGTGAATCACATCTCGAAGAAAAAGGTGCAATACATCCCTAGGATCAACAGCCTAAACAGGCTCCAAACATGAGACAGCACCCCACCACCAAGACGTTCAACATACAACTGAAAAGAAGGTAATACGCAACCAGCTGGGAAGGTTATAGAATCAGGTGGTGGATCAGGAAAAAACTCAGGTCGGTTAGGACCAAGTCTTACAGACTTGACCACCTGCTTACATCTCCTAACTTATCCCTTCGCCTCAAGCCGACAATCTATAAGAGCATCCTAAGACCGGCGCTCCTCTACGAAGCACCATTGTTAGGCAACATCACAACGGTGAAAAAGCTCCAACAGTTCCAGAAGGGTGTACTGCAACGCATAGTAAAACACACGACATTACATAAAACCAAAACGGGCCTCCTATACACTACTCTCGACATACCGACAGTAACAGACTTCATTAAACGTGGACATATTAAATTTTTCAGCCTGAAATACAGTACTAACCGGTACATGTCACGACTCTCACCCCAGCAGGACGGCCACAAACGTGGCAAGATCATATACGAAATCTCAGCCTAGACTGAGAAAAGAAATAAAGAAACAAATAAAAATAAAAGGACACGGTGAGCACCATCACCGGAAAAATATAAAGTTAATGAATATAAATAAATAAATTAGAACTTCTCCTTTTTCTCACCCTCCTCTTAAAATGTACATCGTACAGTACAAGAGATCCTTTCCGTACTATCCTAAATCCTACTTAACAACCTTCAAACCTAAAGGGGCTAAGAAATAAACAAAACAAAAAAAAAACCACATCGATAAATTACCTCCATATGTACATTATCTTAGTCCTTTCAGTTTTAATTTCTCGCTGCTGCCGCACGGCAAGTGAAACCGTTATACTAAGTAATGCTTTTCAATAAATTCAATAACATTACATACTAATCCTTTACTGACACGAACAACAGTAAAAGAAACTTCTGCCCGTCCCGTTTGTTAATCAGTGCCAATGTAAGTTTCACATTTTGTTTTTGGACAAATCCCTAATTCAACCAAGTCGTCCAAGCTAAGTTCAAGCCCAACAATAATCCATTCCAAATAGCTCAGACAGTTGAGCACTCTTCCCTCCTTCTCTAATTGTCACCAACCTTGACAGGAACAAATGTTATCCTAAAATCTTCTCTCAAAGATGAACGATTAATTCTGTATCTCCATTTCTTTAGTTTGGACCCATCTGTCTGAAATGAAGACTTTGAATGTGATATAGGACCAATCACCTCCCCGCACAACCGTCGTATAAGAAACAGTACAGTCGCTACGATGTACTGAACCGAAAATTTTTCATTGGTTGTAGTGAGTGGTACTAGTTTTTTCTTCTCTCTGAAGAGTGAATAAGAATTGGACGTGCTTGCAATATTACAGCAATATATTTGTTCTCAAAGTTAAGCTTGTGAAATATTTTCGCAGCTCAGATTAACTCATGCCTCCTCTGCTTCTAGGACTTTTGTAGGGTCAATTCAACATGAAATAGAAGTATCTTTTTCTGCTTACCATAGTCATAGGAAAACGATTATTGCAGGTAAGAATCACAACAAAATAGTAATTGTTAGCACGAGTCCTACGTAAACATCCGTTGGTTATGTGCTTTGATTGGATACTTAGGATTTGATAATTGAGGATTAAGGTAAGATAAAGCGAGCACCTGGAGGCGGAAGATGGAGGAAGACAATCGATGGAGGTCGGAAGATCTGGGCCATGACGTCATTTGAACTTGACCCGCTCCAACCCTTTGGCGCGCTCCCAGCTCTTGCGTAACAGGTTACTCTGGCTACCGTTAAACTTGTAACAAGTTACAGTAACTCATTAAACCGAATCACGTATCCAAGGTGGGACTGACGTAGGTTACTTAATAAATTGTTGTTACAATACTCACAATCTAATTTAAGTAAGTTAGCAAAACTGTAACTAAAATAAATCTTTAAAATTTAATAGTTACAACTTAACTTATCAGCCATACCAGCAAATATTTAATCTGTTAAGAACCAGGGATGCATAATGTTGGATCCCCCTCCAGCCTTTGGGGAAAATCTGGCGGTTGAGCGTGATCAGGGCACCTTCCTGCACAACCGTTGTCCAGAAAACGGTGCCATTAGTGAAATCAAATTACCTTAAAAGGTCATATTTAGCACTCCGTCATATCCTAGTTGTAATTATCTAATTTTCTGCTTGGCCTTCATTAAAAAAAAAATCCAGAACAGTAATCATACAATCAACCGGCAAAAGGCTATCTTGCCAAATTTCTACGGTGGGTTGGTGTTTATTGAGACGTACAGGCAAATTTCTCTTGTTGAGAATTTCGAACCGCCATGTTTTTCTTCTACTTATTTTCCTTTTAAGGTATGTATCTGTTATGTTGGATTACGTCGGTTATAGGCTCCCTTCAGGAGATCAAAATATAACAGTAATTCTGTTTTGTTTGAACTTTTCAATGCTGCTTCTTAGTAATATGAGTGTTCTTAGTTTACTGTTCCACCTAATATATCCTTCTACACATATCCTTTTCTATTTGGTGTTTTGGAATGGATCTTTCTACTTAGATACAAACAAAAGTAATTACTACAGCTTGTTATCTCATTTCTTGAATATCAACAATTGAATATCAGGCAGCTCATATATATCGGTCAACTTCGACATTTTCTGTTGCTGCCACATTATGGGCGACCTAATCTTCCTTCATTTGTATCCTATCTACTTTAACTTCACGAGGATTATTTTATCGATACCTGCAAATTTTTTTTTGTTTGTGATCAACATTAGTTGTTCGAGTTCTTCTTCATCGACCAAATCATCTTCATACAGAATTTATTTCCATTCCTTCCATTCTTCAGGTAGATAACTGCTCCCATCTATTAAATTCCAGGAAATTACACTCCACTTGTCTCTGACTTGCTCCTTCTGCTGTAAACGTTATTCAGAGAATAAGAAAAGAATAATTTTATATTTTAAGAATATTCAAGTAAAGTTTTTTTATCCTGGTACGAGTTTTTTTTTCTGATTTTTTCTGGTTTTCCGTCCAAAATACATTCTGATCCAGATTTTTTCACTCTGTTCTTTACCTAGATCCTTATAATCTTACACCTCTTTATTTTTAGCACTTTACTGTTTTGTTAATTAATATTCAACTATAGTACGGTTCCTACATTATTACTGATATAAAGGAGCTGTATCAGAGAACTCTTTTCTAAGATCTATAAAGGACTAATTCAGGGCCGGGAAAAAATAATTTCGGGAACTCCCATACCTTCATATCATATCTTCATCTTATTTATTTATTGTCACTCTTCTGTTGAGCAGATGTGAATATAGCTAAAACATATGGCAATAATAATGAAATATATTAATATTTCTCCTAACGGTAATTAGGACTATCTCCTAGCTCCTTATGTACTATACATCATATATCCTCATTACCATCATATATTTTTGTTGTCACTCTTTTGTTGACAGATACATACAAATATAACGAAAACTCAATAGAGATATATCTTTCTTGCTAAATCCATATTTATCAATATCATGTTTGTTATTAGGATTCGTTGGAATATACGGAACTTATTTTAAACCCAAAATATAAAAAAATTTCAAAAAATTTTAAATTCACCTAAATTTATATTTGAAAATATTAGGTTGATATTGTCAAAAATGAACGAGATTAATGTCACGTAGAAGCTAGAGCCAACGATGCCGTGCCAAGGACGCGAAGGCTGGCCATGAAACCGCCATAGTTCATGACCTGCACATCAGATAACTAAATTAGTTTTCTTTTTAATTTATTAAACGATACAATAATTTACCGCTATTATTTATAAAAATATATACCAAAAATAAAGGCAGCTTAAAGTATCATTTTAGTTTGACAATATTCAGTGAGACATTGATTAGATGAACATAATATCGCTCCTTCAAAAGAACAATGTCATAACTCAAAAAACCTAATTTTTCAATAGAGATATTTTAAAGTCCCGAGTGAGTTAAAAAGTGAAATTTTGGGTGAAACGACACATTCCTACTATAATGATGGTTTTGAAATTCTTTTATCAACATTTTTAAAAGCATTAACTTATGTCATTATTCCCGTAAAACATGATGCAGTTCAAACATGATACAGTTCAAACATGACACAACTCAATATATGGGCTTTGTTAAAAAAAAAAAAGTCATATCATGGAAATGGAATATCAGATATATTGTTTCTGAGTTAAAAAGCTTCAACCAATACAATTGCTTCTGAAGGCATAAATAAAAAATGCCAATGTTTGAGTTATGCCTTTCTTTTGAAAGAATGAAATATGAAGCACGGTGTGATTTTTTTTAAGGGTCAGAACAGTGATTTGTTCTTAGATCCTTACAAATATTTAAAAAAATGAGCCTGCCAGGTAAGCATTAAATCAGTCAATTATAACTAAGTGCTGATCATAACACAGAGTAAATAAAATAAATACAAAATTGAAAACATCCACAAAGTTTGAGACTCAAAAGCCTATTATTATTATTATTGGTAAGAGCGCTGCAACAGAGAGGCGGATGACCCGGGTTCGAATCCCGGCCGGAGCAAATCTTTTCTCTTCAAAATAAAAATATTTAAGAATAAATTTTACACAAGACTGAAAAGACAAGAAGCTGCTCGGCGTTTTCGCCTACTTCAACATTTACTGGACAAACGTTCAAAGCTCTCAATTAATTACAAAAGACTCATTTATATGACAGTTATCAGACCTTTTTGGACATAAGGAGTTGAGCTTTAGGGCTCAACTAAACCATCCAATTCATCTCGTATCCAATCCTTACAATCCAAAATCCTTCGTGAAATCTTCAATGCTACTTATTATGTCACAAACAAACTCATCCATCATGATCGTAATATCCCATTTGTTGCTGATTTGGACCAAACTAGTTACCTATCCTTCCATGAAAAGCTCCATACACACGTGAATCCGCTGGTCTCTCAACTTGATTCCCATACTATTCCTGATAACCCTCCGAAGTAGATGGCCTCGAGACATTCTGCTATAGAACTTTATTGGAGTGCTACCGATGGGTTGTTTCTCCACAAGTGTTTTTTTTTTTCATGTCCTTTGTTCATACAGCAGATTTACTTGATGTAATATAATTACAGTTATAAATATCAATAAATTATCCTATTCTAAAAAAAAAGAATAAATTTCTGATTTTTCGAAAAGTTTCATTTTTTAATAATTATTATTGAAAAGGAAATGAATAATCATACTGAATATTTCAGCAATGTTTTGTGCTCATCGTTTATTCCGTTATTTTTAAGTTATAATTAACAAAATAACTGTCTTTGCAAAATATTAATATTAATCAAACATGCACTTCAAACTAAAATTCGTGTGTGGAAAAAACTATATAAACTAATTACAAAAGCATCTTATTTCCAAAAATTTGTTTCCAGGTAGTTGGGATTGAATAGAGTCCTATCCTTCAAATAAAGTTACCGTATAATAATTGAATACACTTCAAGAGATACTGGATAAATCAGGTAGGTTTGCGTGCCAGGAATGCATGTAGATCTAGGAATTTAGCTGACAATGCTGTGTCCACATGCGAGATCAATAAAAACAAGGCCTTGCCTTTATGTGTTACCTTAGTTAAAAATCCAATAACATATTCCATGAGCGAACTGTAATATATTTCGGGATTAATGTAATAAATTATTTTAAAAATATATCATTTATATTTTCAAATATATCATTATATTTTAGCCTGTATATAGACTAATGGTAAAGAAAGTGAGTGCTGCATGAGTATCAAAAGAGTGCATACATTTCTTGTATGATAAATATTAATCAAAAAATGAATAGTAAAATAAATTAAATAATTTAAATAGCTACAAAAAAATTAATATCAGTGACATATAAGTAACAAGTAACTCTTGATTATTATACCTCGAAAAATACGAAGTGTGTGCTCATAATTTAATGGATTCACTAGGGGCGTACAAAATAAGTACTTAACTGAACTTCAATCACTAGAATAATTTCGAGCTACCTCAACTAAAACGTTAAGTACCTACTGCAGGACACTTAAATAAATAGTTGTATGATTTATACAGGGAATATCTTCCTAGTAGTGAAAAATATACTTATTCTCAATAGGATAAGATTATATATTTGGTTCTATTATTAATCGTGGATAGTAAATTGAGCAGTAGAGTACTCCAAGGACTAGACTTTTTTTTTTTTTAAACAATATTGAGTTGCTATTAAAAACAGGGACACATTTATAGCTACTCTTATTAGCCTAATTAATTTATTGATTATTAGTTTTTCAATTGTGCGCAATTATACCGCATATAATTAATAGTATTTACGTCAATAGGGTGTGTACCAAATTTAACTTAGGCGTTGATGACCAAAAGGTTTTACTCAAAACAGAAACCAACTAAATATCAAACTATTTCAGAATTATAACTCAAAACTTAATAAACTAATCTATAATAAATATTTCTAACACTAAACTAAACCACAGTCTATTTACTATTTCCACTAAAGGGCATAAAATAAAGTATAAAATTGAACAAGAATTCAACAAAACACCTTTACATAGCAGTAATGATAATTACTAAAAAATAAATTATCAAATCTAGCTATGGTAATAAACTGCTACAACCCCCTGGAAACTATTGAAGGTTGATTCAGCCCTTAAATGCCCTTAACCGGATCGCGTGCCGACGGTCACGGTGAGGCAGAGCTGCCCTTGACCGGCACACGGGTTGCTATTTCTGCCTTTCATTGATTCCATATTCCCTCACTTCGGGGGCGTTCGTTCCGAGCCTTCTATGATGATGAATATCGGAGCTTTGGTGAATATCGGAGGGTATGGTACCTGTTGACTGTTGGGCTATTAATTAGGATATCGGCGATGGGAGGAAAATGGCCTGATTAAATATTAGTCTTACCAAATACCAATATAGCTCAATGCAGAAATTAGTTAAATAACCCCCGCTCACAGGAAAATATTCAAACTTAATAAGAGATTTGTTGATATAATAAAATTAATGTCATAATAAAAATCCTAAGCCGAAGAATGAAGGAATACTAGCGAGGGAGAACTATAATGAAAGTTGTGTAATCGTAACCCAGATAATGGTTGAAACGAACAGACAAAATCCTAAGGTAGATCAATAATCACAGATCATTGATAATAATCAATGAACATAGACTTACAAGGACCAAAGTCATTTATGATTATTCAGATAAAATAAAATAATCAATAAAAAAAGGAGGATATGATACCTTTGTTGTACTTATAGAATGGATAACAGCAGTGTGATTAGAAAATTTGCCGTCTTTTTTGGTATTTTGAATAACAAACCTAAATAACCCACAGAATTTTATAAAAATCTTGGAATTCAGGAATAATGAAATAAAAAATACCTATAAAGTGTCTTAGGCTCAGTATACAATAGGGATTGTACTGTTTCAATGACAATGGTGCAGAGAGGTGATTTGCCCTAGATCACCCTCAACCACCAGGTTTTTCGTCAATTATAGGTACCCACTTTATAGAGGCTTGGTAAGCCCCAAGAAGGACATCAGATTACGCAGGATCCATCCTCAGCAACTAACATATTAAATAAATCATCTTACACAGATGCTTTCATGGATTAAGAATGTTCCCAAAGATCTGTTAGGTCCAACTTTATGAGAGTAGAATTCTATGCGAATTACTGGAGGTGTCAATGTACAGATGCGCCAGACTATGGCATCGGAGGAGACGGCGCTGTGTCGGAATATTAAGCAATTATGAAGGAAAGAAAATTAAATAACTTAATGCGCATACAGCTCGGAAATCCCTTATTGATGTAAGACACAAGAGGAAGAACGAAATCATACTTACTAAAATCTATAAGTGTTATAATTACACCTGTACTTGAGGCATATGATATCTTAGTATTGTATTAAATATTAAGGTATGGAGACCAAAAACTGAAGTCATAAAATCAGTTTCACATACTTAAAAAATTAAATAGTTTGGAAAACTCTCATAATGTTAAATTCAAAACACCAATGTTCAATCATATTATCTAAGTAGACAGTTGTGCAAATTTAAGAAAAGCGAGTTAGAAAATTACAAACAGAAAATTGTGATATTAGCCAGAATTACATCTAGGAATAATGTAACTAAGTTGAATATCTCTATACTGAGTACATATAGTTAAAAATAAGTGAATTCATAAAAGCCACATTTAAATAACACACATACATCTTTGTGTCTTCACGAAATCTATAATGCACAAATGTTCTTGAGAATGCAACCTAGTTCCAGATCTTTTCGAGTCACGAAAGATATAAATTATTGAGAAAACCCTTCCATTATTCAAGAGAACAGGAACTAAATATGAATATCTTGCTAAGATATGCTCCGTTCAAAACCTTGGGTTACCGGAGTAGATGTTTACAAAAATAATGCAAAACCGAACATAAAACATGATGGTGAACATCAGTTATTATGTTTATCCAAAGTATAAATGCATTCATTATAATTTATAATAAAAATACATCTTGAAGCAATAAGTATGCTTTATTTAATTGTATAAATAAGAATGGATTCATCACCTAAATGGAAACGTAAAGGGATCATTATTAAATCACCCAGTTTATAAATTTAAATTTATGATAGTGATGATGCTTTAATGGCTAGTTTTGGTATTTAGTTAATTTATTTTCCGGAAGGAAAGGAGAAAAAATAGGATACAATTATATATAAGAATTATTTTTACCATTTACAGGCATACTTTTGTTTAGTAAAAAAACTAAACTACTATATACATATAAAAAATGTATACTAACAGGTATATATATAATGCCTATAAATTCAGTTTTTTTATGTGTAGAAAGTTTGCACAATTTTTTTTTATTTTTAAACATATATCTACGAGCTCCTGCACTACTTTTTCCTTTAATAATATTCCTCTGATCCCTGTCGAACAGATACGTTACCTAGGACTCCATTTGGATTAACGTCTCACTTGGAATTCTCATACAAGACTGAAAAGACAAGTATCTGCTCGACGTTTTCTCCTCCTTCAACATTTACTGAACAAACGCTCTAAGCTCCCAATTAATTGCAAAAGACTCATTTACATGACAGTTATCAGGCCTATTTGGACATACGCAGTTGAGCTTTGGGCTCTACTAAACCATCAAATTTATCTCCTATCCAATCCTTACAATCCTTCGTGAAATCTTCAATGCTCCTTATTATGCCACAAACAAACTCGTCCATCATGATCTTAATATCCCATTTGTTGCTGATTTGGCCCAAACTAGATACCTATCCTTCCATGACAAGCTCCATACACACTTGAACCCTCTAGTCTCTCAACTTGCTTCCGAGACTATTCCTGATAACACTCCGAGGCGTCTGAAAAGAAGATGGCCTCGAGACCTCCTGCTATAGAACTTTATTGGAGTGCTACCGATGGGTAGTTTCTCCACAAGTGGTTTTTTTTTCAAGTCACATTGTTCAAATTAGCTGATTTACTCGTTGTAACATTATTAAAGTTGTAAATATCATACATTTTTTTTAAAAATATATATCTAAGGAGCAATACTTTGGGTGAAAAAAACTAAAATAACAGTGCGTAGAAAACCTGCCTTAACGTTTTCATAACAGTATCAACACAGTATTTTCAGATCTTCAAGTTCTAGTTATTTAAACTAAATAATGTTATCCGCTTCTTCAAGTATTATTTATTGGATCGTTTCACATGAAATGCCCGTGTTTAATATTGCTATAATTCAAAATGCAATAAGTGGATTATTGATTACCATGTTTATGTTCATAAATTGTAATGAGCTGTTATCCTATATTTTTTTAATAATATTTACTGTCACTACAATTGAATGAGCATTGCTTAGTATGCCATCAAATATGCTCGGCAGCTCAAGCTGCAAGAAACATTACCGCAACGTTCGGGGAAAGGTGTTTTCCTGAACAGTTCTTTAGCCATTGGGTAATTTTCAGCTGGCAATACACTTTTCTCATTTCTACCTAGAGACCAAACCATCACAGCCCCGTCTTATTGCACTGATATTGAGATAATGCAACAAAACCAACCTGCACTGGTTATAAAGCGAGACCTCATGTTTCACGACAGACAGTGAAGAAACTAAAAGAGGTGGGTTACGAAGCCCTCCTTCACCCACCTTGTTCTTCAGATGTATCTTCGACTGATTTCCATCTGTTCAGAAATTCGGAGTATAAGTTTTGAAAACGATTCCCAAGTCGAAATCGCAATTCCAGACTTAACTTGATCGCAAAGCCCCGAATTTGTATAGAAAATGAGGGTAATTTTTTAATTTCTTAAAGTTGTTTAACTAAATAACCTTCCCTCTGAAAAACGTATATTCCCTATCAAACGACCCAATATTATATTTATATGTTGGTACATGTATTTTCTTATGTATATTATAACATGGAGATCACGTTTCATCAGTTTATTACACATTTATTTCATTAAATGTTTATACAGCTTTTGACTGACAATCTGTCATCAACTTGGGTTGCTAGTGACGTAGGCACTGAACCCGACGCAATTTATTAAAGTTAACTCATTCTCATTGTTAATCAGCAGTGACCTTTGAACTTCCAGATAGTTAAATAACAGAATACTCGTGAAAGGGCCTCGACTATGGCGTCAATACAGACCGTTATAGAGAAGCGGGGGTGGCATCGGGTCAAGGTCTGGGGCTGTTTGACCTTTAGCCGCCCCCACTGCCTCTCTATATTTCCACCACCTATCCCCATATTTACTCTAGTCAAGTTATTATATACTGCCTTTGTTGGCTATGACTATACGTTAAAAAATATTAAATATTTTAATGGAAATAGTCATTTATTTTTTTTTATTTCAAAAATTGCGTCAATAACAAATCTCAAAAGAGTAGTTAAACCTGACTTGTACATTACAACCCATGTGCATGGATATATTTTGGCCAAGGATCGGAGTGGCTCCCTGGAGTAGGTTCTGGGTTGAAACTCCGCTGCTTGGCAGACTTTTATTTAATCTGTTAGCAGCCGGAGATGGATCCTATGGTATCTATGATCCTACTCACTCAGCCTCTATAAAATGGGTACCTAAAATAGGGGGGCAACCTGGCGGATGAGCGAGATCTAGGACAAATTACCACACTGCACTACCGTTGTTCAAGAAACAGTTTTAACCATGCGCTGAACCCAAGACCTTTAATAGGATCTCTAGTTGTCCACGTCATTTCATTAACAACAGCTAGCGGCTTTGCTCGCGTGGAATTTGGTCTGCCACATGAAGTTTCGTGACAGATCATTTTAAATAAATAATTTAATTTTTTTGTTAACTATAAGTTACTCGTACATCCTAAATTTCAGATGTGTAACTTCAAAGCTGACGGATTCCATACAATTTTTTAACCCCTATTATATTAAAGGGGAAACCCTTGAGGGTGGAATTATCCAAATTTCTTTTTTAAATTATACAAAGAACCTATCTGCAAATTTAAAAATGCTAAGTTCCTGATTTGCCTTTAATTATGTACTGTAATGGATTCTCCACAGTACCTCAAAAACTGTCGGGAGGGTCTTGCCCCCGTGCCTCCCCGTCCACCCTTGCTGTAACCTATGTAGTATTCTGATGTATAACCTATATTACTGTAAAGTTTCATCCAAATCCGTTCAGTAGTTTTTGCCTGAAAGAGAGACAAACATACAAATTTTTGCATTTATAATATTAGTAGGCTATCAAAACAATAGTTTCACTCATGTTATTTTTGTTATTTTAACAACTATTAACATGTGTTTCGCCTTTAATTATGTATTATAATGGATTCTCCAGAGTACCTAAAAAACTGTCGGAGGGCCCTTGCTCCCGTGCCCTCCCCCCCCCCCCTATAAATCCACCCACCGCGACCAAACTCCATTACTACCACCTGGAGACCAAGAGGTATTTACCACCCCAAAGGGAAGTTGATTGGGGTTGGTGGTGATAGAGAAAACTGTGTCTTCACGTACGAACAAAGCATTTTAGGTTATTATTGAAATTAAAGAATCATTGTAATCTTCATTCATATCATACACATGAAGAAGGAAAAATCTAGGGTGCATCTTCAGAGTGTGACCAAGGAGGGTTGTTTGCACTTGTTATTAACCTGTCCAGTGAGTGCCCAGTGTACAAGACTGAGATGTCAGAGATGTCTATTGAGATTCGAAATACGGAAGTTTCATGGGAGAAATCACAGTAAATAGAATGCCGCCAGCGAGCTGTCCTGTATTATCGGTAGTGAATGTGGTAATTTTCAATGCAGTAAGAAGATATGTTCGACAAGTCGCAAGAATGCCGGAGGTTTAAGTCCGACAGAAACTTCCAGAGAACGAAATCCAAGGCAAGGTTTGTGGTGGATGGATAGTTCTGCTGAGTATTCCCAACCTATACTTGAGAAATTGAAGTAACTGTTGGTGCCGCGTCCACTCTCTCTCAACAGATATTGCAACTAGATGGGTTCCGAAGTTTTACTTCACTGTTAAAAAGTTACAGTTAGCTTGGAGAACAACAGCATCATGTATTCGGTCATTCCTTGTCGTATTCAGTGGATATATAAGTTCTTTAAGGATCTTTTTTTCTGATGCTGCTTTCCTTTTTTTCCAAGGTATAAAATAATTTTAAATTCGAATCACAAATGTTCAAGCATCTAAGTAGGCGGTTGAGCAAAGTCAAGAAAAAACAGTAGAATAATGATTAGCAAAAACAGCTGCTTGCTCAAAACGAGTTGCAATATATTGTGATAGCAGCCAGAATAACATCTAGCAACAATTGTATCCAGGAGAATAACAGTTCCCAATAGGCAATCACTAATCAAATAAAACAGTTAATTAAACTTTACAGCCTTATACCATACCTATTGCACTGGCAACCGTAATCAAAATGTAAATTGTAAATATAGCTTTTAGAAAGGTAAGATCTAAAATGATATTCACGTGAAAGCATCAAAGTGCCCGAAAATCAAACACCTTAAACAAAAATTATAGTTGTTTTAATATTACTATTTTAATCTTTAAATCGGGAAAGTGAAGTGGTGGATAAAGGAAAAGATCAACAAGTTTTAAATATAGAAACGATAAAGGCTGGCAATTGTTTATCACCAGACCAAGGTTTATTTACTAACCACAGCGACCTCTGCCCGTCTTTGGACAGAAATAACTTCACAGATAACAGATTTGCTTTAGACTAAATTCTGTTAAACACCACTCAACATCGCATTCCTTTTAAGTTTCAAATGTATTTGACTGAATAAAAAGTCTACTAAAGGTATTCTTTGAGTACAAGGCTGGTAACTTTTTAAAACGTAATATATTCGAGTATACACAATGCGATTAATAATTTTCCCGTACCAGTTCGAGTATATAAATTTTGAGAAATATCTATTTTCCGAATATATTCTGTTGATTCATATAACAAATATGAGGAGATATTTGTTATATGAATGTTAAATAATTTCAATGAATGTGAAACATTTCTTCTTCATTTGCTAAGAGAAAAAACAACATTGTAAGATTCAGCAGTCTTACCAATCTACTTCTTTCTTCTTATCAATACTACTCACAATTATCGAACAGAAAATTTATTTCGGAAATCAGAGTAATATTTCATTGATCTATTCCGAGCAGAGGTCTCAAAATTGGTTTTACATTAATTAAATTAGTAATTAGTTGAAACATTGAGTTCTTACTACAAAATAAAACATTACTCAGATTGTAAGGAAATAGCTTTAACAGTTGTATTTTTTTAAATGCAGAACATAGATAAAAAAATATGAAGAAGTAGCTATAATGACTCTAGCGCCCGCCTAAATAATAAAATTGTAAAATCAATTTAAATCGGTCCGCTTTAGTCTCTTAGAGGTCATCTAAGAGAATAAAGCGAATGCAAATCACGTCCCATTTATAAAAAGTACAACCGTTTTCCTGGAGGCAGTACAGAACCCAAGACACTTCATGGAATGTCGTAGTACAGATTTTTTTAGGGGGAACCCGGCGGTTGAGCGTGATCTCGTTTTTTGTTTTATTATCGAAGATAATAATAACCTATAATGTAGCCTTTAACTTCTGCTGAGCTGAGTAGTTTATAAACAAAACTGTTTAGTAAAAGTTTTAAGTAAAATTCGACCACTATTCAAGATAAAAGAATTCCTATTGCAATCGATAACGTAACTGATCAGGTTGCTAATTAAATTACTTCACGAAACTGATCGTAGACTCGGAGAACTTGTGTTGGTTACAAGCGATGATAAAACACAACATCGTCGTGCAACAGGCAAGGTCACGTGTTCGTGTATGTTCGTAAACGCGCGTGCTCTATGAGCGTGAATGGGTATAATCAGCACAACAGTTCCCATGTCAAAAACTTAAAACTCTCTCTACTGAATTAATAATTGTCATTATTATCATATATTTTCAAATTATCATAAACAATCATCTGCCCTTGTCACTCAAATTAAGATATTCTAATTATATTGTTCACCAATATTGCGCTTATAATTATCTATCTCATGAAAGACGCGTTGATTTAAATGTTTCTATACTGTTAAATGTTTAGTTTATTTGATCTTAGATCGATGAATATTAATTATGGTCTGAGCCTAGGTAATTATGATCTGAAATTTAAAGAACGCCCATTTTCAGAACTTGAAGAGGGGCTGAGGAGATGTGGTAGGGAAGAAGGAAGTTCGAATAAAACTAAAAACCCGAAATATAGACAAAACAGCCAAGTAAAAAACACGACAACAACAACAAGTCAAAAATAAAGTCCAAGGGTAGTCGAGTCGAACGCAAAACTAATAATACTCGTAACTCAAACAAATAATAACTCTAGAGATATTGTGAAGACATAACAGTTCCATTATCAGTAAGTGACGATAAGGACAAAGTCCAAGTTGGGGAAAAGCGCTTTGCTTCTCCTGTCTGCAGTAGGCTTGAACATGACTTCCGCGCAGGTTGCTTACTAAGTCGTCAGACTATAGAGTCTTGTTGGAATGTATGTTCATATATGTTTTCATGTTCATATATTATTTTAATTAGTCAAAGAAAAACTCAAGATATTCCTGCACGAGACAGTCTTGTAATAGAACATAAAATAGAAAGGGCGCGGAGTGGCTCAAAGGAAGAGGGCTGAGTTGCTGTTCAGAAGGTCCCGGGTCCAAATCCGGCTTTTGGCAGATTTTATTTAGTCTGTTTATACCTGAGACGGATCTTTTAGGATCTGGGTCCCTCATGGGGCTCACCCAACCTCTATAAAGTTAGTACCCAAAATAGGGGAAAAATCTGGCGGTCGAGTGTGATCTAAGATAAATCATCTCCCTGCATAACCATTGTCCAAGAAAGAGTACAGTTTCTACTATGTACTGAACCTTAGACGATTCGTGAGTAGTAGTGGTGCAGTTTTTTTAATAAAATAGAATAGTACTATAGTTAGGTCAGGAATTATAAAGGTCAATGATTATTTCTTCTGGTAACGATTACGGTTTCTATGCCTCCACTTAGCTACTAAGACTTCCTGTAGAAAAACCAACCCTTTGAACCCAAGCCAATTTAAAGGTTTTAAGGAATCAAAACCATTTAAAAAGATTGTCATAGACAACTCAACGTAAAAATATTATCGCCAAAGTTCCACCTTGGACATCGTGACAAGCGATTTTAACCTTGACTCCACCATGGGCGCATTGCTATGCCTCCCATATCTTCACTACCATATTGGCAGCTTCCTCAATGAGCAGCGCCGGTGAGAGCATACTGATCATTCCATCGCAGCAGACCACACCAAGACAAGATCAATTCGAAGATATCTCAGTGCGTACTTGCCTTCTCGAGAAGAACCGAGGACATAAGATGCTTTGGAGGTGACTAGTGACGTCAGGAAAAGATATTATCTACCGATCTTTCTACTAGGAAAAACGATTGCGGAATTGCTTCTGTTGAAGAATAAAATTCATAAGACTTTCATCTTTTATTTAAGTACCAATGAATGTATTTCTTTGGATTCCGAGAGACATTGAATGGATTATCTAGTTGAAAATACTATAATAACATACACAATTCAAAAACAACTCAGGAGTTTTTCTTTCTGATCCTATTTTAAGAACTATGCAAATGTCAGGTTGAACCCCGATTTCAGAATTCCTTAAGCATCCCATCAAAATAAGTAGATAGCTCACAACGACGGAGCGCAGGAATAATGACCTTACACAATAACCTTATACAAGGATCGATCTGTGTAGTCCCGGATATCAAATAGCAGTCCGAAGGTAAGGCCCAAGGATGATCTGATTCGACGAAAGGAAATTCATATCATTGTTCGTCTTTTGACCTCGAGCAGCCATAACTCCTAGGTCTATACCTATTTGTTATTGTCTTCGAACCAGAGAGGATGTCAGTAGGAAGGACATAGGTAATTCGGTTCCGAAGGAACAACTACGGATAACCTGCTGCTACACCATGGTGTTCAGTAACATGGGGATGGGCCCTTTAGGCAGTTCGTGTCCCTGCACACAAGATCTGGAAGATAGGCAACGCGCGGCCAAAGATCTGCTGGTATTCAAATTTATAATAATATTATTAAATACATTTATATTACATCCCATACTTATATTTTCAAATGTTTACATCGCTACCTGTCATTCAACGAGATTCCTATTCGTTACTTTCTACATATTTCTTCTGTATTTATTCTTTGGCATCATACTTTGTATCATTCTTCATGCATTTTACTTATGTAGCCTCTAGGGGTCTATTATCATACATTTTATAATTTATCTGTAATTAAACTAGGTTTTCCTTAACTTTATATCCCATCTTTTTATATTTTATACTTTTTTCATTTTGTATCTTTCCGTTTACCTGCTCATTTTTCTTTTTCTTTGTATTAAGTTCACATTGTCACCCTTCTGTACATTTATTCTGTAATTTTATATTTTTTATCCATATTTATATATCTGTCACTATTTTTACTTTTCTTCACTCTATATTTTATTATATTCTTGGTAATGTAATGTTTTTTAAATGCTTTTGTTTTTCCTCTCATAGCCCTGAAGATGACCTGCAAAGTAGGTCGAAACGTCGGCACAAATAAAAATAAGTCTTGACTTATTTGGTGTTTTTTGGCTGCACCCCCAACTTTCTCCATTATATCATCCAGTCAACTACTTTCCTCTCTAATACATATATAATAATTTTTTCCTTCGATTCTTGAAATTCAGCCAATACTTACTAAACAATCGTTTGGCGAGTTTTGGAACCTAATTGTTCTTATGTACAAGTATGCCAAATTTATAACGAAATATTTACTCCACTCAATCATTGTTAATAATAAAGAAAAATAGATACCTGTATATCCATATGTATGTATATATGCATTCGTTGTAAGTTAGACATATGCTAGTATATGAGAACAATAAAGTCCCGAAACTCGCCAAACTATACTTCGCTAAAAAATAATAAATTGAAAATATATATTTAAAAAAATGTAAACCAGTATAGATGAAATTAACAAATGCAATGCAAAATCGCATCTAAATGACAATGTAAATAAGATGAAGTTGATGAAGGAGCAAGTCACCGGGAATGATTGATGAGGCTGGCCAAAGAGGTAGAGCTAACGGTGTTGGGTGTAGTCTACATTCGCCACTAGCAGTGGCTCACTCTATTCACCTACTACGAATGATTACCAGTTGTCGTTTATTCTCCCACAATGAATTCGACGTCTCGAGTCTTTTTGATGTTAATCGTAATGAATAGTATCATGTAACGCTAGTTAAAGAAGGTGTAGAAATTACACGAGCAATAATTGAAAAGGATATTTACGTAAAGTAATGACACCTAAAATTCTCTATGTTAATCATACTTTTTAATTTAGATAAAACAATTGAACATGTTCGGAGCGCAAGGAATTCTACCTCCTGAAGCAATCATTTATTGTTTTAAGCTTATTACCATTAAATTTTAACTTTAATTAAAATTTTACCATAAACAACTTTTTTTCCTTTTTTTTTTTTTTGCTTTAGTCTAAGCACCTGAGTCCTTCTATAACTAGGCTTTTATAACGCTCATATGTTTCCTTATACTATAATGGCTTTGTGTTATTGTGCATGCATGTATGATGTATGCTGGCTACATATTCAAACAATAATTAATTCAATACTCTTTCAGGTTTCCACGGCCACTATTTATAGATAAAACTTTAGTGGTTTCTGATTAAGACCGTGATCCAGCCTTGAAGAAGCCAGCAGCATGTCTGGCGAAACGTTGGCGAAGATAAATTTTAACAATACGGTCTTAACCAGAAACCACTAAAGTTTTGTCTATAAATAGTGGCAGTGGAAACCTGAAAGAGTATTTAATTAGCCTATGGTCTATGGGGAGTATATAACTCCGAAGATAAATTTTAACAACACGGTCTTAACCAGAAGCCACTAAAGTTTTGTCAATAATTAATTCACTAAAACAGATAGTCTATTTTTTTTGTTCTTTATTTATTTTCATTCATATTGTTGTTGACTTGTTTATTAAGTACAAATAAAGTATTACTAAAATTCGAAATACATTTGTGTCTAGTAGCATCTAATCAAAATATATTTTAAGAAAAGGTGATCAATTATGCGATGGGGCGACTAAATGATAATGCATTGAAAAACCATGGAAAAAATAAAGTAATCCTGTTTTGTTAAAGTTTTAAATCTGTACCTATATTTTCCTTGATTAAATATTGTATCAACTAAAATTGTTATTAGAAAAAACAACGGTTATAACTAAATAAAAAGCTGTAAATTGTTTAAACTCAATCCCTCCTATTATCCGCCATGCTTCTTCCTTGTCCTCATTTAAATCCTTGCTTTTCCAACATCTCCTGGCTCTTCAAATAGATGCTCATTGAGGAGATTAGTATTCGCTTAAACGAGAAGTATTAAATAATATATTTTTTGCTTAACCTTTTTTTTCCTTTGCACAGAAAATATAAATAAGATAAAGAAGTTATTACATCCTAGCTCCTGTTTTTATTTGTTGTTATTGAATTAATTTGTCTTAAAATAATTTACTCTTCTTAGTTCCTTAATATTTATCACGAGTTAATTTTTTTTTTAATTTGTCAACCCAACCGGATTAGAACCCGAGACCTTCAGCTCGTCAACTCAGGGCTTTACAGAATGAGCTTCTTATACCAAGATAATTTGAAAGAATAAATAGAAACTGCTAACTTTTTTTTGTTATAAAATTACAACACTATTGGGAACATTATGAAGACAAGCAGTTCCACGGTCCACGATGGCCTGGTTACCTAATTGTGAACCCTGCGGCGATAGAGGACACAATAGGCGAGACGCCAGTTTCCTGCTGCAGAAATTAGTCTTTGTCCTCAACGGATGAACCTTGATGAGTGGTGTCCAGCTGCTCCTGTGAACTGGTGCGCAGGGTCAATGTTTTCGGCGATTGTCCCCTGACCTTTCATTGGCCACAATTGACTCCAACAATGTGGGAAGGTGTTTGTCATGGACAGAATATGGAACGTAAGTTTTAATGGTCCAGAGCTCTCCTGAGAACCAAAACGTGTGCAACTACATAAAAGATGTTCAGGATCAAAAGCGGATAACTCAAACATTTCAAGACTTTTCCATATTCGCAAGTTTAGTCTAATACGACAATTTGACGCCTAAATTATATTAATGGTTTTAGTCCGGTTCTGAACCTGAAGTTACGGTAGCATAAAGCATCTCTTGACTAAGCGACAAATTTGGAAAAGTCCATTTTACAAATTTGGAGTTATCCACTTTTGATCCTGAACGTCTCATATAGAACGCGTTTCTTATCAGGTCCTTATTGTAAGTTATGATTGTTAGTTCCTAAACCAGAGCAGAGGAATCAGTATTAAACATCATAAATAGCCTAAAGCAAAATATTTTTTGATTTAGATATTCCAATCGGCGCCGACGGATATCATCTCCCATGTTTGAAAAACTGTTCTAAATTAAAATATGTTCCAAAACAAAGTTCCAGATATATAAAAACATTCATTTACTTAAAAGTTAGTGAGCTGGAATTCAAAGATTATCGAGGAACATGGAGTTAACAGATCGAAAATGGCCCCTAGCTTTCAAAGAAACTTTAGTGGTATGAATTATGAGCAAAGATGAATCATATATCTATCATCTGTGGTGAATAGTTAGCGTATCAATCAACTATGCCTAAGATTGCAGCCCGTCAGTTGGCCATAGAATTTTTCAAAGGGAGTAAAAAACTGTTAGTTATGCCGTCCTTCGGAATGGACGTAAAAACGTAAAACAAATATTTAATTTTATCAATCAAAACTCTTCGGGCTTATCAAATCATTATAATTAGTATGGAGTATTATAATATGGTATTTATAGTATTTCAAAAACCTGAAACATAAAATGTCTTCTTCTATTACCACCATGATTTACAAAGACGAAATGAAATGCATATCTATTTTGAGTTCAGTAACAATTCAAACAAATTGCAATATTTTAGCTTCGACGTAGAGTACTATTTGTGAAACATGCTCCGTTTCCTCATTAATTTTTTTTTCATTGCAGCACGAGCTATTACCAAGGAAATATGTGACTTTTTCAAGTATATTTCCTTGAGATCACTGGCAGAAATAGCAATGACGTCTGTAGTGTTTAACTCTTAGAGTGAGCAAACAGACTGAGTTTTATTTCGCCTAGTTTTCCTAAACAAAGCTACTGTTTGTTTCAACGAGAGTAATAAACGTTTAAAACATAGACACGAGTAACAAATCTCACAGCAGATGCACTGCACGTCTATACTGATCAAAATAATAATATCAATATGCCAAAATCGATTTTCCCCAGATTATCGATAAATAAATAAGAACTATTTTCAAAATTAAAATAAAAGTCCTTGATCCACTATGCAGGTATAGAAGTAACTATAAGTTGGATTTCTTGGCCTCCTTCTCCATGACTAAATGTTTTTCATCTTCAAATTTCCTGTCAATGAGTTTATTTGAAAAATATTTCAATTAAAACAATTTAATAATGAATTGAATTGGTCAGGGGGCGCAGTCAATGATTACACAGAATAATCAAAACTTATTTTAATGTTCCAATATTTCCTCCTAAAATGTAGCCATCTTCAGGGCTAGAAAAGAAACAGAAAATAACTACATAAAATATTGTGATAGCAGGGAAGAATAACAGAATATGTGTAGAGAATTGATGAGGATTTAAAGAAATACAGAGAGCAACATAAAATAATGAAGTAGCTAGCAAGAAAAATTAAAGAGTAAGGTCAATAATAATAACTAGAGAAATAATAAGAATGGAAAACTCAGTTGAATGTTTTCCAAGCCCTGGAGATGGTCTACATCTTAGACCAAAACGTTGGAATATTAAACTAAGTTTTGCTTAAACATCAGTAACTGCACCCCCTCCCAAATTCAATTCATTATTAGAATTATCCAGTCAACTATTTTCCACTCAAATATAACAATTTATATAATAGCATTTTTATGTGATACATTATTTATGATGAAGAAGAGCTATTCATTGGATGGGTAACGTAGTGGACTTATTTCAAGAGATTCTAGCCAGGTTCAGACAGATTTATTTGTTATTTCAGCCGTGAGGTCGGAAGAAGAATTACTCGTACGAGGATTGGATTCGGGTTCCTGACGGTTGAATGTGAATGCTAACCACATCTCTACCTTTTTTAACAGTTAGCTCAGTATTTTATCATTTAACAGTACTTACTTACCAAGTAGGAACTTGAGACAGCTTTAGAGGGTTGCAGTGGTATTAGTTTTAAAATAGATTGAACTAAATGACAAAGTTAAATGGCGATGATGTTAGATTGATGGTTAAGAAATAATGAAATTCTCAATACTAAATAAATCGCCATCGATAACTTAAAGAAGAGGTAATAAATATGTTAACTCAATTAATAACGGGTAACAAAAATAGGAATGGTAATAATCGAAGCTCTTTTAATGTTTCATTATCAATCCAATTGTGGCACATTTACGTTAATCGTCATTTAAGTATAAATTAATTAAATAATCGATTTATTTCATTTAATATTTTTGTAGAATGTGGAATATCAGAAATGTTAATAAAGCTTTATAACATTCATCACTATTGACGATCACATATTAGGAATGGACATTTAAAGATATATTTTGTAGTTCTAAATGAATACATTTTATTTTAAATTTACCGAAATTTTTTTTTATGTTTACTTTTCATTATAAAAGGGATTGTTTAAGCGCAAGGGCCCAATATTAGCCCCATTACACGAAGGATGCAGGTAAATTCAATGAGAGAGCTGAGAAAGATAGCCTGAGGAACTCCGGCAAGCGCCACGATCCACAATTCCATTTTCAGGCACTAATTGCTGGTAGCTGTCATGAGCAGAGCCCTGAGGAATGCGATGCTTCACCATGGAGTTAATTAATATTAGTGTTAATTATACTTATGCTCGAGTGTCGTTTGGCAATGCCTACATCTTAGCTGTCAGCCGTATTATGGATGTTGTCCTTCAGCTGAGACAAATAGATATACCAATATAGAATTATCAATTTCACAATTTCGGTAATTTTAATAGATTAAAAATATATAAATATATATATATTTTTCTCATAATTTACTCGAATTATAAGAAATTAAATAAAAATAATATATTAAAACTGTCAACACACTTAAACTATAATGAGCCATAAATATGATTTAAAATATTCATATTAATAGACAAATCATTTAAAGGTTTAAAAATGAAAAGTAGCTCGAAATATTGCGCATAAGGAAAATAAAAAGAATGTAATATTATTGACATAATAATGATAATATATCCTTAATTCATTATTAAATCATAAGTCATAAATAGTTGTTGACCTATTTTGATTTATTTCTTATTTTAGTTATAATTAGTTTTTTGTTTTATTATTTATTGTTTATGTATCATAAAAAAATTAATCCCCACTTTCTTTCGGTATCAAAAGGGCATAATCCAAAAACTGAAGAATAATAGTTGCAGATAAAAATTAAAAAAGAATGAGGAATAGTTAACAAAATGACAACGCTTTTAACTCAGAGAACAATTTTTTATGTTCAGTAAAAGTTCATAACCAAAATTATTTTTGTAAAAATTTATTATTCAATACTCCTGATAAAAGCTGAATATTTTTATATTTGAATAGTTGCCTGGAAGAAGGGCATATATTACATTTTCATTTTTCTTTATTTTGTTTGTTGAACAAGGTCCATGTGATGGCAGCTACCGATAAAGTTAGTTTTTAGTTGCCTATACAGTCAGTAGATGTCAGGGATAGCACTATCGTTTTCCAGAGGATGATCGGTCTCTCAAGAGACAAAGTTCCAGTGGAAGAAAGGTGCATGTGAAGATATCCTAACCTCAGTAGTGTTACAAGAGCGTAAGTGCAAAATCTATAAAATGGAAGAAGAGGTATTTGACAGTCCCCTAATTAAATGACCCGTTATCTTACTTTGGCTCTTCCGTAAACTTTGAAACATGCGCCCTTCTTCCAGGCAATTATTCATTTATAGTAATAGTTGAATATAATGTCTTTGAATAAAAAAATTAAAACTTTGTGGTGTTGAAAGGTAAACAAAAATTAACAATCAACAGACTACAACTATTTTAAAAGTACATAACGACTGTTTTGTTATAATACATGCTATTTTATAAAAACAGCTTGTGAAGGACCCGGGTTCGATTCCCGGCTAGGAAAAATCTTTTCTCTTCAAAATAAAAATATATTTAAATAATCACCATCAAATAACAATAAATAAAAAATATTGCTATTTTATAAATCATAAGTCAATGTTAAGGTTAATGCTCGGTACATACAATTGACGAACATAACTGCATCGAATGGCTTAGAGAGTTTGAGAATTTTCATAGGGAACAATATATAGATGTAAGATTAATGTATTAAAACATAGATATGGTTTAAAAATTACATTTACATTTAGGTTTACGACCTCCGAACCAAACTCTTCCCAAAAGAAAGCAGTGTCTGAAAGAAAGACTTTCTCCTCAGAATGATAAGTTTTCGTGTACAGGATACTGAACCCACACTGACAACTAGCTCACGAAAAAATAAAACGTGATGGTTCCACGAGAGAAAGGGAGTATTTCTAAAAGATAAGGTTTACTGCTTTCTTCCAAATATATGTAAGAATCCTCCGAACGCTGCCAACAAAAGCAACAATTGCCATATTTTACTCAACGATTAAGCCTTTTAGCATTTCAAAGAAACTAGGACTGCAAACCTGAACTTCACGGGCATTTCGAACACAAAAAGAGGTTGTAATGCTGTAGAGTGAAAGGAAGTTCAGGAATTAGGGAGAAGGTAGGATATCCGAGGAATAGTGTGTGTGTGTGTGTGTGTGTGTGTGTGTGTGTGTGTGAGAGAGAGAGAGAGAGAGAGAGAGAGAGAGAGAGAGAGTGATTGGAGTTTCCCAATACAATAACCTTGCTTCTAGGTAGCCATTGGAGTACTGGGCCAATCAGATTCAAGGTGTTGTCAAACCTCAAATATAACTCGGTCTCTATGTTTTAATTTTTGTTTTCAAAAGTATTTTTATTCTTCCTAGAATATTTACATTTATTGATAAATGTTTACATTGTTCAAAATAATTTAATATTTAAGTTTTCACAGAGTAACATTTCTGTTTATCCAGTTCACTTATAAACTTGAGATGAGAAGAAACATCATTAGGAACAAGGTGAAAGCGTCTTGAATAAACCATATTGCTCCTTCAAAAGAGCAACGACATAGCTGAAAATTGTTTTTCAATTTGTTGAAAATGTCTTTTTGAGTTAAGCCTTCTGTAGCAATTGTATTGGTTGGAGCTTTTTGATTAAAGTTTAATGGGTATAATGACAAACGTTAAAATCAAAAAAGATTCAAGGTTTTAAACATTTTCTAGAGCCTAATAAAAGAATTTAAATGCCACTAGGAATTCTAGGCTTCACCAATACCCAAATTTTTATTTATTTTTTTAACTCACATGGAACATTCAAATACCTCTATTGAAAAATTAGGTTTTTTGAGTTATGACACTGGGTTTTTTTTATGGAGCTTTATCTTATGTAAATTTTTTTAAAAAATGTCATTAATACTATAAGTAATAATAATTATAACTAGAAAATAAGTAATTCTTTCACATATTAACTGATGCAATCTTGGATTCAAAGGCATAGACAAATCCGAGATTCAAGGAATACGACACTTACTGGTTAAGCAGTCTTACATATTTGTGAAGCTATTCGACATAAAAATTGTAATAAATTATACTAAATTATAATCATAATTCTTCCCAAAAAGGGGATATGTTTAGTTTTCAAAGCGTCTAATGTTGCATTTTTCTAAAAGGAAAAAAATAATAGAAAAAGAATAGGGGGCACTCGGAGATTAAGGTCATCGGAAGGGTTGACTACCTCGAAGGAGTAACGGCCATAAGGGAAGCGGTGACCTCGTGTGGTATGGCTTCTTTGTGTCCTACATTAGGGGTGGCCTAGTCAGTCTCTTAATACAATTTGATGTATGAGTTATAATAATTTCTGATAATAATTATTTAAACTATTCTCTTCGTTATACCCTACTCTATCAAAATGTTACACAGCTTTTAGCAGAATATAAAATATAAATTATTTGAAAATAATAAAAAAATTATAGGGCGGCGCAAACCAAATAGACGGAATATTGAAAATAAAAACAAATTAGGGCTTAGACAACTTACTGAAACATGACAATATACTTCATACACTTTATAAGAGCGAATAGGTTAAGGAGGGCCGGCCACGTTAATAGAATGAAATGAAATGAAACTGACAAAAAGGTTGCTGGAAACAAAAATGGCTGAAAGGATAAAGAGAGGAAGTTCACGAAGCAGATAGGAAGATCAAGTGTCTAAGGACGCTTTGAACCTGGTTATCAGGAATCGGAAGAGGGACGCAATGAATAGAGAAAAATGGAGGAGAAAAATCCAGGAGGCCAAGAGTAAGCAAGACCTGTAGCGCAGGGGAGTAAATAAATTATCTTCCTACTAAAGAGAATTTTTTGTTGACATCCATCCGAACCATTTTCTTTCTCATATATTTAACGTCAACTAATATTATTCAACATAAATAACTATACACGGGGGGGAGCGGATTGGGTCAGTGGTAGGACGCTGAGTAGCCACGGCTAGGCAGAGTTTTAGTTAAAATATTAGGAGAGTCTTATGAGATCTAGGGCCCTTCTGGTCCTCACGCAACCTCTATAAATTGGTTACCTAAATAGGGGAGGATTGGACGGTCGGGAATGATTTAGGACAAATCACCTCCCTGCACAAACGTTGTCCAAGATACAGTACAGTTTCTACGACGTACTGAATCCTAGACCATTTATGGGTTGTAATGGTACATTTTTTTTAAACACAAGTGGTGAAAGTGGTTGCACACAAGATTTTGAGCATTTTAACAGTAATTTGTATATTATTTTTGTAAATGATGATTATATCCAAGTATGGTATTTTCTGCGTGTGCACGAGGGATGTGGAGAGATGCAGAGAGATGAGGGAGAGATGAGAGAGAGTGAGGAGAGATGACTGACCTGCGCTATAAGATCGGCCTTGACCGGGAGGTGAAGGTCGCAATCAATAGTTCCCTTCCTGATAGCTCCGAGGACTGTCGGGTCACTGGGCTAATGCTGTACCTTCCACCACAGCTTTATTCCTTACCCTCTCCGCTAAGTGGAGGAATAATATCTCAGTGTAGGGTTACAGTCCGGAATAATAAAGGAACATTATAGGGAATTTGGAAATACATCAAAACAGTAAATGGCATTTCTAGAACTATGACCCAAAATGGTTTCTTGAATTCAACACAAAGGTGTTCAATAGACCTGTCCAAAGAAACCGGAGATCGATAAAAAGTCGGTACGTGGCTTAATTTTTATTCCAAGTAAACCTATCAGAAAATATATTATTTTTTTACCGTTGGGAAAAAAGTTACACGACTCTGAACACTTACACGGCTAATATTTATTTTAGAGCTTTTGAGAAAATCTCCAAAACATGTGATATCTCAATATTACTTGCATGACATAAGCATACACCATTATTCAATCATAATTATCATGAAATACGCAATCACAAGGTTCAAGAGAGACAATATCTTCTAGCCCAATCCAGCCCTTTAACTGCATGTTTCAGCGAATTCAGAATCGGAATGGGGAGAATTCAACTCAAGAATCCACACTCTCCAGTGTTTAAGAATAACTGCAAGAAAAATAGAATACTTTATTTTCTTTATTTAGAATAGTTCCAGATGCACTCTGTTTTCACTAAATTAATGATCTTCCCATATCCACAGCTCGAAATATCGGAGACCGACCAGTGGCACTTTGAGAGATATGTCGCTCCGATGTGTTGCGCAATCGCGAGAGTATGTTCCTTCTTTTGTCGTTTTCCTATTTATAGGATTTTTTTTTCCCAATATTTATTTCCAACCGATCAAATATTCGGTGTTGAATGAGAAAAATAAATACAAAATGAGGGGCTGTTTTGTTCACCGGGAAGGTGGAATATTTTAGATCTTATTCCTTGACCTAAAAAGGAAAACTGCTTTAAAAGTAAAAATGTTTAATATTATTTCGCCAGAAGAAAGCTACTTAAACTTTCACTGTCATAAGAAATAGTGTAATTTTTTTTTCATCTTAGCCTAAGATGAATTTTACAGAATATATTATAAAATGAAGCTGCTAATTATTATTTGCACTACATATTATATTGACAGTATTTTCCAATATTCAAAATATTTTTATCATCTCTATGTATTTACATTTTAATCATTAATAAAACCGCTTAGAGTGCTACAGTTAAGTAGCAGCCAGCTACTCCATATATTAATTAGTATATTCTATGTATAGAAAAATAATATAAAATAAAAAGACCTTATTTCCGAAGAACAGTAGTACCCTTAAGAAGCTACTGAGTAAGGAGGCATCTTATAAAACCCGCAATACCGTTGTGAAACTCTGGTTCTAAAAGCTTACCTTAAGGCGCTGAGTACTTGGGTTTAAGAAAACTTTAAAGTAGTTATTATAAAGTAAACCTTCATACTTCATCCAAAGCTTAAATAGCACATCAAGATTTGAAATGATTTCAAATGCTGAGGAATTTTTTATAATTTTGTGTGTATGTGTGTAGATATATACTTTTCTTGACTAATAATAAAAAAAGAGGGTATGTTTCGGAAAACGCATGCAGATTACTTATTCGGCAATTATGATTACTTATGTGAAATAACTCCATATGTTTGAGAAATCCTAATTATGAATCCTGGCACAACAATTTATTCTGATTGCTGGAAGGCTTATAGGGGAATAAAGCAAATTGAAGGTATGAGGTATAAACATTACGTAGTTAACAATTTTAAAAACTTAACTTAAAAACAAAAGTGCTCATACCCAGAGGGTGGAATCAATTTGGGCTTCAGTCAAACGAAGAAACAAAAAATAATGTGGAACGAAAGAAATATGTTGGATTCATATTTCTGTTTTTGTGGCATACTGGGTACTATGGCACCTGTGCATAGTGGGCTAAGTCGAATTTTGTGAATTTCAAGCTATCTACTTAGAATCGTAATTTTTTTCTCTTTCCTTGTGTCTTAACACGCTAAGTGTTCCGTCCATTGCAATGAAGGATATTCCTTTGTGAATCGTGGGCCGATAGTCCAATCTTGAACTTAAAATAAGTTCAGAAAAATTACGATTTTAAGTAGATAGCTTGAAATTCACAAAATTCGACTTAGCCCACTATGCACAGGTGCCACAGATTTATGCGAATTCATAAGGAAGAGGAGGTACGAGAAAGAATGTTTGTTTACTCTTCTTATATTCTTCTTCCGGATGGACCGTGTCCTGTCGGTGCTATTAACCAAGCTTTCGCTCATCGTGCTGTGAGCTTGGCTAATAGCACCGACAAGAAACGGTCCATCCCGGAAGAAGAATATAAGATAAATATCAACGACCGTGGAAGCTTACGCGGACATTTTTTTGTTTACTAAGATTTTAGAAAGCATTGGTTATTTTTATCCACCAATTTAATTGGAATTGTTTTATTTTGAGGTTATTTATAAATACACATGTATTTTGTTATGAGTATTTTATTGAATAGCATAAATAACAGATATCTAAAAAATAATATGCGTGCTTTTTCCGAAACAGACCCAAAAAAGATTTATTTTCAGTTCTTCAAATTCTGAAATGAATTTCTGCGCATACTAATAAACTCTTCAATCTATGTAAATCAATATTTATTGTTTATTGATTGAATGATTTATCTCCATCAAATCCTAGCGAACAGTATAAGCCATCTACAAGTAAATTCCATTCCGCTGCTACACCTGCAATCAAACTTCTTTCTACATTTTCCCAGCACGGACCAGGACCTGCGCTGAACTGCGCCACATCACAATGTTTATTGTGATCAACATCTCTGTGTTATCCACTTCCACTTTATCTTTTCTGTTTCGTTACGAATAGGAAGATGCTCTCTTGTTCTCTTCGGTTGGTATCTCCTCTTGACACTGAATCTTCAGGACGGGGAACAGTATTTGGGAAAGGTTTGAAAAGGTTCGGTGATGATTTGAGCCAGTTGCTGCTTCTATATAGACAGTTGTATATTTGGATATTCACAGCTTTGCGTTGATTTTTAAATATCTTTCATAAAGCCATATTTTCATGAAACCTGGATGAGTAAAATTATACGGTAATTTGTTTCGTAAGTCATAATGTTTTCAATTACTCTTGTCAAACCGCAACGCAGAAAATACTGAATAACTATAAATTCTAGATATTCAATTAAAGAACGCTATCTCGAAATTTAAATTACATACATTTGTCATTTCAGAAACGATTTCTTAACAACTAACTAAAATAATTCGTTTGAACGCAAAGTTTATTTCAAATATTTCTCTGGTTAAATAGGTGTTTAAAATCAACATCTTATTTGACTTATCTCCATGAAACACTCTCATAATATTTTTTTAAAACAATTTACATAAAATGTTAATGTTTTCAATATTCGAAAATGGATATATTGACTTTTAATGGAATACGAAATTGTAGTGATCTTTCTTGATTTAATATTGTAATTACTATATACCTATTATATTGTAGTGGTTTTAAGTACTATTAACTGTTACTGTAATTTGTTTTTAATTTGGGCCTTGTAGGAGGTGGGATGTTACCTCTTTTTAGTATCTTGCTGTATTTTAAGGTTAGGATGTGCTTCATTGTTTTTTTTGTTTTTTTCCTTTGCTATTATTTTCTTTCTGGCCAGAATGGGCAACTGTTTCCTGTTTTTCGTTCAGAGGCATAACGTGTTTAGTTCCATTTTTTCCACTTACGTCTTAACATGTATTTTTAACATCAGAACATTATTTAATGCGATGATGATTTTTTTATCATCTACAGTTTAAATAGTAGATAATAAAATAAAACTGTATTGACATAAAATAGTAGCTCCTCAACGAACTAGACTACAAGGCATTTAGTCAGTATAAATTTAAATTTAAGAGGCGCTTAAAATTCTGGGCACTTCGTCAGTGTGCAGCGGAGGGCACTTTCCAAGAGGTCAGGAGATGTAAAAGTCAAGGATGGCCGGGAATAGCTGGGCCAAGGCTACGCCAGCGTCCAACGGGTCGCTAAGCTCCACTTGTTGACTGCGCAGGTGTATCTCTCCCCCTCTACTGTCTCCTCCTTTTGAAGGGTTTATCTTCCCTTTAATACATAAATATATATCTATACCTATAATAAGGGAATCGAAAATCGATAATAGACTCCGGAAAATTAATCACCATTATAAAACACCTGCGAGTAAAACAGATCCCACCACCCTGTTAGCTACTAGCGTAATATTGTGCAAACAAAACCTGTACTAGTATAGCCCCTGAAGAGCCTTGGTTCAGTACATGGTAGAGGCTGTACTGTTTATATTATATTCAATTAATATTTAAAAAATTGTAGTAGGAGGCTTGTTACATTAAATATATTAGGAAGATATTTATATTCGATAATTTATATATTTTTATTTTATTGCGAGAAATTGCGAGAACACGGAGATATAGGATCAGTGAAAAGAAAAGATATGTCTGACCGAGAAGCGAACCAGGATGGCTGAGGCGGCTAAGCACCACGACGGACACGTGGGAGACCCGGGTTCGAGTCCCGGTCCGGTCATATCTTTTTTTTTTCAAATAAAATATTTAAATAAGATATTTGCAATAGGAGCGGGGTGGCATGGTACCGGCAATCATGGTGATCTGCGTTATTTTCTTTGAATTTCGCAACCATGGATAAAATTATTTCATATATTTATTTACTAGTCTCTACAGTCTTTGACGAACCATACCCTCTCATGAGACTCCAGAGACGGGGCATTCCTTTCAAGAGAAAGGCAATCAGTTTCGTTTCATGACGATTATATACACTACGAGACAGTGCACGTTAGGGTGTTACTGTTTGCCAATGATTGTAGGGAGGTGATTGGTCCAAGACCACGCACAATTTAACAAATTAACGGTATCCACTTTAAAAAGACTATCTTTGTAAAATAGGTTAGCTAGCCGTACAGATTCCACAAGTACAATATATAATATACATAAATGAGTACAAATACATATTCACCCAATAGGCGCAATACTTCCTAAATTGGGTAATGTATTGACGCCTTCTTGAAAACCTGCGCATCCAATCCATGACGCAACACCTTTCCCATATATGCACAGATTATAAGCATATCTATAAAAAAACAAATTTTCCATAGATTACATCTATCTACACACCTATATATAAATTTAACCTTGAAAAAATAACAGAAGTTATCGTTATAATGTCAAGATCCATATTTTTCATTCATTCATCTGACTTGGGTGCGACCTTGTGCGTTCCTTCTTGGAGTACAGCCAAACGGAAAAAGAAAAATATAATGCAAAAAAAAAGTGAGAAAAATCCTGGAAGGGATAAATAAATATTAAAAAAACAATCAAGGATCTAAGACAACCTTCAGAGAAACATTATCATCTTAATTGTTTAATACCAGACAGATTTCAGCTTCCAAGGACAACATGTCACCCCTGTACATCCGTTTTATTTCATAGCACAATTACGCGCATGCGCCGCCATTTATTTTTTTTATAAGTTTTCCTGTTTATGCAATGAAGCATAATGCTCTAGATTCCAGAATACAAAATGCAGATCATTTATAGAGACTTCGGAATCAGACTTCATATAATACTATTGCTAACATTCGTTGCATATAGAAAGGTAAAATTACACTGTAATATTTCATAGCAAACCAAGCCGAAATTATTGAAAAACTGAAAAACAATCTGTATTCCAATAATATAAAGGGAGAAATGACCTCCACCAACAACATCGTCTACAGAAACATTTGCAATTTCTCATATCCTCAACGAGAGGAATATCTGTTAATCGGTTTAGAATCTGGTCCAAAACCAGAGCCATGAGCCAATTGAGACTCACAACACATGCATACTCGCAGATTCCTTTACAAAGTTAGCACCTGCTCTTCAAGTCCTGTGAACCATGTAAACTTTGTAAGAAATATATCTCAAAGACACTCTGAAAGCAATTTTCTTAATTAATTTATTCATTGAAATTTACAACTGTATTATAACAATACAAGTAAATGGCAGGAATGGTGCATATTGGCATGGATAATGACAAGAAGAGAAACTTACGCAATGACAGTACTAAAATAACAAATTCAACTTAGAAGGTGATGAAGCCAAATTCTTTTCAGATGCCTCTTAGGATAATTGGAAATAGAAGATGCAGCTAGTTGTAAAACTAGTTTTGTTTAGGGTTTGAATGGGAATAACGTTTTTCATGAAAAGGCTGGTATCGATTTCGGGCCAAATCAGCAACAAATGGAACATTTAGGTCATTATGGATGGCACTATTCTTTACCAAGTAAGGATCATTTAAGGATTTTGGATGGTGAGAATTGGATATGAGGGATCAATGGCTCATTGGAGGCCCAAAACTCTACCACGTAAGTCCAAATATGTCTTATAATAGTGATGTATGTGAGTCTTTTGTATTATATTGGGAACAAGCGATTGTGTTGCAGTAGTTGAAACGGCGATAAATGTGTTATTAAGTTAAAATGTTCCTCATTTTTTTATTTTATCATCTTCCTTCAAATTCCTTACAATTATAGATCATGCAACGATTTTTATAATGCAACGGTAAGAGTACGTAATTAAATTATCAGAATACACTCTTTGAAATTTGCACAAAAAGAGATGTGGCACAATGATGTGAAGTACGATTACGTGACTAATTCTGTTTACGAATCTCAAGAGCAAGCATTTTCAACTAAATATAAATATAATGTTTGGCGGGACATGATTTAGCGCAGGTTAGCTCAGGAGGTGTTATATATAGATGCGGCGGAGATACGGGGTGTTTGTGAAAACTGCACTCACTCGATATAGACAGCCTTGAATCTCTAGGCCATGGCCAAGGGTGACAGTCTATTTCTACTAAGTCCTAAAAAAATAAGTAGCAGACATCTGTAAACAACGAATTAAAGTCGATTAGAAGGATCCAGGCTTTTAATGTCATCTACGCAGCATTGCATTATGTCAACCAAGTCATCTGACGCAATATGCTGAAATTATTGCAACTTTCTCGACTAATTTTATTTAGTGAGACTAATCAGTAATCAGAGCCTAACTAGTAATAATAACAATTCAAGTACTTTAGGGGGCGGGGGTCAATGGTAGAGCGGTTCAAATCCGGCTGTGGCAGATTTTTATTTAATCAGTTAACAGTCAGGGATGGATCTTATCTTTTGTATTATTATTTTATTTTGTTCTAATATTATAAGGTACAATTCCGAAAAATAAAACTTATCTGGAGACACAAAAACTGTATTTGTACTTTTAGCCATTAAACAAAGTTGAGGGAGCGGAGAAGCAGTGGAGCTTAGCAGCTGTACTGCGGTCTCGAGTTCATATCCGGCTCTGACAGATAAATTATTAAATATGTTTACAGCTAGGAATGGAATAATAATAATTATTATTATTAAATGCTTTAATAGAATTTATAGATCCAAGAAGATCGAATCAGCAGTTTGGACATACTTGAATGGATTAACCCTATATCCTTGTGAGGTGATGTATCTACCTTATAGAAAGTAGCCTGTACCACTGCAACTCGTGAATGGGTCTGAGGTTCAGTACATGGCAGAGACTGTACTGTTTCATGGACAACGGTTGTGCATGGAGGTGATTTATTTGTTATAAATCACGCTCAACCATCAGATTTCCCCCCTTATTTTGGGTACCAACTGTATAGAGACTGGGTGAGCCCTATGAGGGCCCCAGATCAAGTCTTGCCAGCAGCGGGATTTGGACCAGGATGTTCGGTCTGGCAACTCAGTGGTCTACACAAATAAATATATTTGATTGCCTCATCCAATAGAACACTAATTTCCAGCTCGTTGATAAGAATTAGCAGTGCACCGTCATCATACTTTTTGCCACCTATACTTATCTCGAATTCATACACAATACATATTAGACCGAGATTTCTAAAATAATTATGTTTAAATCTAACGTGGTAATAAAGTATTTTTAAGTCCACTGAAGATTATTTCACGAAAATTAGTTACAATATTTTCTATTATTTATTTACATCGATGTTCTAATTTCCCTCCTTCCAAACTGAACGATGTGAACAAGAAACCACACACGGTAGCTAGTCCGAACCTCGACTTTTTGGCATTCTCACGGAGGATTAAACGACAGGCCGCTCCACGGAATGATAGCGTCATAAACAACACTAGCTTGACATTGCCATATATCTTCTGACCCCTGGGAGGGTCAGGCAACATTCTGACAATTTCACAGCACAAAAAAATTTCTAAATATATTTTTCAGTAAACCATTTGAAATTATGTTGATCTAAATTAATTTTGTTATAAGTAAAAGAGATCTGTTCACCATGAACAATTATATCGCTCCTTCAAAAGAACTAAATCATAACTCAAAAAAACTAATTTTTCAATAGAAGTATTTGAAAGTTCCATATCTTGCCAAAATTAAACCAGATGAGTTTTAAAAAAGAAATCATCTTATTTTAGGTAATTTAAAAGAAAAATGGTATCTTAGTAATCTTTAAAAAAATGTGTATTGGCAAAGCAAAGCATTCCTATTGTAATGGTGGTATTGAAATTATTTTATTAGCCATTAGAACATTTTTTAAAGCTTGGAATTTTTTATGTAAACTTATCTCATAAAACTTCAAGTACAAAACATGATACAATTCAAAATATGACTTTATTAAAGAAAAAAATCATCATATCATGGAAATGGAAATCAGATATGCCGCTTCTGAATTAAAAGCTTCAACCAATACAGTAGCTACTGAAGGCTTAACTTTAAAATACCAATTTTAGAGTTATGTCATTGTTTTGAAGGAGCGATATATCTCCAAAGTTATTGAAAATTCAATATGTTATGTTATAAATCGTAAAATTGATATAAGAATCATATAACAAAGATTAATAATCGCTTTATATGCGTTATTATTATTTTTTTTAAACTGAGATTAAAATATTTTAAGCAACTGAAATTTCTAAGCAAGTATGAAGAAATATTAAAGAATGGTATCTGTTTTTTTTTATTTATAAATGTTTACAAGCAAATCATATTGAACCGATGACATAATGGAAATGAATAATTTTAGATTTTATACAGAACCTATCTGCTCCAGACCCTTCAACAGTCTAAAGCAAGATACGCAATGGCTCAGGAACTAAGTTAACTAAGCTAAGAACTGCTTGACGCTCTACCCACTACAGCGAGCAACAGTTCGTCCAAAATGCGACTCTCAGATTCCTACTTTGACAAAGTTATAGGATAAAAGGCAATATTGTGACAGAAATATTCTTTTTTTTTATAACATAATTTGAACTTTGAAATATATATATGGCTACATACTCACACATGGGGAGTAGATAGCTCAGAGTGCAGTGCTGAATTGATCAGCTTAAAGATCCAGGGGTCAAATCCAGTTGAGCCAGATAAATTATATAATCTGTTAACAGCCAGGGATCTGCATAGCCTCCAGGTGCTCACCCAGCCTTAATAAATTAGGTTCTCTTAACTAATGATAAAACCTAGGGGTTGAGGTTTGTTTCGGACAAATCACCTCCCTTACAACCGTCATCTTAGATACAGAACATTCTCTACCTTGGGTAATAATGGTACAGGCTTTTTTTTACTAAAATGAATTGTTACAGTTCCGCAGGTTGTCGCTTCGTGTTAAGTCATAACAAGCTTAACTTTTCATCATTCGTTTCTTTTTTAATATTTCTAATATATTTATTATAAAAATTATCATGAATTTTAGGTATGGAAAAAAAAGAGTGTAATTATGGGAAACATGTATATTTTGTACTCATTTCATCAAGAAATAAACTTTTCAACTAACATTTCGTTGTATAATTGGTGATATATGATTGTTGAAACACTTTTTTTCCATACTAAAATTCATGATTATTTTTAGTTTCGAGAATATTAAAAAGGAAACTGCTATAAGTGACACTATCTGGAACAATAGGATTAACTAAAAAAAATAGGGTAAGTGGCATTGAGCAGGTAGTTTAAGTGTCACTTAGGATCGGTACCTTTACTCTTAAGAGACAAGACGGCAGTTGAAGGCAAGAAGCGGACAACTCAACGTGTAGACTGCCTTAGAAAGCGAAAGTGCTTCCTCTTCTTTCATTTATAAGTTAACTTGTAGTTACGATCATCACAAAGTAAATATAATGATAACCAATTAGATGAAAAAGGATCATTATTTACTAAACAACTCCAAGTCAGTCAACCACGTCAACCTTTGGAGAACAGAGGGAGAGGGATGTCTCTTATTCATTAATGATATCGAACTATCATATCTCAAGTATAACGATCCCAGGGTGACATCCCATTTTATTATTTAAATATTATTCAGATCAAAGTATCTGACTTTTCCTTGAGATCATTGCATGGGCAGTAAAGCCAATATAGCAAAACTAATCAAATGATAAAACTTGTAGTGACTTAACTCGAAGCGACAACTTGCGGAACTGATACAAAATAAATAAGTAATAATTATTATAAAAGGTCTTTTTAAAGGCGATTTTAAATGTGTAAGATCCAATATACACATCCCATCAATCAAATGAATAAGAATACTTTAAATACAAACAACTATCACATCTTCTGGACTACAAATCTTCACTTGACTTGAGAAACAAACGACTCATCTATAATAGTATACTAAAACCTATTTGGACATATGGAGCAGAACTTTGGGGTTCATCAAAAATAATTCACATACACAAGATACAAACAACACAGTCCAAATTTCTCAGAAAAATTATTAATGCACCATGGTATATTTCGAATCACACTATACACAACGACATGAACATTCCCACTATAAAATCATATATTCATAACAAATACATAACATTCCACTCATCGACACAATATCACCCAAACCGCTTTCCTACTCCCTGTTACCTGGACTTGATAAGAAAAGATTAAAAAAACATTGGCCTAGAGACTTAACTCTACTATTGATATTTTTTTTTTCTTTATTGTATTCCAAAACTCGATGATCATGTAGAAAAGCGAAGAGAAAGGACACTTCGATCAAATTTGCTGGATGCGCGATAGCACAGGTGCAAATGAAAATTAAATAATAAATAATTAAAATAAATAAATAATATTTTAAAGAAAAAGCAAAAGTCTACTTTTGTCACAGATATATGGATTATTTTAGTAATTTAGCACTACTTTCCTGTCATTTTGGAACATGCGGCATCGTAATGTGTTTGATAATTTAATTAGTTAACTTAATAATAAAGTAATATAGGAAGGCGTTTAACTTGGAAATAGAAGATGATCTGTTTAAGACGTGAAGAGTACGAAGTGGGACGAGGTCGCGTTTCAAGGGCAGTCAGAAATATACTGCGCCTTATCTCCAATGTCAAGGCAGCAGTTAGACATATTATCACTGCACTGTCAAGGTTACTACCATTCCTATCTTTCCTTCTTACTTTATATCGTTTAATAAATTCCTATAAGTGTTATTATAAAATGGAAAACAATTTACAAAACAACTGACTATAAATAAGAGAGAAATAATTTTAAAATCCTATTGCTGGTATCTTTTATCAAACTCTGTATCGTTAAATACATTTCCGGAAGTGTGTCAATAAAATTTAAAACAAATCATTTTCATCAATTTCAATCATCATTCGATAGATTTTTCCGCTTATGTCAACTATTAAGTTTTATGAGCCTTTAACATGTAATATACAACTATTTACTTTTGATACTGAGGGAAGAAAACACAAAAAAAATTGTTTGATGTGTGTGATTTCGCCCATTACATGTATCATCCTTATATTGAATAAAACTGTGATTTAGATAACTGATATTTTTAGAAAATATAACCCATAAATTTGTTCCATATTTGTGCACTCAAAGGAAATTCTTATTGCCATTAAAAAATTACTGATATATACACATATGTATTTGTATAAAATAAGCCACAATATACAATAATTGCTTTGGTTATATATATAATGCAGTGGTCATAACATCCCTCATAACTATTATTCATAATTCAGATTTATGGATACAATGCCATAACTAGCTCTGATAACAAAGTTTTAATTAAAATACTCATAGAGGCGGCAAATAACAAGAACCATTTTGATATAGAATCCAACTAATTATTCAAATATTGATTAAAGAATTAGTCTGACTTTCAATGACCAAAAGTTCGAACCTGATTAAGGGAATGATAAGGTAAATGAAATGATATCTGGCGATCTTGAAGTCATTTGGAAAAGGGCCCGAAATGTCAAGATCGTTGGGCCGCTTTAATTTGTAATTGAGTCCTAACGAAGTTATTCTTGGCCCTCTAGGGCATCTCACTCAGTGGCTCAGGGTTAAGAATTAATAAATAAGGTATTTATAAATCTATGTATGGTATTTAGTTTATTTTTATTTATGATACTACCAAATTATTTTTATGTGTAACTAAATTCTGCTCCAAACAATATAAATATATTTATTCCACCACAAACTCCAGTTTATCAATAAGTAAACCGTGTATTAATAAAATCAGATTTCACAAGCAGAAATTGAAAGAAAATTGTAATCGTTATGGTAGATTTGTTAAAAATTTATTCATTGAATATTTTTTTTTAAATTAAATTTCTAAAACAATACAACAAGTAAATGGCAGGCATGATACATAATGGCATGGATAAAAGCAAGTAGAGAGACTATCCAGTGGTAGTTCTCAAATAACAAATTCAACTTGGGTCGCGAAGCCATCTTCTTTTCAGAGGCCTTGAAGGATTGAAGAAGTGCCTAGATTCGAAACTAGTGGTTATGAGTGGGAATAAAGATTTTCATGAAAAGACCGGTATCGGGTTCGGGCCAAATCAGCAACCAATGGGACATTGAGTTCATTGTGGATGACTTTATTAGTAAGAAAGTAAGGAGCATTAAGGATTTATTTTATTAAGTTTTGAAGTAACCTGCAACGGCGAGCAGTTTCTTGTATCTCCAGTCTAGTATGAGGATCCCAGTTAAACATTGATGAAAATTTTAAAAAATTTCTATTTCCAGAAAATTTGAAAATTATGTAAGAAATTCTTAAAGCATAGCCTACTATGTATGAGCTCATGGGTCCTCAAACCTTTTCTATCCTTGGCAAGACCAAAAAGAAAATAATGCAGACGATACAGCCACACCTATTCGACTTGATGATGCGTCTACACATCCTTGACAATCTGACTCATCTACTGATTCACTCCAATTTGAGGCGTAATATTTATTTAGATGAAGAAGTATTCACTAATATATAATTCTTTTTTTATTATAAAATAAAAATATAAATAAAATGAGAAACTCAATATTCGCCACACTTCTGACATAAAAGTATATATTTTTAACATTTTTGTTATACATATATGAAAATGGTGCACTTTTACTGGTACCTGATAAGTAGGTAATTTAGTTGTTAATTTAATTGTTGCATGTACATCATTTAAAAACTTTAACAAGCTAATTATTTTTTTAATTAAAACTGATAAATCATTATTTATATTTCCATACACTAAGTAATAGAAATTTAGAAATCATCCTTGAGTCAAGACTGCCTATGAATACTTTAAATAATGCAGTTATTCCTCATCCCTGAGTCCTGAAGTCTTCCTCGAGTTTGGTAGTTGTGATTTTAATTACGATCCTCAGCAATCCTCACTCTTTTAAAATCTAAGGATAGAACTTCAGAATCTATATGATTGAAGTTTATTAGTCTTAGCTAGTCATACATAATCGATTAACAATAATTCGATTGAGAAGGGATATCAGAAGATGTGGAAGATTATGAAGGGTGGCCGTATTTATGTGGGATTTTGTTATGAATAGCGAAAGGTACGCGAAAAACCCTCATGTTGCTAAATAGGCTAGTAACTGAATAGCATTCTTTTAAATTATTTATTTACATAAATTAAAAGTGTGCAGCAACATTGCGAAACATTTGAGCTTCCGTGGGCCCAGCACGTGCTGGTTCCAAGGGCAAGTCAATATCTTCTATTTTGCGCATCTTTGCCTATATTTCGGCTTATCTTAAGTTGATTTGATATCTAACTTTAACTTTTGTCATAATTATTCAAAATATTATTGTTATTTCGTTAAAAATAAATATGAGGTTGAATGTAAAATTTATTATAAGGATGTAAATCTCCTAATCCCAAGTAAGAAAAAAATTAAACAAGTGTTGAACAGGAAAATATGCATCAAAACCGTTTAAGGAAACGTTTTCAATACTAGTTTCCTTGTTTTGTCAGCAATCATTATCAACATTTAAACACATAATGATGCAGATGAAAATAACTTTTAAATTTTTATTAAAATTCCTCTTGTTATTTAGTAATTTTTTCCTATTTTCCACTAATATGTAGCTCGACTTCAATCAGTTATCACCAAGACTGGGAAGGAAATGGAAAAATGTAAGAATCACTCAGTCCAAATAAAACAAGCACTAATTGTGCATTTTAATTGTACATTTAAATGTACAAATCTGACAAAACAGCCTCTAAAGAATTTATCATTTATTCCACAAATTAATATCCCCTGACTTAGTTACCTGTTAAAGCTGTTCTTTAGAGCGTGCCACACCAGAATTCTCAAATCAATAAATTTATACTCGTACATCAAAAGTACTAATATCAGTATGATAAAAATAAAAATAGTAACAAAATCCATGAAGCGAATACGATTCAGTGCTTAAAAAGGGCTATACCCTTCCTAGTAGTTGATTTACTTAATTATGGAAAACGTTCCCATGATTAAACTTTAAGATACCCCCTCATCACCCTTGAGGTTTCACATTAATAGAAAATTTATTTTTGAACACCGTTGGTTCATCACTAGAAATTAAATACAGTATAAACAAGCCAGGATAACAGATTAATAGAATATATTTCTCGCTGTAAAGAGTGTTGCAGTTTAGAATGCACTCGAAAAGAATGCAGCTCCAAATATATAAAGCCATAGTAAGGCCGATTAAGGAGAATACGGGGGGGGGGAGGGAGAACCCGAGAACGGAATATGGAGAGGAAATGAGGAACTGATGTGGCTGTGTGGAGAACCAAAGTGGTGGTAGTAATAAAGAGAGCCCAAATAAGATGGATGGGACACTTGGAGAGAATACTAGACTACAAAGTAACAAAGAAAATACTCTACGGAACACTGGATGACAAGAGAAGAAGAGGGCGTCCTCGATCAGATGGCTGTATGATGTGGAGAAGGACTAATGCATCCGGGTGTATAAAGATGGAGATTATTCTGATAGGATCGCGGAGATTGGAGGGCTGTGGAGAAGCCACAGGTTCTTGCAGGATTCTAATGCCAGGATAATTAATAAATAAACAACATCTAGTTTAGAAGTAGTTAACAAATTAAAAATGTTGTGCATATCTATTATTTATTAATTATATTGTCAGATGGTAATAATGATATCTCACACTACCCCTTTCATACTGCTTAAGAATGATCTGTTATCAATGCTAAGTTGTTCATAATGATTTCTCATATCCAAATAACATAAAAATATTGCCAAAAACTTCTATTTGAAATATCTTCCTAATCTTATATTTACAAGGTTGAAGTTAAACTTATGATTATCGTACAATGCGGATTCTATATTATGGTTAACACTGTTGACATTGCCATTTTATTCTACTTCTATATAAAAGAATAACAATATTAACTTAAGTCAAATATTCAACACGTGAATCATAATGTACATAATGGAAAAATAGAATAACCATTATAAAAATATTGATAGAATAGATAATATTTAATAGACTCAATTAAGGTATCGAGTTAGCTAAAATAATTAAGTGTTAAGCAATATATGACATGTAAATATATTATATATTCATAAGAATTTTTAATAAAAAACATGAATTTCGATTGAATGATGTGGATTTTAAAACTTGGCCAGGAATTTAATATTTTAAGGTTCCTGATGTGGATTGGGGAAGACAGGTGCGCTTCCCCTTCACAGAAAATTCCTGAATATGCAACTTAATATCCCAATATTTTCTTTTTAACTTGTAGCATTGATATTAAAGTTTGCCATCGATAACAGTTTGTCATTAAAAAAAAGAAAATAACAAAACTATTGATGTATATATTACCAAAAGCTGGAGTAATATCTTCCTTCACTAGCAACAATTGAATATTTATTAATACCTTTTCACAAAAAATGATAAATTTATTGACATTTACCAAAAAATACATACGATACAGGAAACATCCATGAAAATACACTAAAAAGGATGGAAGAAAATAAATGTAGGATAAAATACTAAATAACTAATAGAGTAAATTGAAACATTTATAAGTAAAATGTCTCATTTCTAATTACATGAGAAAATTGAATTAAATTCCTCTTAAAAACCTGTACCAATCTACAATCCATGGAGGGTGTTGACTTCAGTCCATGGTAAAGACTGTCCTTATTCTAATCCAACAGCTGTACAAGGAGATGATTTCACCCAGACCACACTCAATCGCAAGGTATCCCCTCGAATTGTGAGTACCCATTTTTTAGAGGTTCGTTGAAACCAAGGAGTCTGTCTCCGAACCCCACAGGTCGATTCACGGGTGCAAATAAAATAAGTAATTTATCTGCCACTTCCTGTCCCGATTCAGAATTCTTATTCTGGAGGTTAGCAACAAAGTACCATATATACTGAGCTCCAACGCTTACTGAATTAAATTGTGAGCTCAATGAATTTAAAAATAAAAATTATAAGAGAACCACAATAGGACTAACATAACAAATCTATTAAACTTATACATAAACTAAGGAGTCATATGTATTTTTTACTTATTCCTTTTCTTATTTTTATTCTTTATTAGGAAAAAATATTGGTTTCCAATATTCAAATTTTAATATGGATCATATGTAATAGTTGCCATTATTGGGCTTAAGTATCGATATATTTCTGATATCAGTATATTTCTAACATCCCTAAAATCTTTAAAAGGGAATGGTTTAAAAAAAATTAAAAACAGCCAGACCCGATAACTTTTTAGACCAGCTTTTTTTCGCAATATCGAATTATTTTTTTGATGTGTACGATAACATCGTATCGTAGTTGAATACAATATATACTGCTTCATCCTGTCATTCTATTACATAATACTTCCTTTCTCGAGAGGACGATAAAATATTAACCCATCCAATTGAGAATCGGACCCATACCGTGCCAAACCCAGAACTACAGGAACCACCTTTATTGCCATCGACAGGATGCCACCTTTATTGGCATCGATAACTTAATTTAAAAATCTTGTTTACATTTGAATCGAAACAATGTAATATTAATTTTTTTATTTTGAATTCATTCCATCACTAAATTCATAAAATGAACCAAAAATGCAATTCACAGTTGTACAACGAACTATGAGTTTGTGTGTGCGTATTCTCGTACACATATGTGTGTTTCTTATGTCAATATATTACAAGAATATGTGTTCAAATAATACACTAACATATCGTAGAAACCATTCATTTAAATGATTAAGCAGTGGCGATTTCAGGAACCTCAATCAAAGTATTAACTAAATTCTACAGGTATAAAAGCCAATTAAAGATAGCTCTCATTCAAAAATCATTTTAGTTAAAGGGTTTCAAATACACTACAATCAGGCGGATAAAATAAATGTTTCTTACCTCACACAAAAAAATTAACAAAAACAATTAACGCACCTTAAAACCAACTAAAAATACTGGACTGTTCTGGTTCTGAGCGCCAACTACAGCAGTGTTGCCATTGGTATTTTTTAATAGAGACAATACAGACTTCAATATAAGCACAATACTTTATCTAATTCAAAAACTTGTTAATTAATTTAATTCAACATTTTAAATTTAGTTTCATAAAAGTTAATCTTATTTTAATTGTTAAATCTTTCTTCAGTTTCATTTTGGAATAAAAGTATTTGATAAACATTTTTATTAATTTCTTTTAAACTCATTTTATTATTTATAGAATATATTTATAATGAATGATCTCACAAACGAAAAAAATATCAATTTAATTTAATTATGTTCATTATGTTATGTAGTGGTCACTGCTCTGCCACATTTCCATGCAGGTTTAAACCATTTTTTCTTATTTTTTTTTACAAAAATGGCAACAAAAATATTTATTCTGGCTTGAATACACAATAAAATAAATATTATCTAACTCAGGACAAAATACTATATGGAACTCTCACTAGGTGATTTGAACTCAATAGTCATTTGCACAAATTCAGACCGACGAGGTCACCGTTGTCAATTCTGCCATGCTGAGGATGAAGCAGCCTCAGATGATAGTTGAGCAGGAAGTAAATAGAGAGGCTAGACTTATGACTATGTAAATTGTTGTGCCTTCCAATAATGCTATATGAATCAGAAAACTAGACAACTCTCGAAAAGCACACAAGCAAGATTTCAGCAGCTAAAATAAGATTCCATTGAGAATAGTAGCAAGACCAAGAGAGTCTGCACCAGAAACAACAAAATTAGTGAGGAACTACGAGTATGATTCGTGCATAACATCCTGGAAGAGTGGCAGTCTGCATGGTGGGGGCACGTCTGCAGAATGGATGATATCTGAAAGGCCAGGTGGTTAATGGAAGCCAGAAAGTAAGGCAGACCCAGGATTGTGTATTCAGGCGACATTGGAAAGCAGAGAGTAGCAAGAGGACTTACTGTCCTAGGGAAGCGAAGACTTGTAAGGGACAGGTACCGGATGGGTTGAGTGGACTAAGGCAGCAACTACATACTTTTATTCTTACATTATCATTCATACATTTTATTAACTATTCTGAGATCCTTGAAATGATATTTTAAAAAATTTAAGAATTCCTTTCAAAATAATAAAAGTATAATTAATACTTCTATTTAAATGCTCATCCAGATTTAAATCAAAATTCATGCCAAAACTAATTCTTCAGTTCAGAAATCGAAACAATTGAAATGATGTATTTCAATTGTTATGATCAATCTGTCTATAATAATAAACAGAAGTTACATCTATTTTAGTAAACAACTAGGGAGAAATGAACCAAGAATTTGCAGCAAATTTACAAGCTGACAAAACCTAATTTGTCACTTTCTTTATCAAACATTAAATGCAGGACAAAGCCATATTACCTTATCTATGGCCCGAATTACAGAAAGGGCAGTACAAATTAGAATTCATTTCTAATTTTTATACCACCAACCTAATACAACTATCTTCATGTTCCGAAAATACCAAAAGTAACGAATATCAGAAAAAAACAGGCAATAAAAAGTAAACATATATGTACAAATATATTTTATTATATACATTTCAGGAAACAAGCATGTAGGTTTTGAAAAAATAAAATTTACGAAACATTATATACAAAGTTTTTTCCAATTGAATATTCATCCCTTTGTTAGTAGTAACTTCAACTACTTTAGATTGAATTTTTTTTATATTAAATAGTTAAAATAGAATAATATATTCTAAATACTGACTCTAATTAATCTATCTATATCAGTAGAAATACTGGAACAAACAATGTAGAGAAGTTTTACTAATAAAAACAAATAATTTATTCCACTAAAAATTATAATTATAATTATGTACTGAAGGTAAATCTGAGAAAAAAAATTTGTAAACTTATAGATAAGTCAATGGGAAGATGAACAACATCAAAATACTTAATAATATTAGCTGAATACTTAGTAAATAAAAGCATTCCCTTCAAATACTGATTTCCTCATATGTCTCAAGATAAAGAGATTGTACAACGAATATCAAAATGTGATTGATTATATATTTTGTGATCGGATTGTTGAATACAGAGTTTTGGGAATAAAATGTCAACAACATAAAATTACCAAGCTAATACGACATAGAGGAAAAAAAAATTAAATATATATTATCTTTCATAACAAAATATATAAATGGTTTCTTTTCAAATTAATACTAATTCATTAAAATTTATATATATATATATATATATATATATATATATATATATATATATATATATATATATATATATATATATATAAATAACAGTTACAAATAGTTTTAAAAAAAATAATTTCTATATGGCTTAATTAATTTAATGTTGTCAAGGATTCTAAAACTTAAGTATATTAATCAAGGTCATTGCTGAAGCTTAAAATAAATTTATATATATATATAAATAAAATATATATAAAATTTATAATATATATATAAATATATAATAAAATATATAAATATATATATATAAAACAGTTACAAATAGTTTAAAAAAAAATAATTTCTATATGGCTTAATTAATTTAATGTTGTCAAGGATTCTAAAACTTAAGTATATTAATTAAGGTCATTGCTGAAGCTTAAAATAAATTTTAAAAAAACATAGTTAAAAGGATGAATATACATGAAAGAAAATTTATAGTTTTACAAACATTTCATATTTAACGCCTCGCCTTTTTCCTTTTTGCTTGTTTTACTTCCCTACTTTTCACCGCACGTTTATCCTTTTTCTGCCTTGGGTCAACTACTCTGTACTTTCCTTTGACACCGGCTGGTCTCCTCATTCTCTTCATGGCGGTGTGCTTCTTTGCTACCACATAGGTTATTTCTTTCTTAGGTTCTTTAGCTTTCTTATACAGTCTGAAACAGGCACATAACAATTTTACAAGAAAGAAACACTACTTAAGTTTTATAGACAAAAGGTTACAAATTGTAAAAAAATAAGCCAATATTTTTAAAAACAAGCATAAATGATTGATATTTTATATTGATTTAAATTAAAATGGAATTAAATTTATATTGATTTAAGTAAAAATTGAAAGTTTAATGAATAGGTTTACCTCTTAATCTGTCTAGCCTTTTCTTTTTCTGAGACGTCTGGATTCTCCATGAGACCCTCCAGTTTCTTCCGGGCTTTCTCTAACTTTTTATGTGCTCTTCTCTTCTTTCTTGCACGTGCTTCAATTACTTTCTTAATTGGTCTTGAATTCAGTTCCTCAAATTTCTTTTTGTATTCATCGGCAAGTTCCTAAAATATTTAAATAGGAAATGAAAAATTTTCTAGTGCAACCATAAATATAATACTACGAAAAAGACTTCACCACAGACTAATTATGTTAATGTTAAAAATATGTAAGAAATATTTTAAAACATAAGGCTTCCACTAACATGACATTCCTTACAACTGCATTAGTTTAGCTCTGAAGACATTGTAAGTATCCTTCAAATTAGCTTGTCAAATGTTCCAGGAGATGCATAATTTACAGGTTATTTTAAAAACTATACAACACTTTATACCCAAATAAGACAATACTAATATTAGCACGATTTAGATAATTCTATTAGTCTGCACCTTGTCAATTACGTTTAAGGATTCTTATTTTAATTTTATAAATTTGAACAGAAAAAGTGTTGTCATCTTTTTTAAAGGGAGCTCTGAAACTTATAATCTTTTAAAAACTAGATACTGACAACCTATTAAAGAAATTATTTCTCTGGCCTCCACCCGGACCATTTTCTTTCCACTAGAGGCAGTCAATGTTATACAATTATAAACATCCTTACCAACCACCTCTATTAAAAAATTGGAAAATAGCATATCCACAGATAAGAATAAATACTTTCCATAATAATAAATCATATAAACTTTTTAATCATTAAGAGACCTTGGGAACTGGTGCTTCCTTCCTCATATGTTTCTTCTCATCTTCTACAAACCAGTCAGGAAGGTTTTCGTCATTGAATGTGTATCGGTTCCAAGCCCCATCAATGAGATCCCGCTTAGTAACCTGTGACGAAACCATCATGGCACCTAATGCTAATTGCTGCTCAGTAAGTTTGACCTTCTTCATTTTACTATCTAAAATCAAATAATGTTCTAATTAAAAAAAAAAAACAATATTTAAATCAAACATGTTAAATCTGAAAAATTGTATAATCAATAAACATACTAAGATATTAAACTAGGGTTAATTATTATTTCCAAAAAGTTAAAACAATTTATTTAAATTGCTCGCTTTACTATGTACTTTTCATTTTTAATTATAAATATCCAAAATATTTAATCGGCCACCAATTAAAAACAAAATGGTGATGGTCATTAAAAATTCCAAAGAATTATTCTGAGTACCAGTTCTATCAGCTTGCCACTCCGAATTAAAGCCCAAAGTAGCAAAGCCAATAATACATGATTTTTAGTTGTTATATTATCAAAATTAAAAATAGTCATGAGTTTTAGTATGGAAAAATAATGTAATTATGCATAAATCTAATAATAAATTAAAGAACAGATTTCCACATACTATTAAGGTTATATCTTCTGCTATACTTCGAAATCATTGTCAAAACGTTCATTTTTTTTCATTAAATATACACATTTTCCGTAATTACACACTTTTTTCAAACTAAAACCCACAATAATTTCTACTTTTGATAATATAATAAATAGAAATGATGTAACTACATTGGGCTTTAACTCAGACAACCTGTGGAACTAATACCTTAGTATCAGGTCTGGTTGTCTAGTTATAAATCAAAACCTTGCTCTAGTCTGAAAATAAAGTAGAAAATATTTATTAAACTTACCTTTGGGCACAACTTCATAGCCTCCATCTTTCCCAGCGACCTTTTTCACTTTCGAAGGTGGTTGTTCGATTTCAAAATCAGAACCAGAATCTGAATCGTCGCTATCATCGGAACCATCGCTCAACCCTTCACCACTATCAGACTCGGCTTTGACCTTTATCTGAGGTTTTGCCACAGGTTTGACCTTAGCATTTGTTTTTTCTGCCATAATTTTATTGATCACACTCGCACCTTTACCTACAACATTCTTTGCCATTTCTTCCAACTCAAATTCTTCATCTTCATCCTTCTCGAGATCTTTAAAAACATCCTAAAAGTAAAATTAAATATAATCAATACTAAAAAAAATTTGAAAATAGTTTCTAAATAATTAATCTCCCTCCTATTGCAATATAAAATTTTTGAGCATTCTAATATTTTTAAGGCCCTAAAATCAACATCCATTTAACAACATTTCTCATTAAAAAGTCAACATAGTTCAAATCTTTTCTTGTAATAAGTTTATCTTCCTTTATTATTTAATTTATTATTATAGTTGAATAAGAATAAATTTAATAACCTACAGGTAATATAAAAATCAAAACCTATCATATAATCCATTAACAGATTAAATTAAGAGCTTGCTTCAAGATTATAAAATAAATAATATTATTATACAGAATCTATTGTCAACATATCTGAACTTTTCACCTATCTAATATATTTGATTAAAAAAAGGCAGATATAAAGTTTCCAGTGTTTTTAGGGATCATTGTCAAAAAATTACACTTAATAATAATATACTTTATTTAATAAAAATAATTAATTAATTAAACTTTACTTAATATTTATTTTTCTCTTCAAAAATAAAAAAACAATTATTAATAAAGCTCAACTAGATTAACTAAACATTTACCTTCTCAAACCATAATTGGGCCTTATGAACACGTTTAGTCTCCTTGTCCCTCGGATCCAAATCAGTTAGAAAGGGATGATTTTCTTTTAGATCATCATCATCATCATCATCATCATCACTGTCTTCTGATTTTACATCAGATGAAAATCTAACCTTTTTCTTTTCAGTTTTTACTTTCTTTACTGGCCTTTCTTCATCATCTGATGAAGAAAAATCTGTGAATAAAAATAACAACACATTTAATTAAATTTACAAAATAATATAGATGGAAAAATAAATAGAGATCAAAATAAATTTTCCAATAGCAATAAACTAATTGATTTTTTAGTTTATTCAGAAGCAAATCAGCCCATCATTGTCTCCCCTATATAATTTATACCGTCAACTAGTAATGATTCAAAAATTATAAAATAATAATTTGTTTAAACAAACTTTCTTACCAAGATTTTCTTTATCACTATCGTAATCACTGTCACCTCCAGATTTTTCAGGCTCAGATTCATCCGATGAATCCTTGTAGAACCTAGTGAAATAAACATTCTGATAAGTAATTCAGAATTTATTGTATATATGTAATAAGTGTGTCCTTTTTCCAATGTCAACCAACTTTTTTTGTAAAAAGTTAATTTTGAAAATAATTTCATAGGAACTGTTTATTTTTATTTATACCTATGAAACACAGTACACATTTTCATGCTAATACTAAAATAAATTAAACTACTAAACAAATAATATCCCTTAATTTCCAGGAACACGTTACACGAATGTGTAAAATATACTTTGATTACTAATTAAAATTATTTAAAAATAAGATCAATAAAAATTTGAAATAAATTAATAAGAGTAAGATGACTAACATTCCTGATTTATCCAAAACCTTCTTGCCCTTTTCAAAAGGTATATATGATGAACGGTAAGCACCAAAATTCTCATCTTCCTCCTCTTCATCACTATGGGCTAAAATATCCGGTCTCTGGTCATCGACTTTTTCTAGTACCTGTTGCAAAGCAATAAATTTTAATTTATAAACTTTAGATATTTTTAAAGTAATAATTCTATTAAAATTTACTGCTATTAAATTAATCATGCAGTGAGCTAAATATTTGTTATATGTGTTACTGACGTGTTTTGAAGATATCTGCTTCAAATTAAACAACGGTTCCTGATCATCTTCTTCAATTGGCCCATGGTCATCTTTGTGAATCATCTTTAAATTTAATTTTTCTTGGAGTTTAGCCCTTTCTCGATTAGCTCTTTTCCTTTTTTTCTTTAGTTCTCTTGCTTCTTCGGACTAGAATATTTGATCAAATTAATTTTTACATAAATAAAAATTATAAAAAAAACTTCACTGAGTACCATTTTTAAAAAATGTTAAGTATATATAAAATTTACCTCCAGCACATTAATTTTTTCATCCATATCAAGCAGTTCTTTCTCATCATCTGATAACTTAACTTCATCTACTTCCACCACAATATCATTGGCTTCTTCTTCTTCTTTTTTAATTTTAGATTTATCGTCTGAAAAATACTTTTTAGCCATCTCTTTTCCCCAGGTCATGAGCATCTTTAAATCTTTACGACCAAGAACTTTTATGTCTTTACAACATTCTTTAATTTCCAATGTAGTTTCTTCATCTTTCAAAACATCTTCATGATCTAGTGTTAACTGAAAAAAAGGATGAAGTAATGAGGAGATACTACTTTAAGAGATGATCTGTACAAAGTGCGAGGTGTAGCTATTAAATAACGAGACTGACGTTGCTTTCAATATTCATGGGACTGGGTTCCTGAAAGTCAAACTATTAATCAATACTTCTATCTTGAGGTACTAGCAAAACTACGTGAAAGTGTAAGGAAAAAAACGACCCGAAATGTGGAAGGACAATTCATGGGTTCTCCACCAAGACAATGCGCCAGCTCATTCCGCGTCATCTGTCAAGAGGTTCCTAGCCCAGATCTTGCACCACGTGACTTCTATCTGTTCCCTAAGGTGAATTAAAAGGAACGAGATTTGAGTCCATGGAAAAGCTCTAAAAGAGAAAGCGGCGCACGTCCTGAAGGAGCTGACAGAAGATGACTTCCAGCACTGTTTCCAACAATGGAAAATTCGCATGGAGCGTGTAGGGATTGAGTTGTAGGGATATAGAAGGGGTGTAATTGAAGGTGATAGTAAGTAATTATGTATAAAATAAAAATAAATTTTCTTGCAACGTCAGTCTCGTTATTTAATAGCCACACCTTGTATATCAAGTGATAAGGTAACATCATAAGATAAAATTATTTAAATAACCATAAATTAAGTAATAATTTTAGATTCAAAATAATTTATGAAAGAATAATTTCTATATTTGATAATAGACAACTGCAAAGGTCATAGTAATCTACATATAAATTAAAAATATCTTTCACCTACAGCTTATCTGCAGTAGTAAGGATGTATTTGTCCTCAACACAAGGAAAGTTTTAAACCAATTGTAAAAATATATAATGATTAATAAAACATTGATTTTAATGAAAAAATATCAAATTTATTTTCAACAATATTACTTATTACACCAAAGTAAATAAGATGGCCAAGTTAAACCAATCATGTATTCAGCAAAACATAATTTTTGCAAATTGATATTTTTAATTTTGTAAATTGATTCGATAATTAATTGATCTGTTACCATTTGTTTGCAGACATTGGCATCTAATAAAATTATGTAATGATTTTATTAAGTAATAAACTACTACTGATAAGACCTAACATACACCATTAAAATAATACAGGTATATATTAAGATCAACCTACACAAGAAGCAACTTGAAGAACTTCAACTGGATTGCTACTCTTTATGAACTCGACAACGGACACAGGATTATAAATACCACGCAACTCGGAATAACCTTCAGCTTTTGCTTTCTTCTGTTTATCTGGACGGAGGAAATTCGCAGGTAAAGTAGGTTCTAAATCGAGCTCTTTGAAGACATACTTGGCATCTAAGAACTTAGGATCCAGTTTGGCAGGAGCAAGATAATATTGACACACAACGAATATTTCAGCTGATTCATTACGCGAGGCTTGTGGCTTTGTTGCATGAACCTGCAAGTAATTTTTTTAAAAATTATATATTTTCTAATTAATCTTAACTTCAAAATAAAATAGAAATTCTTGAGTTTCAATCACTAATTTAAAAATAATACCTTCTTGAAAAGCTGTTTGAAAACCCAAAGGAGAGGGTTATAATCTTTGGAACGAAATACTTTGGTAACGAACCATCCGCCTTCCCTCAGGAAATGGGTAGCAAGCTTTAAAGCACTCAGAGTAAGACATGCTTGTTGATATGCATCATAAAGCCAATTCTGACCTGTTTAAACAAGAGAAATTATTTGTTTAGATGAAAAATTAATTAGTACTCACTAACTAGTTACTGCTGCTTAATAATGTACCAATGTAATACGTCAAGTACACTTTTCCAATCTATTTGTTCGTTAAGTTAAGCAATGGGAAATCTGATTGGTATTATATTTAAACCAAGTTTAAAGCTAAGTTTACATTGAAAAAATAGAATAATTCTCACTTAATCGGGCATAAATTAAACATTCAATAAAAATATATCATAAAAGGCAACTATTGAGAGACCTTCCATATAAAAGTAGCCAGCAAAGGAATTGCATTTCTGTATGTTTTATAAGACTTATTACTTATAAGTCTAAGGGAAACTTCATAACTTAAACTTCAAATTCATTTCAATTTATAATCAATACTTTATTAATTATATTGAATGTACCCATTTTTCATTGTTGATAGTTTTCTAGGCGAAATCTAGTTAAGACCTGTACTATAAAAAATTATTAAGGGAGGTTTTAGATCTGGGATAGCTTTATGTAATTAACCATAAGCCTAAGTTCACAAAGATCTGATGTAACAATATATGTATCATTATGAGTATATCAGCCATGGATCGATTTTCGAAATTCTGGAGGTGAAGAGCCTCCAGGGCTTACTCAATCCCTGCAAAGTCAGTACCCTATTCTTTTAATGTGTTGGAGAAAAACCTAGCGGTTGAGTGTAATTCTAGCCAGATATTTAACAGTACTCCTTTATAAAATTCTGAATGCAAGACCCTTCATGAGTTACAGGTTTTATTTTTTACAATGATATAGCTACACTAAATACAGCACTATTTATATAATCAACTAAAAATGTCATATTAATAATAACACTGTAATTATAATTTCAAAATTATTTTCCGATGCATTGGCTATGGCTGAGAGCATTTATAAACATAAAACTAAAATTTGCTTGTCATCAAGTAATGCAAACTTAAAAATAACCAATATAATAATAAATTATACATGATCATTACTTGATAAATTGGGGTTCAAATGTGGCACAATGGTTTGTATAACAACCTACTATGCCCAACATTGTGGATACGCAGCCCGGCAGGTGGCCCTAGGACTTTTTTAAATGGAGTAAAAAATTCTTAGTTATGCCATCTTTTGGAAGAGATGTAAAATGGGGGTTTCAAACTTTCAAACGGTGTAAGTTACTTATTAAAGATCACTATGCTAACTATGCCAGGATAGGCAAAATTTAGGACTCCCATTGTAGCATTGTCCGATTAGCCTTAGCATCATTAAATGATGTATTCAATAAAAAACTGATAAACATTAAAAAGTAGTCTTCAAATGAAGTTATGGGTTACTACAATAACCTAGGAATAATACTCACCAACATTTGGAGCACCGTCATTTAAAACTACATCTGCTTTCCAAGTTTGAAGTTCCTTCGATATCGCCTGTCTACACTTATCGGTAGTAATATCCTCGGTCAAGGATATACAGCCCGGTACAGGTTTTATAGGGAATAAATCAACCCCTAGAAAAAAAAAATCAAATTTAACAATGTTCAATAATATTACAATACCAAAAGAGAAAAAAAATCTCACCAATCACTATGCTTGAGACAGGCATGTTCTGTTTTGCTACTTGCATCCAACCACCAGGAGCTGCACATAAATCCAGGCATACTTGTGATTTTTGCAAAAACTCAAATTTTCTATTCAACTGAATTAATTTGAAAGCAGCACGGGATCGAAAGCCTGTAAAACAAAAATGTATATAATTAAAGTTTTCAATTATTAAAACAAATTAAAGGTCATAAGGAAAAATGTACGATGTTTAACCTGTTTCTTTGGCGAGTTGGTAGAATTTATCCTTCCGCTGTTTTCCTACTTTGGCCTTTTTTCCCATTTTGCTAAGATTTTAAACAATAAACACAATTCAACTCAACGAGAACACATCACGTGCTGATCAGTGTTCAAAACAAAGTTCCAAAAGGTTGCAAAACTGTTACCCACACGCTGGCATAACCTTTCAACTAGATAAATATGGCATACAGGTTATAACCCAGTAATCAGAATTAGGAAAATGTTTTCCTGGAGGAATTAACATATTTCTTGGCTCTCGTTCTTTCTAAATTTAAGAAAGAGATTTATTTTATTTTTTATATTTTAAGCAGAATTTGAATGTTATTTGCAATAATACCTTTTACAAAAAAATGTCTTCTTTATTTTCATCAGTTTGGAGGGGTAATTCTCAATTGAAACTTTGTTCTACTTCATTGAAAAATGTGATAGGTATAATAACAGTACGCAATAAGTGTAAGGATGTTGAACTCCCATCAAACAGTGGTCCAAAATCTGGAGCATTTAGAAGAATCGTTCACTATCCTGAAAAGTATACAGTTCAACCATTGAAGATTACTAGATTAGGAGGAAGAGATCCAGTGTCTGGTAAATTGATTTTTTCTTAGACTCTGTTTTTTATCAGAAATTCAGCTAAGATATTTAGTCCAACAATTAGTAATGTTCCTACTTGGCATTAGCCTATACTGATATAATTTAGTTTAAGTTATGTTTATGATCACATTTTATTATGATTCAATGATGTATTGTATTATTTCATAGAAGAAGAGTACAAATTTGTTTATTTACTTTTCCTTTTTTGCTTGTGAAACTACCATTCATGTATATTTCTTAAAGAAAACATGTCAGATTTTTAGTTTCATTATTATTATTATTGTGTTAAAGTAAACTATGTACAGTGATAAACCTAAATAGGCAAATTACAAATGCTAATCTTGTTTAATTCCACTTTTTCATATTGTAGCACTCCCCCATTGCATGTCCCTTTTCAAGTCCAAGATGTCTTATAAAATTTTCTATTATTGTTGGTTATACATTTAAATGATTTGAAATTAAAAAGGAAAAGTGTCATAACTGCTTATTTTTGCATTCCATGTTATTAACAAAACTGCACAGAGTTAGTTTCTAAAGCATCCTTAACTCTTTAATTATCAAGTCTCCTAAGAAAAAATTGACTAACATTGACAAATAAATAACAAAGCAGACATAATGTATTTTCTGTACACTTTTGCAAACCTAGGTCATATTGTTTCTTGGCAATCTTACACTTATAAATATATGTGTATATGTATATTTTAGGGAGAGTAGTGGTCAATGGAATTGGAGGTGGAATAAAGAGGAAATACCATTGGGTTGAATGGAAAAGAGAGGCCCCGAAGGATGGTCCACCAGTGGAAGAGAAGATCATCGACATCATTGTTGATTGGTGCAGGACCAGCAGAATAGCCCTTGTAGCTGGCGGTAATAAAATGAAGTATTATCTCGCTACAGAAAATATGAAGCCTGGTGATATCATAACCACCTCTAGCCAAATACCTAGGATACCAGGTAAATAAAACTTTCAGTTTATTATATTTGCTTTTTTATTTATTTAGGTGCAACAATATTGCTAATCTTATTGATGCTGCCATAATCCATTAACAATTGTGTGTAATTATTTATTTAAAATCATATTATTATTATTATATTTAATCATATAATAAAAACACTCACTACATCAATTGATTTCTCAGGATCTATTTTTTTTTTTTTTTTGTGTACTGTTGATAAATATATTTTTTAGTTTTTATAGATCAAATGCTGTATAGAGTTATTTAAATAAAAGATTATATGTAGTCAAACAATTTATTCTATTTCCATTTTTTGTTAGCATATTTTGTAATGTAAATATAATTAAAATTGGCATGTATCCGTTTTTGTCATTTTTAAATTTTACAAACTTTCAAACGTGTCAATTCTTAGATGAATTTGAATTTTTTCAGTTTGAAACATAGGAGCAAGTACAGCCTAAATAACACTCCTTGTATTGTATTGTTTACTTTACCATACTGAGACACAGATTTGAGTAAGGGGGGTATACACACTGGGTTCCTGGGATACAACTGCCGTTCCATCTTGTGGCTTACCTGCTACTAGACCGAATAATGTCTGTACTGATCTCATTAACCTAGCCTTCGGCAGGTTTAATTTAGCTTATAGTTATTGTTTATCATAATAGAACCTGAAAGGTACAATTAGCTTTTCTTAAAATTCTTACCAAATTTTATTTCGGTATCTGTTCCGCAGGTAGTCGTTTTGAGTTAAGTCACAAGTATTTACTTTTCATCCATTTCTTTTTAATATTCTTGATAATTTAGATTAAAGATACTCTGTAAATAGACTTACACATACTGTTTAGGTTATCATCTATAATTTGAAATGTTCATTTCTTATTGAAATGATTACTGAAATGTACTCATTTCTGATAGCTATACTCTTTTTTTTCATATTAAAACTCACAGATTTTCAATAATATAAAAAAAAAAATCAAATGAGCAATAAAACTTATTGTGAATTAACTCAAAGCAACAACCTGCAGAATTGTTACCTTTATTTCTTTAAATTGTCCTCCTTTAATGTTGTTTATGTCATTTTGTTATTTATATTATCTTATTTAAATAGTGAAGATGTTTTATTTCTAGTTCAAATTTATTTTTATATGGAAAATTGAATTAATAATTATTGTTTTAGTGTTAGCTAAAGAGGGTAATGCTCATCCATTAGGGGCTTTACCTAACGGTACTTTGGTGAACAACGTAGAGAAATATCCTGGTAAGGGAGGCTGGTACATTCATGCCGCAGGTTCCTCAGGAACTGTTCTTAGGAAGGTCAATGACTTAGTTGTTGTACAGCTGCCATCAAAGCATGAGATAGCTCTTCCTCAGGAATGTATGGCCACAGTTGGTAAGTGTTCGTTCATCCAACAACTTCTCATTTCCAACATTATCAAGTATATATCTGATAAACATTTTCTAACGACCAAAAGAGAAAAGGAGTTATTTGAAAAATACAAGATGGATGTAAATATTGAAGTTAAAGGGGTTGTTGTTCTAAATAATGGTCGATGTTCAGTTTATAATAGACTAATTTCAGAAGCTGTTCGAGAAGATGGGCGCAGTCGATGAAGAAAAACACACAAATGAAAAACTTTATTGTGTCTTTCTTCATTGACTACTCATCATTTTGAAAATAATTAAAATTAATACCGAGCTTAAAAAACTTAAACAATAAATTAAGAAAAGATGTTATTTATTACTGACTATTTATTTATTTTTATGTAAAATGGCATTGGCAGTTTTTGTGTTTATGTTGGGAAAATTCTTAAAATTCTTGGGTTGCAATTTCATGTCATTGTAATAAACTATTGGATAATAAACTATTGGTTTGCTGAACTCTGAGTATTATCTATAAATTATCGGGCAAGAATAATGGAAACTCTAATGATTATGTTTATTTTATTTTTTAAACAGACTTTCATGTATGACTAAAATATTGAAAATGACAAAATAACAGGATTAATTGTGGAAAGTGTTTTATTATTTGAAAGTTAGTATTTTATTCCTTTGAAATTTATATGAAATCATTTATTTGTAAATGATATTTTTCTTAAATTTTTCAATTTATTTGAGATATGCTATTTTAATAAAGCTGACATCTCAGATTTATTTTAATTTATATTTATGATCTTACCCTGTTCTAGAAATGTTTACTTATTTAATGTTGTTGTTTTTTTTTTTTATTTCAAGGTCGCCTTTCTAATGTTGAGCATGCCAATACGCCTATTGGTAGTGCCCAAAGGAACCGTGAGTTAGGCAATCGCCCTAGGTCTGGGCTGTGGCAAAGAAAAGACGGACGTTTTGGAAGAAAAATCAAAGCTCTTCCTCCCATGAAAGTCATTAAAACCAGCGAAAAACCTATTTATGATGAAGTTATCAAATTGACCATGAACAACGATATGTATTATGGACACAAGTTGTGGAGTGATCGCTCCAACTAGGCTCCATGTACAATAATATGTATATAGTTTTATCAAACACATGAGTAAGAGTGACCTAGAAAATCTATTGTGTATTGATGTAAATAAAAATATGTCTGTTCTTATTCATAAAATATTATAAATTAAAATACAACCATACCATCAATTAAATTAATTAGCAAGCAGATAAAATAAACCTTGATAATCAACTGTCTCAAGTTCTTCATTGATGAAATTTTTTAAGTTTAGTCCCAGTAGATCACTTTTATTATCAAGCCTATAATTTATTTTAATGTATATAGAAACCACCCAATATGCACCAGTCATCTTGATCTTCCAGTGGTCATAACAGTGTTCGTGATTCATTCCTTATCTGACACAATTTAATATGCTTATTTCATCAGAGATATTTTTTAAAACCATAAATACATAGTTTGAAAACGTGCGTGACCCAGTTTCGAAGACCGGCCCAAGACAAATCTTTTCTCTTCAAAATAAAATATTTAAAAATTATAGCAATTAATAAAAAAATAAAATAGTTTATTTTATTAGTTTCATTTCATTGTTCTCAAGATGATTACTTACTCTTAAGATTGAAATGTTCTCCTTAAGTTATATTTTTCAGTTGGGTTTTAACAGATTACTTAAATAACAATAATAGTAGCCTCAGAAACTTATTGCCATTACATCTGATAAAGAATACTTTTATACTCGGGAGTAATATTTTTACAGTCAAATGGGATTAGCTAGAGTATAGAAACAGTCAACTTCTGAAGTAAAGAAAAAATAGTACAAAATAATAATGTGGCATAAGAGTTATTAAGATTAACTTGAATGCTTTATAGCATGTTCCTACACAAGCCTAATTTTAGTTTTTATTTCATATTTATTCATAAATTTTGAGTTATTGACGATCAGCTATCTGTATGATGAATAATGGATCCATTCTCTTTACCTGCTTCTCATAAAATATTGCAAGTATAAGGCCTAGGTTACAGAGATTTGCAAGGTAAAGGTTCCCCTCCAGTTTCACTATCATTAAAGTAAGGAGATAGAGAAAGGGCCTTTCTCTAGGTCTAAAGTTAAGTGAGATTGATATCAAAATAAAAAAATCCAATTATTTGATTCCATCAAGTCGAGTAAAAATCTTAAATTTTTGTTATTTTTTTGTCCATAATATTATGTTTTTTTTAAATTTTACTAGCCCTAGATTGCAGCTAAGCATGAGCAAGGCTGGGGTTCTTCCCAGCAACTCATTAATCTCTTCTTAAAGTAATTTGATTTTTTTCACGTGTATTTACTAGACTAGTGTCAATAAAAACTGAGGAATAACTAATGAATAACTAATTTTTTTTTTTGCATACAAATATTGATTTGACATCAAACATTAGAAAGCATCAATGCTCATGATCAAGAACTGTCAGGAACAATACAGATTTACTGTTTAACAATAAACAAAGAGGAAGCTGGATTTGTAAGAAAATATATATTTGTAAGAATATTAAATTAAAACTTTTATTTATGAATTTGGTAATTAATAGTAACTATTATATTCAAAAATAAAAATTGCTAAGCCTGCTTTATTTTATATATATTTAAATTATTATATTTTTAATTATTTTTGAAATAACATAAACTCAATGTGTAATTCACATACGTTTAATAAATAGAAAGGTGCTCAGATGTATTGTGAGAAAGGAAACCAAACAGCATACACTAATCACTTGAATAGTAAATATTACTTTGCAAATATTTAGACAAGTAAAATTAAACTCATAAGTTCTTGAGGTAAATTTAAAATGTTTGCATTACCTATCACCTACAATAGAGGTAATATAATCATTTAAATCTAACAAAACATGAATACAACAGGCACGTTAGTTCTTCGAATGTAAACATGAAAGCAAGTTATGCATAAAAAACAAGATTTTTATATATTTAATTGACTCTGGTTAAGCACAACTATCTGGTAACTGAACAACCAGCCAAAACATGAACACATCACTTTTCCATCAATGATAATTTCAGTACTTGCTCAAGCATCTCCTCCTCCCTCTTGCGCTCCGCCTCGAGTGCTTCTAGCCTCTGCCTCTCCTCCTGCTCGGAAAGTTCCAGGATGCGTCGCAGGTCCTCATCGGCAGCAGCAGTGTTACAAGCTGGCTGTATATTTTCCTCGAGAGAGTTGCCTTCCGTTTCGACGAGACCACTGCCACTGATGCTACTCGTTGTGGATAGGGATGCCTCTATTGCTCTGTTATAGCGAACAATACAGCACTACAACTAATGTATTGCAACTACTATCTACACTTACTAACTAGATTTAATTATGTGAGAAATAATGGGCTAAATAAAGGAATGGGGATTGAGTATATATAAACTAATATATATACACACACATCACAGTTAAGTGACAATAAACCAGTGTTCAATTGATCATGTTTCAATTTGTGAACTGAACTAGATGAAAAGATTATCAATTAATTAAATAGTTGATCAATTAAAACAATTATCGGTTGCTATTAATCTTTGATCATTCTTCCATAGATATGTAAAGCTTTTAACAGTTTAAATTTTATTTAAAAAATTGACATCGGTTTTTATTTTATTTTGAGCAACAAAAATATTATTTAAAAAAAATGTTAAATGAAATTATTTTATTTTTTATTTTTTAAAGAGAAAAGATAGGCCCTCGACCGGGATTTGAACCCGGAACCTTTGTCTCACCGTGACATCGCTCTGCCAATTGAGCTATCCAAGGCCCCTCCCGGTCGAGGACTAACCTTCTCTCTTTTAGATCCTAAAGCCCCAGTGTGCTCCCGCCATTTTTGCGATGAATACACTAGAACGAAGTTCTGTGAACATTAATTTTAATTGAGGATCTTATTGACTTTCGTCAGATTATTATTTATAATTTTTTATAATTATTGATCATTTTTTATGAGTTATAAATATTTTTATTTTTTAAAGAGAAAAGATAGGCCCTCGACCGGGATTTGAACCCGGAACCTTTGTCTCACCGTGCCATCGCTCTGCCAATTGAGCAATCCAAGGCCCCTCCCGGTCGAGGACTAACCTTCTCTCTTTTAGATCCTAAAGCCCCAGTGTGCTCCCGCCATTTTTCCGATGAATACACTAGAACGAAGTTCTTTGAACATTAATTTTAATTTAGGATCTTATTGACTTTCGTCAGATTATTATTTATAATTTTTTATAATTATTGATCATTTTTTATGAGTTATAAATATTTTTATTTTTTAAAGAGAAAAGATGGGCCCTCGACTGGGATTTGAACCCGGAACCTTTGTCTCACCGTGACATCGCTCTGCCAATTGAGCTATCCAAGGCCCCTCCCGGTCGAGGACTAACCTTCTCTCTTTTAGATCCTAAAGCCCCAGTGTGCTCCCGCCATTTTTGCGATGAATACACTAGAACGAAGTTCTTTGAACATTAATTTTAATTTAGGATCTTATTGACTTTCATCAGATTATTATTTATAATTTTTTATAATTATTGATCATTTTTTATGAGTTATAAATATTTTTATTTTTTTAAATAAAACCGGGGGTTCAAATCCCGGTCGAGGGCCTATCTTTTCTCTTTAAAAAATAAAAATATTTATAACTCATAAAAAATGATCAATAATTATAAAAAATTATAAATAATAATCTGACGAAAGTCAATAAGATCCTAAATTAAAATTAATGTTCAAAGAACTTCGTTCTAGTGTATTCATCGCAAAAATGGCGGGAGCACACTGGGGCTTTAGGATCTAAAAGAGAGAAGGTTAGTCCTCGACCGGGAGGGGCCTTGGATAGCTCAATTGGCAGAGCGATGTCACGGTGAGACAAACGTTCCGGGTTCAAATCCCGGTCGAGGGCCTATCTTTTCTCTTAAAAAAAAAAAAAAAAAAAATATATATATTTATAACTCATAAAAAATGATCAATAATTATAAAAAATTAGAAATTATTTTCTATTTTTCCATATGACAGTTGCATGACACAACAGTTGATTATAATACTTCATTTGACAATTAGGATTTCAAAAATATAAATGAGATGATTTTGAAAACAAATCTTGTTTTCACCTTTCTTCTCCTTCTTTCCAAAATGAATACAATACCATATCTTTCCCACAAACAATCTTATTGTACAAATCTCAACAAAAATGGATCATAAAAAATTGAATTAATTGTTTTTAATACTTTCAATGGACTAATGAACAATACAATATAGCAAGGGGAGTTTGAGTAATTTGAATAATTATACAATTGGAACAAAGGGGGTCGATCTGTCCCTAGGCAGACATGGGGTCCCCCCTGGAATTATATTTAAACAATTTAAAATTCGGTTATGTGTAGGAAAGCATAATATTAATTTGGCACGCAATAAATAAATAAATTTCTTATTTTTATGAGAGGAAAATAATTGACTGGATGATACAATGGAAAATGGAGATAGTTGGGGGGTGCAGTCAAAAAAACAACACCATATAAGTACAAGACTTATATTTAATGGGTGCTGACGTTTAGACCTACCTTGTAGGCCATCTTCAGGGCAAATGGGAGAGGCGGTAGTGTGGACCGGTAAGTCAGGTCAGTGTTGGTTACCCGGCCCACCCAACCGCCTCTCCCCCTGAAGATGGCCTACAAGGTAGGTCGAAACGTCAGCACCCATTAAATATAAGTCTTGTACTTATTTGGTGTTGTTTTTTTTACTGCATCCCCAACTATCGCCATTCTCCATTCTTATTTTTGGGTCAATCCATATGCAGTGATCCAAAAAAAAATAAGTTGGTTGCTTGAATGTTTTAAAAAAGATTAACATTTTTATATGTTTTTACCAAACATAACAGAAGTTCAAAACAGTAAAAAACATCACATCGTTTATGTGTGGCGGCCATTTTTGTTCTGGAGCGCGCGACGTTTTTTGGCTTTGAAAGCATTAGCGATAAATTGATTATCTCAGGCTGGGTTAGTGCTACAACATTGCAAATTGTACCATTTTTTTCAGAATTTTCTGCTCTACAACATTGGTTCCTACACATTAAACCATATATTCATTATTTACACCTCAAAATATTCTTCAAAGTATAGTGATTAGAATTCAGAAATTCCAATTTTTAAGACTACAAAAAACCATGAAGGAATGATTTATCAGAGTTACAATTTTTTTTGTAGCTAGATAACATAAAGTACTTACTGAGAATTGAGTTTGAGCTTCAGCAATGTTGTCCTTATTTCTTTATGAATTTTTAAAATTTCATTTTTTTGAAATTTTTGGAATTTTGAGGTTCAATATCTTTGGTGGGACTGGATGAAAAGTCCCCATTTTTGCACATTATGTAGACCTATGTGATGCCAAAGTGGGGTAAAAATTTTAACTTTGATATCTTACTATTAAGCAAGTTATGAATTTTTATATTTAAGGAAAAATGGCGCGAATTATACTGAAATGTTTGGTACAATAGGTGATCTAGAATGTGTTTTTACCCATTAAAATGTTGGTTTCTTTAGTTTTAAAATGTATAATGTACATTTTAAAAACACCTCCACTATTAACATGCCCTATATATATATATATTTATATGTAAACCTGAGAAATAAAAACAATAATTAAAAGTACATGTAGATTCAGTACTAAAATTAAAACACTCAAAAGTAGATTTGAAAACTCTGTACCAGTAAAAGGAACAAGGCAGTTTCACAAGTTCCATGGGATCACAGAAAACTTAATTCGGTGCTACACAAAATCAGAAACCAACATTTTTGAAGATCACTGTGTTAATAAAATTACATCTTTGACATTGAAAGTGAGGGACATAGTAGCTTGTGTGTACGATAATCAATGTGTACGATAAACACATTCTAGATCACCTATTGTACCAAACATTTCAGTATAATTCGCGCCATTTTTCCTTAAATATAAAAATTCATAACTTGCTTAATAGTAAGATATCAAAGTTAAAATTTTTACCCCACTTTGGCATCACATAGGTCTACATAATGTGCAAAAATGGGGACTTTTCATCCAGTCCCACCAAAGATATTGAACCTCAAAATTCCAAAAATTTCAAAAAAATGAAATTTTAAAAATTCATAAAGAATTAAGGACAACATTGCTGAAGCTCAAACTCAATTCTCAGTAAGTACTTTATGTTATCTAGCTACAAAAAAAATTGTAACTCTGATAAATCATTCCTTCATGGTTTTTTGTAGTCTTAAAAATTGGAATTTCTGAATTCTAATCACTATACTTTGAAGAATATTTTGAGGTGTAAATAATGAATATATGGTTTAATGTGTAGGAACCAATGTTGTAGAGCAGAAAATTCTGAAAAAATGGTACAATTTGCAATGTTGTAGCACTAACCCAGCCTGAGATAATCAATTTATCGCTAATGCTTTCAAAGCCAAAAAACGTCGCGCGCTCCAGAACAAAAATGGCCGCCACACATAAACGATGTGATGTTTTTTACTGTTTTGAACTTCTGTTATGTTTGGTAAAAACATATTTCAAATATCAATCTTTTTTAAAACATTCAAGCAACTATCATTGGACCACTTCATATGGATTGACCCTTTTATGTTTTTCTTAAACTATGCACAACCCCAACTAAGCTTTTTCAATAGTTTTCTTTATGGTCAACTATACTTCTACAATTATGAGTATAGCAATGTTAATACTTTCAAATAATTCCGTAGCACAACAAATAAGAAACCAACAAAGCAATTTAAATAATTCAAATAAGCACTCTTAACTACATCTTAAAAATATACTTGGATTATCTATATTGAAAACAAAATAGATGAAGGGGAGGATTGATCAAACTAATCTAGCAGCAATCAAATACTTTTTAAATGTATTATTTTTATTTAAATATGGTAATTAAAACATTATTAAGAAAAAATCAAACTCTTAATCGGTTAATTAAATTAATTCAATAAAGTGAAGAATCCTAAAAGACGATTGAACACCTCACTATGAGTACAAAATGCAAATAGAAAATTACCCTAATAATTTTTGGAACTCTCTGATATTTGTTTCATACAGTCCAGGTCTCATGCATGAATTACTATTTCGCATTTGTTAACAAGTTTATAAATGCCATAGCAATTTTTTCTAAAAATCAGAAAAACACTGAACTATTTTCAAAGTAATTGTTAAACCTATTCCACTCTTTACTAAGCAAATATAGTTCAAATAAAAAAAATAATAATAATATCAGTAAATTTCACTTAGAAATAATTATATTGTAAAGTTTGAATATTTATTTTCTGTATTTTATAAATATGCATACCGTGATAAATTTAAATAAAATACAACTTTTTATTTGTCTTGTACCTTCAATATACTCGTATGAATAGTTAAGTAATTACTATTTATTGCTTGATTCTACACCAAAATATTAACTTTTTTTTTTTTTATTTCATCCTTTTGAGATAAAAGTAAATCATTATTGGACCAAATAATTGCATACGATGTTTTCAAAATTATTATTACTAATTGAATATAATTTTAAAATACATTATTGATTTTCATATAAATAAACTAATTAGAACCAAAAAACTAATATTACAGCTCTGTCAATCTGTAAGCACTCCTATACATAAGTGTAAAGGAAAAGCCAAAAAAACTGTAGAATTATTTTGTATAAACAAAACTAAGCAAGTATTACTTTTCTCTATAGAGGCTTTTGAAATTGATAGTTAATGAAATTATTTCTTTAGTATTATGGCAGTAAATTTGTTCTGGGGGTTGGAGTAGTAGCCCTATAGAAGAAAACACAATACATCAACTAAAAATATATAATTTTTAATTTAAAAAAAGAAAAACATAATTCACACCTAAAAGGCCCACATCACAGTGGAGCAGTGCAACAAGCAGTGACTTGCAATAAAGAACAATTAGTTGCCACTGCACAGTAGGACAAAGATAAAGAATGATTTCTATTTAGTCAGTATTCAATCGATAGGTATTCATATGTTTCATTTTCTTTCCTACACAATAATTTCCTATTCACGGAAAATGCTTCATTAAAAATATAGTATCTTATACAACACAAGAAAAGATGGAAAACAATCTTAATGTCACATCAACTGAATGTGCATAGAAATCCAAATTTATATCCTTAACTGTATCAGAATCCAGACAAATTTTATATTATTATTGAAAGAATATTAGTACTTTTCATCACATCCTAACAACAATTGAATCTAGATTACTGAAAAAGTTGGCAAAATAAGGTTGAAAATATTACAACCATAATAACGTTATAAATTATTAAGTACTAGTAGAATCATCATACAGCACATAATATGAAATATAAAAACAAAGCTTAAATTAATAAGCAAATCTATCTCCATTTTATGGAGTCCAAGTGACCTGCATAAGAGTGGAAAAAAGAAAATATTTGTCATTCTTTCCCCTTATTCTTCAAGGTAGCACTCATTGTTGCTTAGCATACTTCCTAATTTTATGTTTTCTTATGTTAATTTTTGCTGTTCTTTCTCTGGACACCACTGTTTGTTATGCATGTTGCTCCACTACAGAGAGCATCTATTAATTTAAAAAAATTATCACGTAAAATTATTAAGGGTGAGGGATAAATTGATGATTGCTTACATTAAATAAAATTTAATGACCATATATTGTAAAAAAAGACGCTGAAATACTTAATAAAAGCAGTGCTAAAGAATATTTTAGAGTAATTAAAATTATATTCATTATAATAAATATTTAAAAAACAAATGTTTGTTATATATAATTTTAATGTTGGCGTGTTATCATTTCTGTTTGATTCTGATCATATCAATATCTTAGTTATTGAAAAAAAAACTTTTAGCATTTATCTATAACAATAAAGTGCAGTGGAAACAGTCTCACGATTATGAGATTTCATTGCCAGTATTTATAAATTAGATCTTTTCACCATCAAACGAATCTTATTCCAATTGATGAGATTGATAAAATAAATTATATTTTTGATTATTAGCTTACCACTGATGGTTAAATTGTAGTTCTGTTGACTTAAAACTTCTACTAGGTGAACCAAAATATATAAACTTTAGAACATATTAACTAATCTGTGTAAAACTGAACCCGCCATAATTTGATATTACTCCCATAAAATGATTGATTTATGAATTAAATTTAATTTTATTAAATATAAATTGGTAAAGTAACATAATAGTAAAATACCTCTGAAGCTGTTTTTCCTCCTCATCATCTCCTATAAAGGGTGTGTTAGGCCGCTGTGCTTGGAGAGCTTCCCATATATCAACCTAAGATTTAAAAATAAAGGATAAAGCCACAGTTAAGTTAATGAATCTACAGTGTGAATAAAGGACATGTGAATAAAGGGTGCTAATTATTAACCCTTTCATGCCTAATGTAGCCGCTTGGCTACAACATCTGTTATGTACTTCTGATAGCGTTTTAATGCTCACTGTTGCCAATATTCAACATGAATAGTTCCAGAATGTCACAGATTGCAGCACAGGCAATTATTTCTAACCTCAGTTTGGATGGATTATTGGATTATTTGAAAAAAAAAAACAATTGAAAAAATTTGTTTACGGTTATTTAGCCCATTTTTAACAGAAAAAGTCACAGTAGATTTTTTATTTTGATACATTGGGCATGAAAGGGTTAAATAAGAGTTAACTTCATTTAATTTCCCTTTATGATGCTATGGCCAATTGGACGATGTAACAGTGGAAGACCTAAATTTTTCATATTCAGATATAATGATTATAGGGATCTTAAACAAGTACCTGACACCATACAGGCTCAGGACCTCCATTTTACATTCCTTCTGAAGGACAGGAAAACTAAGGATTTTTTACTCCCTTCAACGCCACCACCAGGTTTCGAACCACATGAATTATTAGAAAGTACAAACCTGATCATCATCCTGACCAGATTGCAGCAAACTCTGCTGTATAGCATACTGCAGCATGTCATCATCCTCCTCCAGGTTGCTTACCTGTCTACGAGAGTCGGCCCCTAACAAAAAAAAAATTCAGTAATGAACAAAATGATAAAACTACAAAATCAGTTTAATAAAGAGATTTGATTATTTGTTAATTCCATAACTATTAATATTTTTTTTTTTAAACAGACAACTTAAACTAAAGGTTAAAAACCTGCTTGGAATTAAAAAAAAAATTTAATATTTCAGTCAATTTTTCATTTATTCGATCATTTTTAAAAGTACCTAAAATATCATTCTGAGAATTTGTGAAACATCACTAAATTTGAAATTATGTTAAATGTCAGACTACTACTAGTAATTGAAATCATCATAAATAATTTATCTTGTAATAAATGCTCTAAACAATACACTTTAGTCACATAAAAATTTACCATTCAAATTCAGAAAATTCTATAAATGTGAAATTTGTACAATGACTGAAAAGAATTAGAGTAATATAATGTTGTTAGTTCAGATAGCATAAAAAATTAATCTTTTATCTTATAAAAATACTGAGAAAAAAGATGGAAAATCATAAACTTAATTTATTAGTTAATCAAAATGAAACTTCGATCACTAAAGAAAATATATATGTTAACTTTTGAGTACCCATAAAAGTATAAGAAGCTGGAGGCTGAAAGCAACTTTCATCTACAACGCATGATAATTTGTTGCCATCATCAACTGTTGACACTCCTTCTACTGGTGAATCAAGTGCAAATATGTTACCAAATGTAATTCTTGCATTCAGAACATGAAACAATGGTATTTCTGAAAAAAAAAATGTTATATATACTTTACTATATTTATTAAGATACTATATTTATTGAGATTATTTGTTACCAAAACCATGAATAAAATTTATAAATGAAAACTACAAGGGAAAAAAGAATGTTTAGAAAAGCAAATTTACCTCAGAATCAGTACCACTATTTTTATAGAAATCCATACAAATTGCTGCCCCTCTCTATCTGAAAATGAAGAGATGTTTGAGGGACCCAATTCAGGGAATTCACCTTGCCTCGATTTTCCCCAGCCATCGTTTAATAAACTAGTTTTTCCCATTTACGGACATACGTTTTCTGCTGTTTTGAGCCCTTTGAACCTGTTTTTCTCCTGTTTTGACCATACCATCATGTTCACCATAAAAAAATCTATTAGAAACCACTGTTACCAAATTTTGAGACAAAATTGAGTAGCCTCGTTTTACCTCTGCAGTCTTATAAATAAGAAAATTGTTTGTTTGTTTGTTAATTCTTGTTATACCGGTTTGTAATATACTTGTTATTCAATTTACACAACAGTTTTCTAAAACAATTACATTTTTTAAACATACTGATGCATAGCGATTTCAGATACATGAAAATTCAAATTAAAGTGATTAATTTTATTTTTAAAATGGTTATATTTTAAATATGAAAAAGTGTAATACATAATCAATCCAAGATTAACAGATTACTAGAGAATAAACATTATTTAATAAATAAGAAACTACAGTTTAAGAGTGTTAAAGGAACACAAATGATCACATTTGTTAATCATAAAATTATTAAAAATATTATATAAAAAAATAGTTTATGCATTTACCAATCTTAACTGGAAAACCTGCAGGTAGCTGCATCTCGATGAAATGCTTGAGCTTTGCGAAATGAGAGTTAGAGATGGCCATGAGATCGATGATTGGAATGATCTGCTCGGGCAAGCTCAGAGGATAGTCCTCGCTTAACCATAGGGTAGCCTGTCGAACACCATATTCAATACAACTGTTTACAATCATCAGTATATTATTATTATTTACTGATAACTCATATCATTACTTTAAACTTTTGAATTTTTGTTGTTATTTCCTTTGGCCTGCCAATATCCCTCGTTCCGAGAGAGACACTAGGGCTGAAATATTCCTCCGGGGTGATCTTACATGGGTTACCTGAATGAGTATATTCCACCTGAAACAAGTGGAATGATTTGATGATATAATAAAATCATTAATTAATAAAATGTGCAGTATAATGGATTGTATATGAGTTAAATCCTTCTGTCAGAGAGAGAGGTTTGACAAATTAAATCTAAAAAATTAATGATGGATTGCATTAGTCTATTGATGTTTTGAATTATCCACTCAACTATTTTCCATTCAAACTAAAAAATTAAGATTATGTAATTAGATTTTTATAGAAAGAATCCAAACCAAGGCTTTTATTTTCTCAAACAGCATCTGATAACTAAATAAGCAATATTTAAGAATAAATAATTTTACATTATAACATTACTTTTAATGAGAAATTATCTTTTGTGACTTTCATGGTCATTTTTATAATACCATATTGTTTATAATCCATAAGAGATCCTACTTAAGTCAGTCATGAAAAATATCTTATATAAGGTGACACATATAAAAAAATTAAAAAAATTGTATTCCAATTATATCAATTCAAAATTACCTCTGTGAACCCAATATAGGTATATGTATAGTCTGACAATTTAGAAAAAACCTACACAGAAGTCGCCTCAGGCTGGTCATGCATATGGATTCAAGCCCTTTCCCCACTCCTTAGTTTGCTTAACTCGCTCTTTTCCCTCATTGTAGCTATAATTGTATTATTATAGGCTATAATAATACCTGAGTTAATTCGGCACTGGCAAGGAAGGCATTGGCAGCCCACTTCTTGATATAGAGATATAAACTGTATAACCGATTATACAAAATAACACCGATAACCAACGGCAACTACCTACCACCCCTCTCCAGCCCAGCCTACAATTTCGCAAAAGGTCATTTTCTAAATTGTCGGACAATATAATGATTTTTCTTCATTTAATGAAGCTAGTTTAATAACTTTCCTTTATTAAATTTTATAACCTCTAAATTAATTTAAAATAAAACTTATTCAGACTGATACTAAACTTATTTACTAATCATAAAACTACAAAGATATTTCAAATCAGTCTACTAGTCCTACATATCTTTTATATATTGAACAATAATTAATTTTGCTAATGGCTAGGTAAGGTACCACACATAAAAATCTGAATCTACTACTTTTAACTACATAGAAACCTTAAATAATGGTTGTGGAAGAAATTAATATTAACAAAGGATTACTAACAATCATTATCAAGTTGAATCATAAAATAATACTTTGATACTCACATGACCTGCAGTTCTTTCTTCATCTATACCAAGAAGAAATTGAAGAGGTGTCTTGCTTCCCTTATACTTAGCCTTATCTTGATCCGATAAATGTTCACACCGTGTTTTGGTCACGAGCTCGACATTACTCGCACCAAAGACTTTACAATCGCGTCCGTTAATAACCTCCATTTTGTCCTGTCTCCAGCCCCAAAGCCCACTTTTATTCCTAAAAATTTTTTTTTTTTTAATTGCCAAAGGAAATTTCTAATGAGATGTCAAAATAAAAAGTTATTTAAAAATTATAATCCACTGATTGGCTTTGTTTTTCAAGGTTCAAAACCAGTTGTGACAGATAAATTACTTAATCTGTTAACTACCATAGATGAATCCTGTGGTACCTGCAGATCTCCCAGCTTTATAGCATTATAATCTACTCTAATTTTATAGTCTTAACACTGTCAGTATTCAGTTTCAGAAATTCCTTACCTTTCAAAACATATCTTGTCAGTGTCAACGTATGTTGTTACAATCGGTGTGGTAAGCCTGGCACTGACAGATTCCGCATTGGGCTGAAGGATTTGGAGATCGGCTGTCGTGATAACCCTCATTTCCTCAAAGAAAACTTGTTTATTTTCATGATCGATTTCCATTATAGTAGCTTCATCATCTGAACATGAGACCAATGTAATAATTATTAAAACTGTCTTATCAGTTTTATATTTTTTCCAAAATTAACAAAGCTTATCTGTGAAATTTTATGTATATGTAGTCCTAACAAAACTCTAAAAATTGTTTTTGCAGTTAGCATTCATTGCTACTGCTAATACTGAACATTCATTAAAAATTATACATTTTTATTATATGACAAGTTATTTTTTGGAAAAATATATTTCAATACTAGAGGGATATAGGACTTCATAAGTGATTGTAATAAGAAGCTATAAAAAACCTAGTATGATGCCAATAATATTACAAATCATGGCTATGCGTCATTTTCTTTCAACTGAGCCCATCAAAATTTAAGTTTTCAATATCAGATATAACACGATCCAGTTATTAGCCAGTCTTAGGCAAATAACATCTAATTTTCTTATATTAACTACTACAGGAGCTTAGTTAAAAATATTTACTTATCAATTTGGATTCCTACGAAAAACAAAGAGGTTTAAATATGTTAGTTGAGTTCTCAGTGTACTCCAAACAATCCCAAAAATGTTGTCCTTAGAGAATATGGAGAATAACATAAGAAAAACTGATAGTCACTGGTCAATTTTTATCCTGTTTGTATGTATTTTATAAATACTCCTGCACTTTTTACATTTTTAATATTTTATAAATATCCAATATGCTAAAAAATTCTTGTTTTACCCTCACAAAGCATGAAAACATCAATCAATCAATGATTAATGTGATAAATTTTTAAGCAAACTATAGGTACTAAGATACTAGTTATCAATCTATAGGTACTAAATTACAAGAGTGAAATAATAACATTTTTGTAATCAATGTTTTTTCATCTGGTAAATCATAGTGGAACCTCTATTATTTTTTATAAATAGATTACAGTCAAATGGTGATCAGAAAGGTATCTTGTGGGAGAGCTTAGAAAAATTTCTAAAAAATTTGTTTTACTATTCTACGTGAATTTTTATTTTTAGAACTGGTTTGAAATTTAATTATACAATTAAAAATTATATTTTCACAAAGCACTTTAATATTGATCCAAACACGATATTTACACTGATCAATTTTTGCTGATATGAACTTATATTAGTTTTCTGATAATAACACCCAGACCATATTACCCACTACAAAATGATAGGGCCAACAAGCAATTATTAAAAAAAAATAAATAAATAAATTTTAGAGGGACATGTGATTTCTGCAAGTTATGTGAAAAACAACCAAATAGTATGAGTAACAAATCTGCTTTTTACATGAATTTAGTTGTTTTTTTCTTAAATCAGTTAATAATAAAATAAAAAAACTATGATAAAATTAATGTAGTATACAGGAAAATTAACAACATAGAGGAATTCCATTTCTGCAGATTAGGATGTCCTTTATTTCAGTAAATTATTATCCTGAATATTTTTTTTATTTTTACAACTTAAAGTATAATTGTTATTAAACTAAAAACTATGCCAGTTATTTGATCACATAAGCAAGCAGCCTAAGGAAGTTGCCCAAAAAAAAAAAGGAATGCACCTAAACAAACATTTTTTTTAAAATACACTATACCATTAGAGAATTAATTCAAGAGTGTGAAAAAGCTCATATCAAAGTGCATTTTTTTTATTCATACCAATAGCAAATTATTAAGCATTGTAAACAGCAATCGTATAGTACAAAAAGAAGCTCTTAAGTGCTATTTTACTCATCATTCTTCAGTGTTAGCTTAGTTTAATCATAGCTGGAATTATAAGTACTAGGTAAAGACTATAATATACCAGAATTCATGATAACCATAAAATTTATTTTAATAACCCAGGAATATAAGTGTGAAATTATGTATCCCTTGACTTGGTCATAATTATGGGATACCAGATATAATAAAACAGCCTTAATAACTAGCAGAACAGCCTTATTGAATTGATTATTTAGAAACCAGAGATAAGATATTAATAATAAAGTCTTTGTTTATTCTGGGACAAGCCCTTTAGAATAATAAATAGAAACATGATGATTAAAAGAGTATAACACCTAGAAACAATGCCTGAAAAATTGGATGGTAACAAAAATCAATAAACAATGAAAATAAAATAATGATAATTAAAAAATGGACTTTTATTTTTAAACTTTGTATTCCAATAATGTATAAAAAATTAAGAAATCCATAACACTATCAAAACACTGTGCTTAGCGAGTTCTTGGTATAAATATTTTAAATCACAAAAAAGTGTATCTACTTAGATAACACATATAATAAAATTGTATAACAATCACATCCCAATTTTTGCCAATATTTTGTAATTAAAACTATGATGAATAACACAGACCTACCAACTATATGGAATAAACAACTATAGAACTGATACTGAATCAAGTTGAGTTTGATCATTATTTTTAAAAATCTACATGTTTTATATAACAGAAAAAGTAGCTAAACATTTGTCAAAATATAAAAAAACCACTACTAATGTTTGAGTACTTAAAGCCCTAAATCATTGGTAATTTATCTAAACTAAAAAAAAAAACACATATCTTTGATATTTCAATGCTACATTGTTCAAACAGCAAAATTCCGAATACAACTTGAACAACAAACAACATAAATTTCAAAACAGACATACTTATTATACATTTTACTTAAATGTTACAAACAACAAAGACACAATTAGATAGTATGATACATAATGGAATCATTAATCAACTGTATATAACAAGCCTATCATAATTCCAAAGTGAATTGTCTTTGATCCATTGCTATTTGTGATGTGAAATTCTACAGTAGTGGCTGAAGCATGTAACAAACAGACTAAAAAAAAAAGTAACATTTCCTAAACAGCGATACTTGTCAACACACCTGTTTTCTTGGAAAGTGTGAATATATAGCTCCTGTCACATCTTAACGGTGTTGTGGCCTTATTTTCTAGCAGACCAAAATGAATAGAAAAAAACAAAGAAAAAAATCACTATCATAAAGTAGACAAATAATTCTAAAAACATTCAAATCACATAACTTTATACTTTTTAAATTACGGAATTCATGTAAATGAGAAATTAATTAACACTCATAAGATGATAGTTACTCGTAAGTACTGAACTATATCAGATACCATTTAAAAGACTACTATCAAACTGCTGTTTCATTATTGAAAAAATAATGTTAGTATGGCATTGATTCTCAATTTTTTTCTATATTGATGATTTTCACTTAAAGTGAAAACAAGATACCAAACCCAAAGGTGATAACACATTTATGTAGATGCACATTGTAGTAGCTCCTGTAGTTCAGAATTAAAGAACTATTATTTGTTAATTATCAACTCTTCTAAACAGTTAGGTCATTAGCCACAAAATATGTAATACAAAAAAAAACTGTTATTACTAAAAAAAATAATTATACTCTAAGGGTATAAATTAGGATATTCCATTTAACTAATAACCAATTTAAGACATAATAATCATTTGTTGTAAATATCATTTGTTCTTCTTGTGTCTCATGAATAGATAAATAGATTTTTGTTGTTTGAACTATGTAGAGGTACACTAAAAAACAAAACAAATAAACATGTGCCCAACTGTTCTGATGCGGTCACCTGTGGTCTAGTGGTTAGCGTAACAACTACTAAACCCAAGATCGCGGGTTCATAGCCCGGCAGGTGGACCTAGGATTTTTTTAAGGGAGTAAAAAATCCTTAGTTACGCCGTCCTTCAGAAGGGGCGTTAAACGGGGATCCCAAGCCTGTACGATGTCAGGTACTCGTTAAAAATCCCTATCCTAATTAAACCTGGATAGGCAAAATTTAGAGATCCCACTGTAGCATCGTCCGATTAGCCATAGCAGCATAAAATGACGTTAAATGAACAAACAACAACAAGTGTTCTGATGTGCCCACACTTGGTGTCCCAAGAGTGATGAGGACTCAGTGAAGTTCCTTTACGAGGGATGGAGAATATTCAATTGTCAACGAGGCTAACCATGGCTTCATTCGTAGACAGCAACCTCAAATATTTCTTTACTGGAATCATCATTAAGCAAACTTGCCATAGTCTGACTCGAAGATTTTCCAGATGGCTTATAGAGGATTGTTTTTGAACCATGTCATAAGTTCCCATTGATTTTGGAATGATTTTGTGCTTAGTATCTACGAGGCTATTCAGAGAGTAAGGAACGTTTTGGAATTTAAAAAAAAAACAAGTACAAGAAAAACATTCTTTATATACATATGAAAGAGCGACTAAAATACTACTTTTCAACATAATCACCATTCAAATTCAGGCAGTTATCATAGCGGTGGACAAGCTTTGAAATTCCTATGTCATGGAATTCTGCCTCCTCTTATCTCAGCCACTTAGCTTACCTGGAGCTCCTCATCGTCGTCAAAACGCTCTATTCTTCATTTTCAGGTATTTGAGCCAATAGTGCATCATTATGACTGTGGTAGGCCTCCAAAAACGTCAAAGCTGCCCCCTTTGTTGTTCTTTATGGTGATCTCTAAGCATTTTTATCACCCATTTTGCACAAAATTTGTGGTAGCCTTGCTTCAAACAATTTCAAACAATAAAGTCTGTTACTTTAACCTTGTTGGAAACATAGAGAAAGCTCAGTTATTGTGAAACGGCGGTTTTCACAAATCTTTTTGTCAACTTTGGCGACCAGAGCATCCGTCACAATGCTCGGACGTCCACTCTTCTCTTCATCATCTCAACTCAGCTGAATGCACCAATTCCTGACAGAACTGTCACTTACTACGTTGTTCCTGTACACTTTACAGGAATCCCAATGAATTTCTATTGGTTTTAAGTTTTTTGCCAACAAAAAACGAATCACAGACCGCACCTCACAACTGACGGGATTTTGGATTGCAGCACACATTGCAAATTTGAATATAAAAAAAAGGGGTAGCGCGGAGATGTTCTCGTTGTCACAGCTGGACACTGACTGAGATGCCGAGCACAAGACGCGTGCCTGGCGGCATCAGTTGGAAACGTTCCTTACTTTCTGAATATCCCTTGTAGAGTATCGTTTAAAAAAAAAACTATACCACTACAACTCATGATGTGCCTTTGTTTCAGCCATTGTATAGACTGGATAGTACTGCACTGTGTGTTGGCTCCAACAGTTCTACAGGAAATTTTTCCCCCATATAAAAGTACCCACCTCTTACAGGCTGAATAAGCCCTAGGAGAATTTTTAGATCACACAGGGTTGATAAACAACTGATTACAGAATAGATATTTTATCAGACCTGAGACCTACAAATTCATAACACTGTGTCATGAACCCTACTCCTAGTTCCATATTATTCGATTGAATTTGATCCTCTACTTTTGCTTAAGCAGGCTGAAACATATTTTTCTTGACACATGTGTATTTCAAAAATGTCACATCTGATTTAGCTCAAAATTTGAGTAAGTTGAGAGTTGATATCAAAAGCGCATTTCTTTATATTACAGAATTGAGAGTGTATGAACTATACAGACAAAAATGCTCCAATGATTTTGATGAAACATTCCTAGCATTACTTCCATAAAAATAATTTAAATTTTCATATATAGCACACCCCTTAAAAAAAGAAGATTAAAATTTCATTTGCATGTAACTCAATTTATATAACTAGCACATTTATTTGAAGGATAATTCCAAAATTATTCAAAGAATAATTTAAGTTTCTATAAAAGTAAAAAATAAAAACAAATGAATAGGAACAGTATATACGAGGGGTGATCAAAAAGTTCCAGGACTGATTTTTTATTAATTTATTTAAAAAATCTACAGGCTATTGGACGTCGTCCCCTTCAAAGTACTCTCCTTGGGAAGCTATACATTTTTCCCAACGATGTTTCCACTGTGTGAAGGACTTTGAGAAATCATCTTGTGAAATGGTGTGTAGCTGCTCCAGCGATTTTTTTTTAATGTCATCTACGGACTCAAATCTCTTTCCCTTCATGGGTCTCTTAAGTTTTGGAAACAAGAAAAAGTCTGCAGGGGCAAGATCAGGTGAATATGGAGCCTGGGGAATGACCGTCATTCCATTTTTGGTGCAGTAGTCGCGAATGAGCAGTGCGGAATGAACAGGCGCATTGTCATGATGCAGCACCCACTCACCGCTCCGCCACAACTCTGGTCTCTTCCTCCTTATTGCCTCGCGCAAATTTCTGAGGGTTTGAAAATAACGAAAGCGGTTAATGGTCTCACCTCGTGGAAGAAATTCATGGTAAACAACACCCTTCCAGTCGAAAAAAACAGTAAGCATGACCTTGACGTTTGATTTGACCTGACGTGCTTTTTTGGGGGTTGGGGAGGATTTTGTCTTCCATTGTGATGACTGGACCTTCGTTTCCACGTCGTAGCCATAAACCCACGTTTCATCGCCAGTAATGACTTGTTTTAAGAAGTTTTCATTGGCATTTGCCATTTCAAGAAGTTCCTGACAAACTTGAACTCTGTGTTCTTTCTGCTGCTCAGTCAACAGTCTCGGAACAAACTTTGCAGCCACCCTTCTCATCTGCAAATTTTCTATTAAAATCTGTTGACACAACCAAATGAAATGTTCAATTCTTCAGCCATCTCACGAATGGTTAGTCGACGATTAGAACGCACGAGACTGTTCAATCTTGCAACATGATCGTCGTCAGTCGAAGTTGATGGGCGCCCTGAACGAGAATCATCTTCACACGATGTCCGGCCTTCCTTGAACCTTTTGTACCACTCATGACACCTTGACCGACTCATACATTCATCACCGAAAGCCACTTGCAACATTTGAAAAGTTTCAGTAAACATTTTACCCAACTTCACACAAAACTTTACGCAAACGCGTTGCTCTTCCTTTACATTCATTTCACAAAATCGCCGAACACAAAAAACTTTTTTTTACGAAAACAGCAGTAACTTTGCAATGAAGAAGGTTATCAACAAACTGAATAAACAGCTGAGCTCAGGAAGAGTCACGCTAAACAATGCTGCCAACCGCACTGCTCTATGACACTCCATTGCCGCGCAATCTCAACAGTCCTGGAACTTTTTGATCACCCCTCGTACATCTTGTAAACATACATTTGAACTCAATGACAACACAATAATCTATTCCGCACACTTTTCTATGAAAACTGGTATAGATTTTTGAAAATTTGAAAATTACACATTTCAACTTAGATAAGAAATAGACATTTCAAGTAAATAATTAAAAAATAAAGGACAACATATTAATGAATTTTGGAGATTTTTTAATTTGTTTAAACACCAACAACCTTTAATCTAAAATATCTTTTTTTAATTTCCTTACTTGTGCCTTGGAAGATGAAGCTAGTATTTCCCCGTTGCCACTTATGCTGATCAAAACCAAGCAAAGTAGTATCGATGCGTACTTTAGAGCCTTGCTTGTAAACTTTATAAGTATCACTTGGGCACATACTTGACACCAACGGAACTGTAAAATTAATAGCTTAATTGACCATCTAACTTCCACAAATGATTAAACAGAAGAGAAAAAAAAGTTTTACAACAGCATTTAATAATACCATTAATAGATTTAATTTATTTATTTTTATTTAATTGTGACAATTTTCTTAAATACCAGCTCCTGAATTATAAATAAAAATAGCCCATCAATAATTGATAATGGTAACTTGTTTATTATCAAGTATGAGGGAGATGAGCATAGAGCACTATCTGATATGGTCCTGACAATTTGGAACCAGGAAACAGTGCCACAACAGAGGGCTAATGCTATAATATGTCCTCTCCATAAGAAAGGAGACCAACTGAACTGCACGAAATATCGCCTACAAGATCCTCTCAAATGTCCTTTTCAGCAGACTTGCACCACTTTCGGAACGGGAAATATCAGGCTGGCTTCCGGGAATGGCTGATCCACTGTTGATCAAGTATTCACCCTCAGGACAATTTTAGAACGGGGTCATGAATATAAAATCCCTACACACCACCCGTTTGTCGAATTTAAAAGTGCATATGGCAGCATCAAACGACCTAAGCTGTATGAGGCAATGAGAGAAATGGGCTTCCAAGCAAACTGATACGTCTCGTGAAGTTGACAATGAAAAATATGAGGTGTCAAGTACGGATCCAGTCTGACTGATCTGATGCATTTCCCTCCAGTAAAGGTTTGAGGCAGGGGAATGGACTGGCCTGTATCCTTTTTAATCTTGCACTGGACAAAGTTGCACGGGATTCAGGAATCCAGACAGGCAACACGATATTCGCCCGTACTGTACAGACATTGGGATACACTGACGACTGGATATCGTAGCCAGGACCTGATCGGAATTGGTAGAAGCCTTTGGGAAACTCATGGATGCTGCTTCAGCCATGAGGTTGGCCATAAACAAGAGGAAAACAAAATATATGCACTCAGGGACTGGTGACACTGATTGTAGGCCCTTACACATTCCAACGGGTGAACGAGTTTACGTATTGGGGATCCTTAGTGACACCAATAAGCGATGTCTCTACTGAGATAAGAAAAAGGATATTGGCAGCAAATAGGGCATATTTTTCCTTACTGAAAACTCTTCGCAGCAGATCCCTTATCAGGGGCAATAAACTGGTCATATACAAGACTCTTATATGCCCTGTTCTAACCTATGCTTCCCAAACCTGGACTATCTCAAGAAATAATGAAAATAGTCTTTTAATTTTCGAAAGAAAAATATTACAGCGTTGAGTTGGCCCAGTGAGAGATGGAGGATTAGGAGGAACAGGGAGCTTAATGACCTTTACGGAGATGTGGACATTGTAAAGTTTATAAAACTGGGAAGGCTCAGTTTGGCTGGCCATGTCGCAAGGATTGAAGTGGAAGAAATTCCTAGGAAAGTAGTGGAAACCGCTCTTCACAGTACACGACGGACTGATAGGCCAAGGCTTCGATGGGTTGATGGAGTGGCAGCGGATGCACGGGGCCTGCTACGGATCAGAAGCTGGAGAGCGGCAGCACAAAATTGAGCCAAATGGTGGCGGCTCATTGAAGAGACCAGGACCCACCCATGGTTTTAGCACCACGTAGATAGATAGATAACTTGTTTATTAACTGTTATCAATACATGCAGTTTTTAATATAAACAATACCTGATCGTGACGAATTATAAATATTATGTCACTTGAGGTGCAGCTATAAGAAAACAAAAAGTATTTAAAATCGTACAAAACCATTTTTATCAGTCATTTATTTTAAAAATTAATTAAATTAATTTTATCAGTGTCATAAATCTGGTAGCACTATTAAATAATTTATTTAAGTGTTGTAAAGATTAATTAAATACAAAAAAATTGATAAAATTGGATATTCATAAATAATCATTTACTCACCCCAGCTAGTGAACTCCCATTTCATTTCTACATAAAAATCAGGAGCCTGCAAGCATTTTTAATTGTTATAAAAAGTAATGCAAAAAAACAAAAACTAAATCAATTTTCAATTCAGTTACCTCTTTCAGCTTAAGCAACAATTCCGGAACACCTCCAACTCGAGAAGTATACCGTTGATAGTCACGCCACTCAAGAACTGCTTGAACCATTTCTGGATCACCAGTAGCTACAGCTTCCTGGACCACTAAAAATTTTTCTAACTGAATAATCAAATTTAAAAAATTTTGAACATTATTGAAAGATACAACAAATTTTAAGGTTAGCTATGTTCGCAATGAACTGTTTACTACTTTTATTGAAACAACTGCAATTTTGTCTAATTAGGAAAAAATATATGAAAAATGACAAATAAAAAAAAAATAACATGGATAAAAAAATAGCAAAAATATAAATTAAATAAATAAATATAAAAATATTACCATTCCATCCTTCACTGTTAACGGTATTAACATTAGCCCCTTTTTCCATGAGAAGCTTAGCAGCTTCAAGGTGTCCAAGGGTGACTGCCAACATAAGAGGAGAGCGCCCCCGCACATCTTTTTTTTCAATTTCATCCTTAAATGTATGAGATGGAAAATAGAAAATTGGAAGATTATAATTATAAAAATGGCAAATAAGGAAAAAATATTCTTAGTTAATTAGAACTAATAAATGAAAATAGCCTTCAAACTTACAAAAGATACATATAAATACAAGTCTTTCTCCTTGAATGCCAACATAAGGGATCATAATATAGTAGTCTATCCTAAAGCTCTAAATGGGACGGAAGCACTGTCTATTACTCAATATGCCGAAATGAAAAAGTTGGAGGTTGAGTAAATGAAAATTCTACAAAAGATTTAAGTGTCAAATTCCATAATAACAAAAAATCGCAACTCAGCAATGAATCGATGAGTAGAACTGACAAGTTTTCCAACACATTCAAAAAAAGAATAGTTAGGGTAAGACTAAACATCTAAACAGAATTTCAGAGGGAATGGCAATATATCTGAAAGGATAAAGGAAAACTGGAAAACATAATAAAATAAAGGCTAATTGATCTATAAATAAATAACTAATTTGTATATAAATAGAAATTTCAGTTTTCATATTCTAGTTGGAATTGTATTAATAAATCCGATTTTTTAAATATTTTATTCTACCTAAATAATATACCATGTACACCTGCACGCAACCATGCAGAAACAGTTGTACATGTATTCATAAAATGAAAGGTGTGAATAGTTTTGTGAAAACAACAAAACTGTCAAATCCCACCTTTTAAATTAAAGGAGAGACAATTTTTTTTTTTTATAAAATTAAATCATCATATTGAGATTATTATTTAACTTTTAAATAAAACTTGCTAGTCATTGAGTATACAATTGAGAAGAAAAAATAACAATTAATCGTTTTATATTAATGTTTTGAACTTTCTTTTTCATTTTTTTTTTTAATTGATACAAATATGGAAGGCTAAACCATACTAGTGTAAGAATTATTTTTTAAAATATCTTCCTCAATTGTGTCAAGTTGATTTGATATGTATTTGATCAAATCAAAACAATTAAAACATTTTCAACTAATAATATACAATACGTCTGATCCAACTCAAAAGCTCTATTCAATTCACTTTTAAAAAATAAATAAATCTAGCAATCATTTCCAAACATCCAGTGGTATTTATTTAATGATAAGTTATAATCAGATAATAAATAATGTCATGTAATGTAGTTAGAAATAGGTAAATGGTGTGTAAGGACTCAAAAATAGGTAAAAAAAGATACATTAAGTTCAACAAAAAACATTCAAATCAAATTCACCAAGAATTTTAACATTGAAAAGGTAGGTGGTACTTAATATTTAAATATCATAATTTTTTATTGCAAAATAAAGAGTGTCAAAACATGATTTTTAGAACATAATAATACTTATATGATAGTTCAAAATATGTGATACTAGAATTTAAATTATTTAGGAATTATATGATTTAGGAACAAGAGGAATAGTTTTTGGAAGGATATGTATATATAATGAGAAATACATGCCCACAGTAATTGAAAGGTTTCAAAACTTTCCAGGCTTCTGTTAAGTGGATTACCACACTAAGAAATAGTCAATGAATGTTCTTTGTATCCAATAAGAAAACAGATTAAATTAAAGAAATTATTTTCAATCATAACTTAAATGTCTGAGACAATGGTCAAGCTACTATACAAAAAATAACAAAGAATAGAATAATTATCTAAGGATAGTAAGATAACAATATGTTTAACAATAAAGACATTAATTACTTAATTGTAACTGATAATGGGTCAAACTATTTAAGCTAATAGATTGAACAACTTTATTTTTTATTTCTACTTAGGAATCAGTAGGTAAAGAGGATACTGGGTTAAAATTTTTACATTCAACTCAATTGTAGCAGGGATAATTTTTAATTCAACAGGTCTTTATAGAATAAAGTAAAACATTTAAAAAACAAGTCTAATTAATTGTCCATATAAATAAACTGAAAAGGAATATCCAAAAATTATAAAATATCCTTAGATATACCTACATGAATATCACATTCAGCTAAATACAGTTTCAACTCATCATAAACATTGTTCCAAACTAGGAGATGAATCGGATATTCCTTCTTTATTTCATCAAGGGTCATTAATTTAGGACTTTCTGCCATTTCAGCTACACTAAAATTATCTATTTATCAGTAATTTCATCATGACTAAAGAATGACTAATAACTCTACCACTTTGTATTCTGTTAAATAAATAAAAGGCCATTATATAACAGTTAAGTGGACTGTGAATTCCATCAATATTGGAATTTCGAGGATAAAACACAACATAATTAATTAGGGAACCGACTGCACGCCGGCAAAAGAACGACTAACTAAAATGAATTTGACTTGGTAAATACATAACCTATATATTAATAACCACCAAGAATGACAACAGGATTACACAAATTTCACACTATTTTACATTGTTAATAACCAAAAATGTAATTTTTACATGCTTCTATAATAAAAATTATTTTAGAAAACTTAAAAGGGTTCCTAATTACGACTAATAAATATTTAATAATCGTGTTTCTAATTTTCGTATATGATAAAGCATACTATAGAGATAGCAGTGGTGTTTATGAAGATAACAGTGACTCCCTGCCAAGTTTCTGAATTTTGACATCTGGTTTCCCTTTTCCTCATGTAGTTCTGTCTTTTTCTGTAAGTTTACTCTGTTGCTTGATTGATGAGAGTTATTTCCGAATAATTATGGAAGGAGTGCTCCTAAAATGGACCAATTATTGGAATGGCAAGTAGTTATTTTGTGACTGTAGAGGAATAAATTGACTTCAGTATGCTGTGTAGTGTTTCTGTGTGAATTATCTCCTACTTCTAAAAATTAAATAATTTCAGGGTGGCAAACGAGATGGTTTGTTCTTCAGGATGGCATATTGTCTTACTACCGATCAGCTGAAGAAGTTAATCAAGGCTGCAAAGGTTCTATGAAAGTTTCGGCTCTTGAAATAACTGGTAAAGCTTTGTTTAATTTTTCACTGTACTGTTGAAAATATTTTTAGATAATTGCTTAATGTTTTTGATGTAGTCAGCAATGTGGACAGCACACGGATGGATTTGAGTATTCCTGGTGAAAAAAATCTATATCTAAGAGCCCCTTCATCTCAGGAAAGACAGTTATGGCTGGTAGCCTTAGGTAGTTCCAAGGCTTGCCTTACAAATGGAAAGAGAAAAGAATCAGGTGAAACTTTTTTAATGCTTCATCTTGTAAATTGCCTGTTACACCTATCATTTTTACTCCATAATAATTTCAACTAAATTTCTGTTGTATATAAAACCACGACTTATCACATTACCTGTATGTTTTAATCTGTTTAAATTGTTTTTTAAACTTTCTGGTTTTGTTAGTTGGAGTGAGATGTTTTGAATAACTAAAAATAAGTCTTGAGAGTTAATGTAAGTCACACAACTTCATGTTTACGTTAAATTGACTGTGGAGTACTTAAGTGGAACCCTTGTAATTCATGGAGTAAAGAGGATTTCAATGTCCTCACTGTGGATAGCTCCTATCAAATGTTCCTTGTATTAATGACAAATAATGATTGGTTATCTTGTAAATACCATGGGGCTATGTACATTTATTTCCTGTTAATTAACATATTTATTTAGATGATTTTGGAGAGCAGAGTGGCTCAGTGTTAGAGCACTGAGATGCTGTGCGGAAGGTCATGGGTTCAAATCCCGCTTCTTGGCAGACTTTTATTTAATCTGTCATTAGCTTGAAATGGATTTTATGGGATCCAGGACCTCTTGGGACTCACCCAGCCTCTATAAAGTGGGTGCCTAAAATAGGGCCAAAAATTTGGTGGTGGAGCGTGATCTAGGACTAATCACCACCCTCCACAACCGTCCTAGAAACAGTACAGTCTCTACCACGTACTGAACCCAAGACACTTCATGAGTTTTAGTGATACAGGTTTTTTTTATTTACTTAGTTTATTGTAGAAAATTATAAGCTATTCATATTGATATTTGTTAAACATATCTTATACATTCAAATTCATAATTTTATCTATTCACTGAATTTTTATAATTATTAGTGTAGCATAGTCTAAAAACTAAAAATCTCTCCAATTCCATTCTATCAGATTTCCATTCTCAAAACGGGTTCATAAATTTCAGCTGTTCCTTTTACTCTTTCCATTCCGCATAGCATTTCCTTTTACAGTTGTTCGACGTTGTATTTGGTGGGGAGTCATTGGGTTGGAATAAATATTTGTTATCGAATCAGGAATGGATACCTAAACCTTTATGGATTACACATAAATTTTCTGGTGTCAGTTGTGAGATATAACTGACCTATAAACATCTAATCAATAATATTAATCAAGTGTGGCTACAGCTATCTAACAAGGATATGGCTGCACTGATTTAGAACAGTCTGCATGGGAAAGAAAATCTCTCTCCACTCATTAAACCATTTATAAATTTTCCTGATGGATAACTTTCAGAGTCTAAAATCTCATGATGGGGTTTATGAAAATAATATATTTTGCCTCTCAGGATTCTGAAGTTAGTTGCCTTATTTTGATTTGTAAATTATTGAAAGAGACTCTTCATCTCTGGAGTTATTCCCTGGTGATATTTTCATCTAACTCAGTATAATAGAAAGCCAAATGAATACTCCCAATTTTCTTTAAGATGATTACCGAGGGAGGATATCTATCTTCGCTATAATCTTCTTTATCATTTGGTCTTTAAAATATATAGACCTCCAACTGGTAAAACTAACTGAAAAAGGTTGAGTGTAAAGCTTTAATTTGATATTGTTACGGGCTACTGGGTGTTAAAATGAACTACTCCTAAATTCAAGATACTAATACTTTTTAACAAAGTGACAAAAAAGGATACACGTAAATTATTAACAATTAATTATTAAACTAATATCAATTTACAATAACAATATTCTAAATATTTATTATAACTTAACTTCTATTTATTTGCTACAATAATATAAGATATTACTGATTCTAAATGACTTAACTGTTTACATAAATTTGTACCAATACTATAAAATAACACTACAATTTACAGCTACTAATTAACACTTACAGTTCACTAATCAAAGTCCACCGACCGTAAGATTCTCCAAATATGACAAACTGACATACATTAATACACAGAAAAGGTTGATTACACTCGCGAGACTGTCAAAATTCACTGATATACTTATCACATTGACACTCACTTATTACGAGTTCATCACAGTGCCTGGTCTACTCTATGATTGGCTCATTCGAGACGAGGGGGTATTTAAATAGGCAAGGCCGAACATTCTAGAACACGGAAGTAGGGGAAGACGGTTCTGGGATTGTCAAGAACCTTCTTGATCTCTTCCGACAAAAGGAGGCGTTCGAGATCCAATCTTAACTTCTCCCGCCATCGGCTTAAGACGCTAATCCCTTCCTTCCGTCCTTTCTGTGACCCTTAACAATATGATTAACTGTCTTCCTTCGGTATCTAGTCCCTTATAAACTTAATGGAAAGATCTTTTAAAGTTTGTTAAACCAGAAAATGAAGTATGCACAAAATTGCCAGAGATCAGGCCAAGACTCAAAGCTAAATCCCTACTCATTTAGGAATCTGCTTTAGAATTTAGGAATCTTGAACACTTTCCTTTTGGATGCCTATTATTTAGATAACTATCCCGAGTATTTATATTTTACTAAAAAAATAATAATTAGTTTTGTTTTGTTTCAGTTACTGAAGCTTCCCCTGAAGCTCTTAAGTCGAAGAAGAATGAGCTTAGGTTGTACTGTGACCTTCTTATGCAGCAAGTGCATGTGATTAAGACTGCTGCCACTCAAGAGCCTACTCCAGACGTGGAGGTATTTTATATCGTAAATTTTTTAATTTAAATGTTTTCTACTGGTACGATTATGTCATACTTGTTATAATTACATTACAGAAATCTGAAAATGAGGCATTCAGACCCCTAATAATGCTCCTAGATAATAAAATGATTTTAAAAATATTGTCTTTCGTACGCTGTTGAAAAAATCACATCGTCCTGAAAAAACAAATTGATAATGGAGAGAACCGCTTAAATATATAAAATTGTGATTGAAAAATACATTTTGAGATTGAATCGTAAAACTACTTTATTACGCTGTATCCCTGATTTACTCTGAGAAAATATAAATTAGTTACAGAAATTTAATGTTTCTTAATTATCTGTAAAACTTTATAGATATATTTTTTTCAATTATTATTTTTATAATTAAATTCCAATATACTATTGTTTATTTTTAGAAATTAATGGATGGTAGCCACTTACTCAGTGCAACATGTGATACATTTATTAAGACATTAGAAGACTGTATGAAGCTGTCCATCTCTTCAATCTCCCTTCATGAGAAAGCACATATGAATGATAAAGAGTTGAATAATGTGAGTCTTCATTTTTAGCCCTTACTGGTTAAAAATATTTAATTATTTAACCTTTAAGCATTTATTATTAGATTGTGTATTTATTCTTTTTTTATTTTAGATTAGTAAACCTACCATTCCAGTTATGCGATCAAATTCCACGGAAAAGCAAGTATTTTAATTTTTTTTTTAATCACATAACTTTAAATTGGTCGTATTTATATTAAGGTTCCACTGTGTATCCTTAGAATCTTAAGCAGAGATTTTGAAAAATAAATTAAAACATTTTTAGAAGAATGTAAAATGGTCACGGAGTGCATTCAATAAATTACACGAAATAAGTTAGACTTATTTTTTGTAATCTATTGACTGCACCCCCTGACCATTTTACATTCTTCCAAGATATAGCGAGTCAACCATTTCCAAATAAATATAAATATTTTTACACATACTTGCAGTCTGGAGTACCTACTTTTGGAGGTGGCTCAGCCTCAAGTATTCATTATAATACTTAATTTTATAATTGTAGTTTATTTCTGTTGTGTTGACATTTTTTAAAAAATAGTGGCCTATGAAATAAACTCATAAGCATTAATAATAAATGAACATCAAAAGTATATTAGTCAAATTGAACACAGATATTAAAATGAAAAATGCTGTGCAGATAATGAACTTATTAACCAAACTGCAAGTGAGTAATTTGGTAAAAGTGAATCTACCTTCTCTTTGCTTTTAGATTAAAATAACCATAAACAATGAATTCCTCAAATCAATAAATAAATTTTAAAAATAGCTTTTCAGAAGCATTACGAATACTCTTCCAGAGCCATTGCTCTTTTAAGGCAAAAATTAAATTTCAAACTTTTATTTGTTTTCACTCAGATCTCAATATTAAAATTTTTTCTTGAATAGCTGTTTAAGAGGTTGATATCATTAAAGTACATTTATGAACGGATATGAATAAATGTTTAAAAAATTAATCCTTATCATATTTTATTTTGTTCCAGAAAAGCTTAAGAAGCGAACTTTTAGTTTCCAGACACAGTATTATATAAATGCAATGCTTTATCGTTCTCTATTATTTTTTAATAATAGGTACATGTATATAAATGTATGTATATGTCTGTATGTACATACCTATGCATGAATGTTCATGAGTATTTTTATACAAGTATTATGTTTTACAGTTAATTTATACAAAACTGAAAAAAAAATGCCCTAATTATTATAATACTGCTTCTTAGTTATCATTATTACAATATAGTTACCAAATATTTGTTTATTAATAAATTAATAATTCAATCTAAGATCTTGTTATCGTGATACGAAATATTATTTGTAAAAAAAAATGCTTGTTTTGTTTTTTTTATTTGTGCATTATTATTAATAAAATTTAGAATAATTTATTTATTTATATGGCAATAATTATTTATCCATATACATGTTTTATACAATCGTATAGATGTAAGCACAATTTTAAAATTCATTTATGTCCTGGTATATTTTCTTTGTAATATTCTGAAATTATAATTCTCATTTGATTTGATTACTTAAAATTGCTTACTACAGTTTACAATTCAGTATATATAATATTATAATTTCATTTTCATAAAAATATTTCATTAAGTTAACCAACTTATTAATGTCTAATTTATTTTTCAAAAATATCTACAGTTAATTTTTGTTCAATATCTAAAAGAACTTTTCTCATTAAATAATTGTTATTAACATGTTTCCTTTTAATGAAGCCTGATAATCCTTATTTCACTGTTCTATCTATGCCTGTGTATATAAATTCATCGCCTATATAAGTTTTAAATACCTGCTATGAGTTCAACAGCTGATTACAATTGCCCTTAAAATCGAGTAATGGAAAATAAATGTTAACAAGTTAAGGATAGGCCATAAATGCTTCTTGATAAGGAAATAATACCTTTGTATCTGTCTTGAAATTGAACTTTTCTCATCTTCTGCTTCAATAATGAGTAGTCTTATCTGAACGAAATGGGTATTAGAGATGTCTGTATTTGTCCACTTCATCTGATAAAAGTGATAAGCAGAGACAAAACCAGTTCATCTTTAGCAGTTATTTTAAGTATTTTCATACCATAAAAAAAACTGATTAGTTCCTGATATACTGAAAGGCCATTGTTACGATTATTTAAAGAAGTTACAATTGATCTTTTAGCTATTATTGCTAAAAATTAAATTGTATAAATTAAGTTAAATTTTATTTTTTATAACAAACAGCGATAATGTGATATACCATTGTCATTTAAAAAAAAACCTTGTTAGATTTATCTGATGTTATAACTTATATAGTCATTTTTTAATTTATTTATATTATAATTATTAATAAATAAATAACTAATTTATATCATTTATTTTAGCTTTAAAACATTTGTTCTAAACTAAAAATTTTTTAGGAGTTATAAAGCTTTGGGCTTATTTTCATTTTAACCAATTTATACAACTACAAAATATTTAGCGAAATTATCTACCTTGACACTTACAAGCACCTCAAATGAGGCGTGGAGATGCAAAAAGGGATAAATCCATATTTTATAATTTTTAATTTTTTTAACGTTTTTCACAAATTTAGCATCCTCTGATGGGGTAGATAGTTCACCATTGAAAACATGTCAAAGCCAATCTAATTTTTCTAAAAATAATTGTCTCAAATAAATAATCATTTCATAATAACCAAAATTATGCATATGTTTGTGATTCGTGAAAAAATTTTAAATTTGGATTCATCGCCTTTTACATCTCAACGCCTCAAATGTACTCTTCTTAGTCAACTTAATACTAATTCAGAGAATATTATCTTCAGGATATTATTACATACTACCTATATCTTTTAATTTAACATATTAATACTTATAGTTACTCCTATGTTCTCCTTATTTACAGGAATAAGGAGGATGGAGTAAAAATAGGTATAAAAATAAATCATACCAAAAACCAGAGGGGTGTAGAGTCAAGGAGCAACTAAACTGAGTTTAAACCAAAGAGGAGTTATACAATTATTTTTTCAGAGTTGGCAACAAAGAAATAAATAATGTTCTGGAATATAAATAGATTTGGATTCTTTTAAACTTGGGGAAAATAAAAAAATAATTAAAGTATCAAAAGATTTCTTTTAGAGTTGCATACTTTACATCTTCCTAGTTATAAATGACTTTACCATTATCCAATACAAATTAGTCTCCATTAGAATCTCATGAAGACAAAGATTTATATTTTAATTAATTAATAAAATGAGATTTTAAACATGTTATTAAAAATGGTATGCATACTTTACATTTCAAGTGATACAGGATTCATGTTGCAAAACCATGTTTAATTAACCAATTTGAAATTTGATACGAGACAAAATTGTCTTAGAAATAATTTAGGGCAGAGAAGTATTAAAATATATTCATAAAAAAAAAAAAATTTCAGCTACTACAAAATAATACAGAAAAAAGTAAATAGTGCATGATTAGTAATTTTAATAGTAATTATATCTTTCTAAAATCGGTCATACATTAAAAAAATAGTTAATAATATTATAATTTTAATAATATCACAATAATTACAGTCTTCATATCAGAATAATTCCAATTATATTAGTAAAATTAATATTAAATATTAATATTATTAAATCTGAATAAAAAAAATTATACCAATAAACAAAATTACATTATATTCCTATTTAAACATCTCCCAACTTAAACATGCATTAAAAATAACTTCATTCATTAATTTTTTTTTTACACAGAATTGACTAGTTGTAGCATCAATGGCATCATTAGAACTAAAATGTTCAAACTAAAAGGTCTAAGATACAAAAGAGATATTTATGTTTTAAACAGCAAATCTTGAACTTTGAACTGATCAGGGTAACCAACTAATAAAGTTAAACAGGGTAACAAACAGTTAATATCTTTTTCTAGCATAAAGTTAAAAAAATGGATTAAATATCGCAAATTTTCCTTTAACATCAATTGAAATTAAACTTTATTTTAACAGGAAAAAACTGAGAAAACTCTTTAAATGATACTTTATACATGCATTATTAAAGACATTAAGAGATTTACGATTAATTAGCAATTTAAATTTTACTTGAACAAAAATAACTATGTATTTTTTCATTCCCACCAAACTAGCAAAAACACATACCATCGATTTTCATGAGAGCAATAAATACTCATATTCTTTTGCAAATAAAGGGAATACTACAAATATTTTTTTGAATTAATTTATTTTCATTACTAAGACTTAGTACTAGTGGTCTTTATGTGTTGATACGTAAACACAATAAATAAGTATGCGGTTTAATAAATGACCCATGTTAGAGACTTGAGAACACATAACAATAAAATTATATTTTCTATCATCATCACCATAAGAAAATATTAATAAAATTGACATTTTTAATATCATATAAGAAACTTAGTCCCATAATTAAGGCAGATTGTTGGATTGTCGCATTAATATTTAAAAATAGTAGATAATTATGTTATCTACCTATATGTTAATTGTTCTACCACTACTTTCATATCGTAATTTGTAGTCTTAAAACTTTTTCACAATCATGATCATTCAATTCATGTAAATTCTAATTGAAAAGTTAGTACAAATATAATGTTAGGTTCCTTATCAAATAAAGCCCGAATCACAACAGAATACTTAAAGCTGACATAACTGCAAATCCTATGAACATTCCAATGATTTGGAAAATGCTAGCGTATCTTGGAAGATCTCGTGCTTTCTCACGGGGAATTATTTCACATAAAGCTATATATAATAGCGTTCCACCTGCAATTGCCTAAAAATCAGAACCAGGATTAGATAGATAAATCAATACATAATTTTCAACATCATAAGGGCAATATAGTTTTGGTTAAAGATGTCTATTACCCAAATGTCCAAAAGAAACCCTCCATTAATTACGTTATTTTTAATTTGAAATATGCTTATCTTGGAATAAGTTTTCATTCCTTCAAAATTTGAGTTATCCAGAGTTAATTGTAATTTTTAAAAAAAGTTTTGAAATTACAAACCTGTATGTATGGGATAATAGCTTTCATCAATGTCCATCCATCAATTTCGAAGATCAGTCCAAAAATAATACCCAAATCGGAACCTAACACAAAAACTGATAGTGGAACAATTAATGAGTACCAATGACGTCCACTAGAAATCAATTCAGTACCCAAACAAAAGGCAACAAGCAGCTTATGAGAACATACAGCACCTAACAATAATAAAACCTGCAAAAAATAGAATTATTATTTTAATTATACAAGATAAACTAAAAAATGTGGGTGAATGCACCATTTACAGATCATACATCAATAATTTACGATATTAAAAATTCTGCAAATTATAACAAAATGATATAGTTAGATTATTTTTCAAATGACCATCAGGAAATATTTTTGAGTTATCAAATAGTTTGACCATCGTTGACAGATTCCACAATACTTTATAAAAAAAATTATATATTCTACTCAATTCATGAAGAAATAAACAACAAAATAATGGTGCATATTAGAGAACAATATGAAAACCTGAAAATTTTCTAGCTTCTCCATTAGTGGAAAATGAAGAAATTAAAATTGTATGTATAAATATTATATTAACTAATAGTCACCTCACAAATAAGAAAAAAAAAGCAGGTGGAAGTGGTGACTGAAGTGAGGAATCTGAAAATCACCAATCAATAGCTCATGAGTTTTAGATAGTCTAAAAAAATTCAAAATGCTGTAATTCAGTTATATCTGATTTTGACAGATTTTTTTTTTCTATAAAACCTTAGATATAAGGAAGGGTTAGAATTTTGTATTCCTTTGTAGTTTACAAAGGTTCATTATTGAAAATGCATTAATAGAGATTTTCATTATGCCCTCAGTATATTGGTTCTAAAACAGTTTACGTTTCTCTTCCATCTTTATTGACGGCTGATATAGACATATTAACTTTTCTATTATAGATAGTCCTAAAGTTTTTTTGTTTTTTTTCCTTGTATAATTTGCTACCATTCACAAAATAAAAATGCTGTACCAATAGACCAGTCTCAAATTAACACAATTGTACAAATTTAAATATATCTGTGCAGAATCATAATTTAAAATTAAAGAAAAAAAAGGATAAAAAAACTTCCAGCAGATCGTCCTAAAGTGATCTGTGGCATTGATATCATTTCTTAAGAAAATCTGTTAGGTAGTCGTAAATTCATGAACAGCAAGCAATTTTTTTTTCTTATTCCAAATTTGGATTCTAAATATCATGAAAAGTAAAACCTCAAATTTTGAGAACAGAGGATAGAATTTATTTTCCCTGGGTCAATTAAAAAGATTGATAATTTAAAATAAAAAAACAATCTAAAACTAAGAAAATCTTAATTTTGAACCACTTCGTTTTTAGGAATATTAAACATGAAAAGGAGGTTAGTAAAGAGTTTAGACTTTTTTGTAATGGTAAGTTATTAGTTATAATCGGTGTTAGGGCGCCATAAGGGTAACAGGGGTTGCGCCCTTGTGCAACCCCTCCCTATAGCACGAAGCTCTGATAGGCTGCTGCCTTGATCTGACAAAAATAATTTTCTTTGCAGAAAATTACCTGATAAGTTATATTTAAATTATATTTGAGTTGTAAAATCAAATAAAATAAATGAATGTCAGATATAATACCGAATGCTTAATTTTTGAAACTTTATATCAATACATGAAAAAATACATCAAATTACTTACAAATAAAAAAACAATTAATTAAATAAAAATACAATTAATATAATTATTGTTATTTCCTAAAATGAGCAATTAAAGAATAAATAAAAGATTAAACTTTTTTGGTTTTGTACAAATGTAATGAAATTTCAATTGGTACAATATAAAAAGAAGGAAATAAATAATTAAATCAAAACAAGCATGACTTTATACATGAATGAAAAAATACAATATAAGTTAAGTGAAATAAATGAATTTAATAAACAAATTATTTGGATATGAAACAAAATAAATAATTACAAAAGACTTTGTTTATTTCTTCTGGTTTAGACCGTGTAAATAAATTTCTCGCCAACGTCTCGTCAACCATGCTGCTGACTTCCTCAGGGCTGAGGTTTCTCATCTCAGCCCTGAGGAAGTCAGCAGCATGGTTGACGAAACGTTGGCGAGAAATTTATCTATACGGTCTAAACCAGAAGAAATAAACAGTCTTTTGTAATAATAGTGGTCATGGAAGCCTAAAAGAATATTTAAAATAAATAATAATTTTAAATGAGCTCAGATGTGATTATTGTAAAAACACGTAAATGTCCAAATACCATGGGTAATGATTTACTGATGTAATGGAGGATCCCAATGAATCCTCGATGCCGATTCCTCACACTACCTGTTCTGTAGATTTAGATGAGCTTGAGCGAAGTCGACATAAAAGAAACTGCAATGGTGATTTAATAATTGAAAATGGACAATAAGGGTCGCACTCATGAAAGTATATAAAATGGACCGCAATGGCCACACTTATCCAGTTACAATAAAGACTGACTACTGTAAGGTAAATCATTACAGTTGGCTAGCCAAGACAACAGTTGAGCTGTTGAATAGAGTCAATCGGTATACTGAGCATTCACTATACGAAGTTTAGAATTTTTCAAATAAATTTGATAAGCTTGCTTTTATAGGTGTAGATTAAAACATTTGGAGATTTCATTACAGTGAGTAAAAACCTTTATCCAGTCAAAATTTTTCTTTTATTTTGAAAATGTTTCGACTTCTATTGAGTCATTTTCAATTTTCTTTTCATAAGTATATTTCTACTGGTTTTAAGTCCATTACTATTTGAATAATTATACTTATAAATCTTTTTAATAGTTGTCAATTAAATATTTATAAAAATTTTTTACTTGGAGTTTAAATGTTTCCATGGTCATTCTCAAATCAAGATAAACTGATATGTAACTGAGTATATACCTTTTCGTTAAATGTTTGATACTTTAAAAAATATAACTATGATAATGGTTGACAGAAACATTTGCTGGCAGACTTTTATTTAATCGGCCAATTTAGTGGCCAAAGATGGATCCTAAGGGATCTAGGACCCTCCTGAGGTTCACCCAACCTCTGTAAAGTGGGTATCCAAAAAAAGGAGGAAAGATCTGGTGATTTAGAGTTATTTAGGACAAATCGCCTCCCTGCACAACCATTTTCCAAGAAACAGTACAGTCTCTACAATTTAATGAACCTCAGACCCCAGTTGCAGTGGTACTTGTCATTTTGGTTGAAGACACTTAGTTAAAGAGTTTTATTATTTTTTTTATTAAGCAGCTCAAAAATTGAAAACACCTGCCTAGCAGAAACTTTGATTGAGATATTTTTACCTGCTTACCAGCAATTTGATAATTTGATAATGATGCAATACCTTCAATAAATGTGAAAAAAAAGTGAAAATAAACATAAAAATTTATACCCCGTTAGCTGAATCTTGAACACCAATCACTAATCCTTCCAGTAAGGCATGTGTAGTAAATGCAATGAGTAAACCAAAATTCATACAAGACCATGTTTTTGATGTATGATCTTCCTATAAACAGATAAATTTGAAATAAAAAATTTGTATAGCGATAAAAAAGAAAACTTGATTTCAAATAACAAAATCAAATTAAAAATCACAATGTAACAATAATATAGGATCAGGAAAAAAAATTGATAGGGCTAGCCGAGAAACGAAGCCAGGGTGGCCGAGATGGTTGAGCCGTCACCACGGAGATGAAAAACCCGGGTTCGAGTCCCGGTCCTGGCCATATCTTTTCTTTTCAAATAAAATATTTAAAAAAATGATATCATATAACAATTAAATAAATTAAAATAATATTAATGACTTAAAGTCAACAAGATCCAAAAATAAAGTAATGTTCAATTAACATTCTCCCCGTGTATACATTGCAAATTGCGAGAACACGGAGATATAGGATCAGGAAAAAGAATTGATAAGGCTAGCTGAGAAACGAAGCCAGGGTGGCTGAGATGGTTGAGGCGTCACCACGGACAGGTGATAAAACTAGGTTCAAGTCCCGGTCCTGACCATATCTTTTCTTTTCAAATAAAAAATTTAAAAAAATTATATCATATAACAATTAAATAAACTAAAATAAAAATAATATCATAAGACACATTGTTTAAATTGATTTGTTGTTTTTTTTTACTTATTTATGTTTAACCAGATCATATTGAAATTTTTTTCAGTTCTTATAAAAAAACTGTAAAGAAGAAAATTAAAGCCTAACACATTATTGACATATTGGAAAAGTCAACGCAAAGCTTAATCAATTTTCAAAGATTTGTTTGTCACTAAGCTCAGAAACTTTTATCACATTAACAGGACTCATGCTCCCCTATTCCGTACTGTGTAACCTCTTTAATTCTTCAATATAATCATCTATCTTTGGATTGAATATTTATGCCATAGTTAATACTCAAACATCTAAAGGAGTTTTATTCTCTTTTAAAAGTTAGTGGCTACAATTCACTCCCAATATCACACCAATATATTTCACTAAGTCACACCAATATTACAAAGCTCCCTACTCACACTTTGACCCCATTATTCTCCTCAGGACCCTACTTTCAAACCTGTTCAATTCTTTATTAAAATCTTGTAAATCCTGAATTTGATCACTTGACTGTTTAATTCTGCTTTTTAGAATTTTCGTGAGGCTGAAATAAACATTATCCCCTGATATAATCTCCTTGGTGGCTCTTGATCCACTTCCAGATCCTCACTAATTTTAGAGGAAAGATACTGAAAGTTTCCAACAGCTTTAAAACTGTAGTCCCCAATAATATAGTGTCTTTTTCAGTGCCTATCCAGGTATAATTAAGATCTGAATAAAAGGTTTATTAAAATTCTTAACCGATGTTATTTTGAAACAAAAAGGCAGATGGTTATATAAAGCTCTAACGATTGCACTTTACAATCACAGGTAACTTGATAAATGCTAACCAGGATTCAAAATATAATTTTAAATTGAAGCGGACAACATTTCGTAATGAGAATGTTAATAACTAAAAGTTATAAATACATATATATATATATATATATATATATATATATATATATATATATATATATATATATATCGAACCAGATAATCACATTTTGTCCGATTAGCCATAGTAGCATAAAGTGACATTAAATGAACAAACAAACCAGTTAATCACTCATGCAAATAATAGAGAAAAATAACAGAATAAATATAACTTACTATAACATGATCTGAAGATGAAATTTGGGATTCATTGTCATTAGATGTGGATCCATAAACTCTCCTGGACTCCTCTGATAATAATGGATCTGTATACCAATACCATCAGCCATTAAATGTTCAATCCAATAAAGAAGTAAACTGTTATTGTTTATAAGTAAAACAATTATACCTTGCTCATCTGAAGAAGAGTCGTCTTTTGGAAGAAATGGTGATAGTAAAGCATCAACTAAATAAATAAAAAAAAATCCTCCACATAAAAGTAATTCACCCCACTGGTGAACATCTTTCCTAACATCAGGAAGTATATGAACTACAGAAGTAGATAATAAGACTCCAGCTCCAAAACATAGTGTGGAAGATAAGAGAACTGACTTCTTATAACTAGAGCCTAGTCCTAAAATAGCAGGTACAAGTCCACAGACAAAACTGCCAACTGTAACAACAACGATAGCAAGAATTTTTGCGTAAATCGAGTTCATGTTTAAAACTGGAGCATCTTCAGCCTTTCTAATTAATCTTCAGATATAAATCCCTTATCAGACAAAGGACACACTGTGGTTGCGTAAATTACTTTGTTTAAATTCTTATCAAGTGTACACAAACCGATCAGCAAAGATTGTTCAAAGACAAAGACGTTAAAAAGGAAATTTTCATTATTCCCACATTATTTAATGAAGACCACTGGGCAAAGCATTACACTAAGTTCATTCAGCATTGTACTCAAACAGAATGAAAAGAAATGACTAATTGCATTTTCTTAGAAATCGAGAATTATTATTTTTAGATTTATCAATAAAATAGAGCCAAAAACTCAAAAAGAAACAATATTATTTATTATAATGCAATTAGGAAAAACCAGAATGCAAAGCCTTATGTTTCAAATCCAGTAATACATCCACTTACCAGTCGACGTTTCGCCTATTCAGGCATTATCAAGACACAAAACCAAAAATAGGCGATACGTCGTCTGGTAAGTGAGTGTATTACTGGATTTGAAACATAAGGCTTTGCATTGTGGTTTTTCCCAATTGCATTATAATTTTTAGATTTATTTTGTTTACATTACTGGTATAACTTCCCAGTATATCTATTCTAGTTTCATAAACATCCGAAACGTGGACAATTACAAAAGAGGAAGTTGCTGGCCGTGGAGATGGACTTCTGGAGATGCTGTTGTGCTATTTCCAGAATTCAGCCCGTCCCTAAAAGAACAATTAGGCAACTGATTGACCAGGAAACAACGATCCTCTTCGCAGTAGAAACGATAAGATTGAAATCGTATGACCACTTAAAAAGAATGGCAGAAGAACGATGGCCAAAAACAATCTTCGAATATTGCCCTACGGAAAGGAGGAAAAAGAGGAGGACCAAAAAAAGAAGGTTGCATGATGTGCAGGAGAGCATGGCTAGGGGTCTTAGAGGAGACTGGCTGAATCGAGATCTTCGACGAGACCTTTTAGAGAGGTAAAACAACCAAGTTGGAAAATTTCGTTTAAAAAAAGTTTCATAAATTTACTCTGTTTTTGATCCGACTTAAATTTTTTTTCACACTCAGATAGTATTTGAAAATTTCTTCTCACCTAATACATATAGAGGTAATGTATGCTATTTTTGTTTAATAATTTATGGAGCCTACATACTTACATTTTAATTAAATCAAACTAGATTATCCAGTAATGACAGCTATAGATTTGTACATCCGCTATTTGAGAGTGCACTAACCATAGTACAGGGAAAAGCTGATAATATTCCTTACTCCCCTGAAATATTTTTAATGAATATGCTGTCTAAACCATTTTACAATGTTGGCTTTAAAATTAAATAAAATATGTAGCATTCTTGGATCACAAATGATGTGAAACTAACTTAGTAGCTGAAGTCTGTGGTACGCTATACCAGGGGTGGCCAAGCTCCTTGATAGTCCGAGCCATTTTTTAGAATTTGAAATTTTCCGCGAGCCGCAATTAAATACCTATTTAAAAGGTATTAAAAACAATTTTTTTACAGAAATTATATTTATATTAATACGTTGTAGCTACTTAACCATCTAACAATGCAAAAGAAATTAAAGTCATTTGGAAGTTTTTCGTCCTTTAATTCTTTAAAGAAATATTTGAATTGTCGAAGAATTTTTGCTTTGTTGCGAATGTAATTTACACTGCGTAACACTGTTTTCATAACGTCAGCATATCTTAAATATTTTGTAACGAGATATTCTTGGTGATCGTTACATCGTTACTCCGAAACAACTTTAGTTAACTTACCAAAAATTCCAGATTACAAATCATATCCGTAGCCAGAGTGATACCAATTGTTTCCTCCAGAGCACAACGTCAACTAACAATAGGGAGGTGAAGATAAATGTCTTTGGTAAATTTAATCGATGGTTTTGTTTATTATTTTATTTTATTATCTTTATTAAAATTAATAACTCGTAATGATACCGAAAATAGCTATTATAAAATTAAAAAACAATGAAGAAATTATAAATCATATTAAACAATATTAAAACCATATAAAAGTATTTATTTATTTGTAAATATTGTGTATTTAAGGAAACTTTCTAAATTCCTCGTGCCAATAATTACAAATTTTCAGTTAAAATAAAGACAACTGGATCCTATTTCAGCTTTGATTAGAGCTGAGTTGGGTAAAATGTAATCTTATAATTCTACTAATTACAAGGAGAAATAAAACAAATCACATCATCAAAAATGTAACGTAATGTCAAATCATAAATTTACTACTATCAAATCTTTAAAAAAAAATATTCCCGTGTTTTTTGGGCGCCGAAAGAGTAATTTATACCTTGAGCGTGCGAGAAGAAAGCCACTATTGTGACTTTCCTATTTTTTAGTTTTATCGAAATATAAAAAAATATTGGCTTTTAGGATAAAATAAATTAAGGCAGTTTTTTCGGCTTGAACTATCTCCTAAGAAAATAAAAACATGTTTAAATGAAAATGTAATTTCCACAATTAAAAAATAAATACATAATCAATTGTTTAAATGGCTGTTAGTTGTGGTCCCCACTTAAAGTAATTCAGTTTTTATTTTAAGAAATCAAAAAAATCATGTAAAGTTCCATCGAATTTAAAATGAACTATTACATCGAACCATCACTATTCTCTAGTATAAAAAAGTAATGTAAAAGATCGTTAAAATAACACCACGCTATTTTCAGAAATAAAATAAAATTTATTAATTTATATTATGTGTGATAATAGAATGTTATCAAATGATAAAAACTAATCAAGTGATATTTAAATTGTATATTTTTGTAGGCAGATTTGTGTACTTTGTGCTAATTCTTATGAACTTCCGATTTTAATCCTTTGTTGTTTATCTTGCGTTCAATGGCTACTTAGAGATTTTTATTCAGGTATATTTTGATAAAAGTATAAAATTGTGTTTTTAAATCGAATAGTTTGAAGGATGAATATTTTTAAATATTAGCAAAAATCCTACCGTCAATCTTCGATTGATTTCATAATTAAAGTTAAAATAAAGTATAAAATAATCCCTTCTAAAACACTATAATATAGTTTACAAGTTATTTTGTATAATTTTAACTCTTATTATTATTGTTGTTTTAGGATTGAATACCAAATATACTGCCTCATGTGGCATCCTAAGGCATTCTTGTTTTAATTGAGTTTATATTGAATAAATGAGTTAAGGATTTTTTTTACTTCAATGAAATTGAGAGAAAGGCTTATCATTTTTGAAAATAAGCTTTGTTTAGAACTATAACTCTATTTATTTTCAAATAAATTTTACTATAGCATCATATCTGATATGGATTTATACAATGCAATGTATCCTTCTCATTTAATTCATATACCACCTCATAATGAAGCCAGAACTTTTGCAACTCATCCAACAGCATTTGAAGTTTTTCGTGTGGTTTCCAGAAATAATGATATGCGTTATGATCATAGGAAAAATTTATTTTTGCATTCAAATAGTTCAGTAAACTTATCTCATCATTCTAATAAAAGGATGTCTTCTCAGTATTATCCTAAGACTTTTTATAATACTTCTAAGCAGGAATACTGGAAAACAAAAAATACTGGTGAGAACAAAAGGTAAGAGAAAGCAAGTATGAAAATTAAATAAATGTTAAAACTATTAATTAATTTTATTTTGATTGTATAATACCTTAAGAGCCAGCAGATTGATTGTGAATTATCAATTTTACTTCATTAGGTTTTTTTAACAATATTTATTTGTATGATTATTAAATGTCATATTTAAAACAAATCGTTCTAAAAATCCTTTTAAGTTTACCCAATTTTGGGCGAACAAATACTGTTCCATTGTTTTGCAATTTGGATAAATAATTTTACATGTACTTAGACCTCGCCTACAAATATGACAATTTTTATCAATTTATTGTTAACATTTCTGAAATCCAATCCTTATCTATATGATAAAAAATACGATTATTTATTATTATAAGAAGAAGCTTTGCTTTACTAAATATTTAATCTTTGTCTATGGTTATAAAATGTTTCAGTTATAGCAATATAATTATTTATTATATAGTATAATTATTTTTTCATTACACTGTTTCATTTTTACTGTCAGATAATAATTTATACTCATATAAAAACTTATTAATGGGGCCAAGAATAGTGACCCAGCAATAGCAAAACATTAAATAATTTAATGTTAACGACTTCCCTATAAAATATAAAATCTAGATGATATTTATACATATTAGAAATACTAAAACTAATTAATATTTAGAATTTATGTTGTGGCTATCATTTCTGATAAAACTAAACACTATCACAATTTTCTGAGGTACACTAGTATTAAAGCATTTAATCCAACTGTACAATTTTAAGGAAATATTAGGTAACAAAGATATCCCAAAGATTTGTTAATTAGTCTAATTAATGTAAGAGGGGAGTTATTGATCAGACAAAAACAAGCTATGCTTTTGACATGGGTTGGGAATCAGAAATATTTAAACAAGATAGAGAGAAGACTAATGCTACATGGAGAATGGTCTAATTATAATATTAAGAATTTAAAGAGAGGATTTAAGCAACTTTAATAATGTTTAAGAAAATGGTCTTTAGTTTTGCTAAACCAGAATTTGGCTAAGCTTAAACACACCATCAGTGAGAGGGTTTAAGCTTTAATTCATCGTTATAATTATTGTTTTGAATTATTATATTTATTATTAAGCATAACAATACCACATTTTCACATTGTATTGCAATACTTGCGAAAATGATTTTCTGTTAGTTGTCTATGACTGTTTTTCATTTTAGATTGGAACATGTGAGTTCTGCTCCCTGTTTAATTTCAGCTGTTAGTAATGAGTCCGTTGACAGCGGGATTTCAAGATCCCCTACTCCGAATAAACAGCAATCTGTTAATTTAAGTATTCCATATGATCAAATGAAGCCTTACCGTGCTATGCCATCTTTAGAAAAGAAGTATGTAGAACAGGATACATTTTATCTCTTTTATTTCAATTAGTTGAGTTATTTCAATTTCTTTGTTCTCTTTAACAAGAAAAAGAAAGGCTGGGCTATCCTAAATTTCAAAAACCTATTCTTCTCATTAAGTAGAGATTAGAAGATGGCCTCGAGAACTTCTACTATAGGACTTTATTGGAGTGCTACCGATGGGTAGTTTTTCCATAAGTGTTTTTGATTTTCATGTCATTTGTTCATATCAGCAAATTTACTTGGTGTAATATTATTACAGTTGTAAATATCAATAAATTAATCTAAAAAAAAAAAGTAGAGATCAAAATTCATTTCTTCTATCTGTGGTGGAATAAAAATCAATCCCCATAAGACAGATTTTAATTTATTTAACTTGTTTCTGCAATATTTCCTGCTTAAATGGCTACCTCATTTTCTTTATGATTATTTAACTTAACTGTGTATATTCAAAAATGAGTCTTATTTTAGCATTATGGATTTTGTTACACAACTTTTTTATTTTATTTAATTTTTACTGAAGCTTGCGATACTAAAGTGATGTACGTTTGCTCTCTCTCTAACAGAAGGCAGTAAAATAAAACAGTTCCTATCATACTGATTTTAGAGCCAGGGTTGAAATTAGAATTAATTTTGAAACTCTATAGATTTATTCATCAAAGTGTACATACGAGAAAATTTTCTTTGAAATGTAGGATATTCAGATACAATTAAGAATTTAATCTTTACAAGATGTAAAATAAATATTATTTATTAGTCCTACATTTTAAGCCATATAAAATTCTATTTATGAAATAATACATCATGTAGTAGTTGCATGGAGGATGTAGTGTCAAGTTCCATATGTTTCGTCATCACAACTCTATTTATCAATAGAAAATAGTTGAGAGAGGAAAAGAAAAGATGTCAATTTTTAAATTTCTGGCAGAGTTATATTAGTTTCTTACAATGTTATGTTTTCAGATATCCATACAATATCAACATTAAATCTTTTAAAAAATGTATTAATATTTTCATCTAATTTTGATATTTAGAATTTTCATTTGCTGTATAATTCAATTTTAATTTGTTAAGATTAACTTTATGTTCTGAAAATAGTTGCCAGGAAAGGCAAAAAGGAATCTTTAGAGCTCCTAAAGTTTACTCAAAAGTAAATTCTCAAATAAAGTTCTCTGAAGCAGATAACAATCGGTAAGAATCTGTTGTATCAATTTTTTTTTTCTTTTCTCTCATTAATTTTTAACACTTTTAGTCCAGTAGATGTGGTTCAGAATGGCCATACCGTACTGTTATCAAATAACAGACATCCACTTCAGAGGAGGGAAGTGCAGTCACAAGTCAAGAGAAGAACTACGTACAATCGTAATATGGGACAATTTTTTAAGAATCGGAAAATGTATAACCTTGTATATCATTATCCTGCTCCGTACCCCCCAAGGTAAACTTTTTTTTTTTTAATTTATGTAAGCATCTTTTATTCTGTTTCAACATTAATATTTTAGAAATTAAATATTTTTTGTAGAATACATTTTGAAGTTAAGTGGGCTCTCTTATCCAGATTAACCCTTTACAGACTGAATTGTGTGATTATCTGCCACATGCTCTCATCTGAATCCTTTTCAACCATTAATTAGAATAGAATAGAATAGAAAAACAACTTTATTCTGGGACCAGGTCCCTTAAGAATAACAATATTGTACAAAAATTAATAGGAATATTTCTGGCCAAACGGCTATATTATAATACAATTACATATGAACTAAAACATATGTTCTCATAGCGAAAGAAAAAAATATATATACCTACATAAGACAAAAAAAATAATAGAAAAAAATTACAATAAATAGAAATCGGCTAATGGAAAAAATAATAAAGTAGATAAGAGCATCTAATAATAAGAATAATATTATCATATTGAGTGTGGCATATTTTCACACATACATACATAAAACATTCAAATGTTAATTGTTTACATATTAAAAATAAAAATATAAATATAATATAAATAAAATGAGTGTGGAATTTTTACAGTATTTACTCAATCTATTATGTTGAATATAGCTCATTTATTTTATTGATTAGAGAGCATCTTTTTGGGAATTAAGGAGATGTAGGAATAGTTTGGATTTGAATGTAGATAAAGAAGACGCATGACGGATATCAGGTGGGAGTGAGTTCCAAAGAGAGGTAGACCGAGTTAGGAAGGACCGCTCAAACGTTTTGGCTCTGTGGGAACGGGAATAAAGGTCGGAAAGGCGGGATCTTGTGCCCTGGGATCGGATAGAGGATTTGAACTGTAGGAGATTGTAGATATAAGATGGATGTTGTGAGTTGATGGCTTGGTATAAGAAAGAATCTAGGAAATAGAGTCTACGGATAGAAGGAAGGAGCCACTTCAACTCATCATAGAGATGGGACACATGAGACTTCCTCGGGGCGTCAAAGACAAACCGAAGAGCGCTGTTCATAATTCGTCTCAGTCTTTCAAGTTTGTTCGAGAGCCCACCATAAGCCACACAGCCATAGTCAAAGTGTGGAATGATGAAAGAAGTGATGAGGAGCTTACGGATAGGTAGTGTTAAAAGATGCCGGAAACGATGGAATAACTTTATGGAGCTTATTGATCGACGAGAAATTTGGGCAATATGGGGTTTCCAGGAAAGGGTTTGGTCGAAAACGATACCGAGATTTTTAATAGAGGAACTGAAAGTAATAGGGTGATTCTTTAAGATTAGTTGGGGAAGAGAGTTAATGGATTTAAGGAGGGTGTTGGAACCAATTAGAATGGCCTGAGTTTTAGCAGCATTTAACATCAGTCTATTCAGGTCAGCCCAGGCACTGATCCTATCCAGGTCATCCTGAATTGTAGTAAATGCAGCTATTATCTCAGAGGGAGGAAAGGAGAAATAATAATATTATTTACGTTTCTTTTCTCATCAGGACCAGTTTTGGTAGATTTTTTTTTTAAAGGGATGGCTGCTGGGAAGAACGTGTAAGGAAGCACTTTTTTGTTGTGGACTGTAAGGGGCCACAGAGAGTAGCTAGGTGAAAGATTTATATGTCTAATGGACAATTTTTTTAGCTAAAGCCGTGCCTAAACGGACAGAGCTAGTGTACCTATTAGCAAGTGGCTAAGAAATATGTATGAGTCTACCCTCAAGATTGAAAAAAAAAAAGCTTGATTTCTGCTCTATTAGTAACATTTATATCTCAATTGAATAAATGTAAATGTAAATGCTGATGGATCTGCTTTTGGCATTGGAAGTATCAGACTATCAGAAGAGGGTGGGATTCTGAGACCAGTGACTTACATGTCAGGAGCACTCTCCTAGAAAGATATGTAGTTTGAAAGGATGTTCTAGTCTCTGATTGGTGCTGCTTGTGTCAGATAGACCCTGTCTTGGACTTGATTTCACTTTGGAATCAGATTAAAAACCACCAAAAAGAAAAAAATCTTTCATTCTCATTTAGCACTCATTATTGTTAGATATCATCTGAAGCAGATCTGTTTAATTTTCTGTAAGATATAAAGGATTGAACTGGTGCCCAGCAGCCTAAAACATTCTCAATCATATGGCTTGGGAAAGTCCAGAGTGGCAATAGTTTAAAAAAGAATATGACTGTTGCCATATAGAAATGCTCCAATGGAAAAGGAATGATACATACTTTTTCACCTATGCCTCATGATCTGGTCATGGCCATTATCAGACTAACTGATACATCCTCTTACATTCCCTAAAGGGTTAATGTTGATCAGAGCAGCCTGACTATAGCCATTTTTAATTCAAATTTAAAGAAGAAAGTATTGTGTTCTAGCATTTTATATTTAATTAATATTGTATTGTTAATAGATTTAAATATTTATTGTTATTAATATGTTACTCTTAAGCTTTTAATTAGTGAACCATTGGTGAAACATCATAGTCATCATACAGGAAAACAATTATAAATTTCCTTTAAATTGTAATTTTTAAATGATATTTGATATATGTATGTGTGTTTTGTGTATATAGATAGACACAAGCCTAAGATAAACATATGTTAATTAAATAATTAAGTTATTTAACTTTGATGTATACTTAGTAATTTTTATGGTAGGATTTGAAAATTTTCTGTTATTATATTTTTTTTATTGTAGAGAATATCTTAAATCTGATATTCATTGTGAGCTATAGTTTAAATTCTATTGTCTGATTTTATCATACTAAATATATATTTATCATTTTTGAAATCGACTGGGAAAAATTTGGCAGAAATAAGAGATAATAATTGTAAGTTCTCGACAATCAAAAGAATCCTAAATATCAGCAGTCACTATTATTGATATTATTTTTTGTCTGAGTAATAATTTAATTGAATCAACTAGCCAATCATCGCTAGCATAATAATTTTTTATTTGAATCATAGCTTGGAATTTGGAAGTACTCAAACTCATAATAGCTAGAATATGGGTGAGTCATACTCTTCTAATATTAGTGAGCTAAAAGAAATTTATTTTAAAATAATTTTGAAAGGTTGTTCAGATAATTTTTCTCGAAGGTGGATGGTTATAAGGTTAAATCTAGAAAGTGGTTTGGACTTGTATATTTTTTATAAATACCAAAATATTCATACACATATTTTGTGGATGTATTCTTATATTTTTGTCAATGTCCCTTGCAAATGCTGATTAAATAATGACGAGATTATATTATTATACATTGTACAAACTGGTATTGAGTAGTAGTGGTTTTCCTGTTTGGTATATCGTTGGTCATTTGTGGACATTCTGAACGATAAGCTTGTTGCACTGAAGTGCTTCCTTCATTAACTGAACATAACTTAATATAAACATTTTTGAAATTTGTATACTTTAAACACTAAGTGATATCCATAGACATTAACTTACTTATTCCTTTTTTTAATTTTAGTTCAGAATGAAATAAGAATGTAACATTTAATTTGAGTAAAAATTTATTTGTAGACATATGTGTACAAAAGCAAGCACAAAATTTAATAAATGTGAATCGACTATGATATTTTCCAGTATTAAAGAAACGAGTATTTAGCTGTTGTTCTAATGCAAAAGAATTGAGATTTACTTTCATTTTTTTATTAAGGCTAAGAAAATTATGATAAAAAACCACCAAATTGTGCTTCAATGATTGACTAATAATTGAGTAGTTGATGCAACCATATGTGCCAAAACGAATTCAACATATGGGAAAAAGTTCATGTGTAGATTTTAATTTTTATTTAATCTTTTTGAAATATGATGATTAATTTTATTTGGTTAGAAAAGAATATAACTTTATGGGGATGGGTATTTTGTTTTTCCCAGTATTCATTTCATTATTAAAATAATGTACAATAGGAATAGCTTATTTATTCACAACTTATTACTGAAAACTACAGTTATTGGAGTATTGAAACCTTATTTTTGAACTTTGGACTTTAATAACGCTTTAATATGGTATGAAAAAAATGTCTATTGTGATGCAGTGATCTAAACGAACATGGTAAACTAAATTAAGGAAAACCATTTTCATGTGTTTATAAAATTCCCTTAGAAATTATATTGTTAGAAACATTAACTTATATAACTACCAATGATGGCTCACAGATATATATATGTATAAATAGTTCATTGATTAGTGATATGAAAAGAAAAGTTATTTATGGTGAACAGGTGTTAAGAATTATATTTGTCAATTTCTTTGCTTCAAACTTCTTACTCAATCTGTATGATCTGGTTAAAGTATTAATCGTTAATGAAAATAATTTGTTTTTGCACCTGTTTTCATTATTGATTCATATAAAAATTACAATAATTTTGTTACCTAGTAATTTTCACTGTTATTCATCATTGCCCAGGCTTTTTTTCTTCTTTTGTTAACAAAATCATGTTTCTTTTAGAGTGTCAAACACATTATTTTGATATAACTTAATTGTTCATTTGTATTTGTTCATGGCCTTTAGTGATAGATCAATTCCTGAACTAACATTCATCTCACAGGTGCATGATTGGTAAGTTTAATAAATGATTTAACAACTAATTCTTTCATATGTTTCTAGTCATTTTTTCTTAATATCTGTTCTTTGAATAGGCTGTTTGTTTCAATTCAGTATTTCTGGCAATGAAAATTTATAATTTTATTTAGCTTTTTACCTTGCTCAGAAATTAGCAACAGATATAACTAATCTTTTTAAAAAAAAAGTTTATTTGTGTAGTTATATTTTCACTGGTAGTGATAAAAGGTATGCTAATTCAGATGTTTATCCCAGTATAACTAATAAAACAAATGCTCAGTAGTAATATTATGGATAGCTTCTGATTGTTAAATTAATTCTGGATTGTCTAGGGAACTTTTGAATAAATCAATCATGTGATTAATATAAAAAATCAATCTAACAGTTGTTCAAATATATCTGTTGTTAGTTGTTTGTTCATTTTACGTCACTTTATGCTACTAATAAGATGCTACATTGGGAGCTCTAAAGCTATGGCTAATCAAATATATTGGTACTAATGCATAATAATATATGTATCTATTATTCACTAGTTTTCATTTTGAATTGGTTTCAACAATTTGTTTTTGAAAGAGTGAAATAATAATATTAAATAACTTGTGTTATAGTTTTGTTTAAGTTGATAATAATTAGCCCAACTTTATTTTTATGAACTAATTAATTATATTTATATATCTAATCTATCGATTAGATTTATAAATACAATTTAGTGATTTATCAAATTAATCTATTAATAAATCAAAAAACAAATTGACTCTACAGTCTTGCAGACAGAATTTTTTTTTACTTTCTGGTAGATTTCCATGTATTTATCTTTATATAAAAAAGTTTTTAGTGATCTCCATATAATAATTTATATATTAGATGGAATAATAAAAAATAGTTACACTATTAAATCAGCGAGTTGAGCAATTGAATGAGCACAGTTACATAATTTGTTAAATGGGGTTTGGTCCATTATTTGGTTGACAGGGGGTACCCCCTCCCCAAGTAATACTTAATGAAAATTAATGAACCTTAAAATAGAATTTAAAAGGTATGAAATCAAAATTTTAATTTATCAAATTACTTACTTTAAAAAAATACATATGCATATATAAAATTTACTAGAAATAGGCCTTAAAAGGATATGATACATAAATTTCAGGAAAATAATAAATTGAATAAAAAAACTTGGTTTTTAAATGTGCTTGGTAGAGTTTATTGGTCAAAAGCAGTGCCTTAATATTTTAGATAACAATAAATTATCACAATGAAGAAATAAATAGATAACTCAATCTTTAAGACCATTCAGGTGCACGACAGTGAATCAAACCGAATTGATTGGTTATTAGAATTGGAATAAAACAGAAAAGATCGGTTTGTGTAACGCGAATAACAGTTACCCACATTAAGTCTCAAATATGGAGTTGTATCTTGAAGATCTTTTTTTTTTTTTTAAATATCATTTAGATGTGCAAAGCTTTATTTTAGTATTTTCAAATATGTATGTTAGTTCCTTTTTTCAGCTGAATGACACCAATAAATTGGATTATCTACATACATTGTATAGTTATCATTATATTACATTCTTTGGAACACCTGGAAAAAAATTGGATATCTCACAAACTGTGCCTAGGAAATCTAAGATATTATTTTGAAAATTTTATATTTGTGCACCTCTTTAATTGTTTAGGGAAGAGAAGAAAATATGTTAACACACATGTACACACATAAATAGTTTAGTCTGACGGAACCTTTGCGAGACAAAGGTTCCGGGTTCAAATCCCGAGGGCCTATCTTTTCTCTTTAAAAATAAAAATATTTAAAACTCAAAAAATAAATGACCAATAATTATAAAAAATTATAAATAGCTTTTATCAGTGAAATTCATAATTTTTTCAACCAATTTCATAATTGGTCCTGGTTTCAAATCTGACAGTGATAAATTGTTTATTTAATCTGTTATCAGCCATGGGTAGACTCTATAGGAACTTCAGACCCTATCCCTATAAGTGGGTACCCTTAATTTGGAGAAAAACCTGGCAGTTGACCTCCCTGCACAACCATCCTAGAAACAGTTCAGCCCCTACCATGTACTGAACCCCAAGGAACTTCAAGGGTTGTAGTGGAACAGCTTATATATATGCTGTAACATGGCCAGTAAGTAACTGAGACTGTGGTGTTTTGCATAGAAAAATAAATAAATAAAACATTACAAAAGACTTTGTTGATTTCTTCTGCTTTAGACCGTGTTGATAAATTTTTTGCCAACCATGCTGCTTACTTCTTCATGGCTGAAATGAGAATCTGATTTCGGCTGGCAAAACGTTGGTGAAAAATTTATCAACACAGTTTAAACCAGAAGAAATCATCAAAGTCTTTTGTAATAATAGTGGCCGTGGAAACCTAAAAGAATATTTAAATAAAACATTATAGGGAAATATGTAATTCCCTAAAAATTCCAAAAGAGTTCTTGATAATTATATTTCATAAAATTAAGTGTATGAAATCGGTTAAAAAAATTACGAATTCGGTTGAATAAATTATGAATTTGATTGAAAAAATTGTGAAATTGGTTCAAAAATTATGGATATAACTGAAAAAAGCTATGTATAAAATACTGACAAAGTTCATCTGGATATTATATCATGTGTATAAGTTAACTTCAATGTTATATTTGACATTCTTTTCACCTATGAAGAATCATTTAACTAACATAAGATTTTATGATTTCATTATTAGTTTATTACGAGTTAATAAATTAACTAGTCGTAAGTTATGTTTTATCATGTAGAAAGTTATGTGGCATAACCCCCCTCATGGTTTATTAATTAGAAGAGGAAACGAAGAGGGAAGAGAAAACAAATTAAATGTAATTGAACTACCTCACGAAACATGTTCTGTTTTCGAGTATGTAATCTTATATACACCAATACGTAACCATTTAACAAAATCTAATCCCATACTGTAATCCACTTATAACACATTAATTTTACATCTTACCTGCAGATGTCATCCTATCAAAGGTTTTACATTTTTGCAGTTCTCTGTATACTCCTTACTATACTGCACCAGACCGATTTTTGCAAAGGTCTCACTTGATGCCTGTAACACAACCACCAGAAGGATTATTAAATGGTTCTGCTTGGGATCAAGTAAGTTTTTTTAACTTGTTTTTTGCTCTTATAATAAAATTATGTTATGCCTATTATGATAAAATTATAATGTTTAGTTTTAGATTAATGTTATTCAATTCTGTATTAGTTTAATATTTTTTTTAAACTTTAGAAACATGTTATAATATAAATAAATATCTGCATATAATTTGGTCAGTTTTTTGTTGATTCCGTAGACAACAGGTTTTTTTCTATTATTGATCTTCCTGCCATAAATAGAATATGGTATAATTACTTATTATTGATGCCTACTTGTTGTACCCTCCAAAATATCTTCAACATTTGCCAAACTTCAAGGTCTATTACTTGGTATCTTCGATTTCCAAGATTATGTTTCACTTTTGATGTCCCATTATTTGTCTTCCTTGAGATAACTCTGATGAGGATTGGTGGTTTAAATTGGTGTTTTAGTTTTTAATGCATTGGCATAACTTTCTTTAGCCATAATTACTTCTGTGAGTGGAGTGGCTCAGTGGTAAAGCGCTGAGTTGCTGTGCTGAATGTCCTGATTCAAATCCCAATCGCTGGCAGACTTTTATTTTATCTATTAGTGCCCAGAAATGGATCCTATGGGATCTAGGATCCTCTTATCTCATAGAGGCTCACCCAGCCTCTATGAAGTGGTTACCCAAAAGTAAGGGAGGAAAATCTAGGACACATCACCTCTCTGCACAACCATTATCCAAGAAACAGTAAAGTCTCTACCACTTACTGAAACCAAGTAAGTTTTTTTTGTACTTTTCCGTTAACCGGGTGCAAGCTTAAAATCACTAAGTGATCACTACAATCATAAGTGGAATGTTCGTTTGGAGCCATGTGCTCTTTTCTCTGAATTAATTCAAAACAAAGCACGTTTTTCTTTTTTTCTCCAGTCTTAATTTTTGTAAAAAAAATAGATGAAAATTTGTGATTTAGCTATAACTGAAAAAGAAGTAGTCTCTTGTTTTCAAGAGAAATGTATATTGGCAAAGAATGCCACAAGCGATCAGAATCCTGAAATGAAATTGTATTTTTGTGACATAGTACGTTGGAGGTGCTATCTTTCAACACGCCGTATGAAGAAGAGCAATCGCAATGGTATGTGGCTCGAATCGTCCAGGTTGAGTTTTCTAACATCTTCGAGATTTTTTTATGGCTGGAGCGAATAGATGACATTCAAATGATGTAAAAAATAACTGGATATGAATCATAATATAGTTGTAGATTGGAAATCTTTAGAAACAAAAATCGATGGTCCTGAAAAAATAGTTAAGATATTCGAGAGCTTACATTTTATGATTCTGATCACATGTTGAACTCTTTGCCAATATATCTTTCTCTTGAAAATTAGAGACTGGATCTTTTTCAGTTCTAGCTAATACCCAAATTTTCATTTATTTTTGCAAAAATTAAGACTGATGAAAAAAAGAAAAACGTGTTGTTTTTTTTTAATTGATTCAGAGAATAGAACACATGACCCCAAACATTTGCGCCCAGCTAACGGAAAAGTATCGTTTTTTTTTTTTTGCTTTTTAATAATTACTTCTGAATAATTACTACCCTTTATTTCTTTGTGTCTTTCTCTTACTCTGCTATACACAAAACAAACTGTTAAACATAAACAAAAAATGAATTTTCTATATTGCATTATCATTTGTTTCAGTTTGCACAATTTTGCATATTGTAATAATCTTAGCTTAAAAGTTTTGATAGAACACAAACATGTATGTAATAGGGACCCTGAATAATTCTTTCCACATGTAAATTCATTTTATATTAATTTCACTAAATAATTTATATATATTGACAAAAAAAATACATTACTTTGTAAGAGCCTTACGTGCCTAGTAAAATAAGTTCATGGGCTTAATACAAACAGTACAGTCCCTATCAGGTACTAACCTGATACACTTCATGGCTTGTAGTAGTAAAAGTTGTCTATAGGATTTAGTAAATAATAGATAAATGTCTCAGTAAATGAAACATGGTGTGAGTGTATATTTATATTTTATTCAGTGAAGCTTTCTATGATTTTTTTTAGTTAAGCCAAAATATTTGGAAAAAGTTTTTTTTAAACCAACAAAGTGAAGAATTATTTAAAAAGAAAATGGCATTGTGGAAATTTCTATATGTGCAAATAAAGGTAATTAGATTCATGATTATTTGTGATATTAAATTATTGCAAATTCGATATAAATTTAAGCTAACACTGCATTTCCCTCTTTTAAATCAATTAGTATTTATTGCACTATGTTGTAGACTTGTTTTCCAAAATATGGACTCTACTTAGTTGGTTCAACTATGAATGGTTTTGGAAGTCAATTTAGCGATGTAGATATGTGTCTTATCATCCGTTACTCAGAAGTGGATCAAAGAAATGAAGCTGTATCATACTTGTCAAGTATATACAAATTGTTAGAACGTTGTGGTATGTTTTATTTATTTATATATGCTTAATTTTTTAGAAAAAAAAAGTACATCTTTAAGGCTCATTCTATTCCAGAAATATTTGAAAAACTAGAATTGATACAAGCCAAAGTTCCCCTGCTCAAATTCAGGGATGGCAAACAAAATATTCAAGTTGATTTAAATTGTAATAACTCTGTGGGTATACGTAATACTCATCTTTTGTATTGTTACAGTCAAAGTAAGTAATGTGAATCTTTCTTAATATTTAATGTTATTAAGAAATTGATTATTGAGAAGGAAACAATTTTAAAAATTACTTTTGTTATATCATAGTGGACTGGCGAGTCAAGCCTTTGGTTTTAATAGTGAAATTATGGGCTCAATGGCATAATATTAATGATGCCAAAAACATGACCATATCAAGTTATTCACTTTCGTTAATGGTAATTCATTTTTTACAATGTAAGTAAATCAAAACATATAATTTATCAATTAATTTCTTCCTTTATGTGTGTTATTTTTATTTATTTGTTATTGGTTGAAAATCTCTTTGGTATTCAAAATTTTTGGCTTGTGGATAGCATCTCTATTATGTCTTATGGGAGGCATTGTTAAATAAAAAAATATTGATACACCAATGCAATAAAAGTTAACAACACCAGAAAAAAAACATCAATATTTTTTGCAAAATCACTTATATACAACAAAAACTTTTTATATTAGATTTAAAAAATAAATTAAAAAAAAGAATAAGTTTTTCATTCAACCAGCAGTATAATTTAAAAAATAAATAGTCTACTAATTTCTATAATCTATACATATTATAAAACAAAGTCCTCGGCCTTGTTTGTTCGCAGTAAACTCAATAACTACTGCACGGATTTTCATGCGGTTTTCAGCAATAGATAGAGTGATTCAATTGGAAGGTTTAGGTATATAATTTGTCGAGGTTTTGTGTAAATGGGTTGGAATATCGATGGGTTTCACCGAAGACGCTGCTTGCCTAATCTCATGCAATTATCTTAACGTGCAAGATAATAAATTTGTATATAAAGAAATATTTGGTTTTGTTTTTATTTTTATAATTTCTATATAATAAAGTATGTAGTAAGGTCCAAAAGTTTCCAGCCTGGGATAGAAGGAAAGGTGAAAGAAAAAACCTGGTCTTACTGTTTTTCAATATATTCTCATCTAAGTTCAACACACTTAATACAACGCTTTGGCAACATTTCTATACCATGAAAAAAATAATTTTCTTCTTTGTTAAAAAAATGTTCTTCCACTGCTGCTTGGAGCTCTTCGGAACCCATCTTGCACTAACCTAGTTCATTTGCAAATGTTCTTTGATGATCCTCAAAACACTTGTTTTTGAAAGCCCCGACCTCGCTACTATTTCTTTGGTTTTCAAGTTGGATTCTTTCAGAAGTGGAAGCTTCCAATGGGCGACTGGGGGGGACAAGGTTCATCTTCTAGACATTCTCTCCCTAACTTAAATAATTTGCCCCATTCTTTCACTATGGAATACGAGGGGAAGGACTGCCCGTACACACAGTCTAAGCACTTTAAAAAAGACCCTCTTTAAAAAAGAATTTAATAACCGCACAGTACATTGTAAAAATGGTAAAACGGTTTGAACATTGTAAAAATGGGGAATTTCCTACAAGGCTGAAGACTGCTGACAGGACTGAGGAAGTGCGGGCGATGGGTATGGAGTGAGCAGCCATGGACCTGCACGCCTATGGTCCCGGCACGTTTGAAGGAGGGAAAGCAGGACAGGCCGGAAACTTATGGACCTTACTATGAACATCAGCTTACATGGGAAGAAAGAAAATCAAGACTCCCAAAGAAGCCTAACCAATGATTTTTTTTCACAGGGTCCTCAGTGGTCGGCACGCAAAAAAAAAAAATATTACACAGACAAATTATGTAGGCCTAATATACCTTATTACCGAGCAAAGCTGGGGTGGGTCGCTACTATACTATAAAGATTATTTGTAATTATCTCAAAACAAATTGAAATATTATATAACTTATAGTGAAGAGAAGTTCTTCCTTTATAGGATCATTCCTTATATGGAATAATCATAATATAATACAACTAAATTCGTTTTCTCTTTTTGATTAATTTAATCTTGTTTTTTCCATTTTATTTTTTTCGAAAGGTGGCATAACACCTAGGGTTTTGCCCTGTCTCCATAAGCTGTATGCAGACAAATTTAATCCTGAAATCGATATTGGAAATATTGACATTCATGAGGATATGGAGCCATTTAATTCTGAAAACAAGCAAACTCTTGGAGAACTGTTACTGCAGTTTTATCAGTACTATGCCACATTTGAGTGAGTTTTCATTTTTTAACTACCAAATTCTGAGCAAATAATCAAATAGTTGACAATTATTTTTTTAATAATTTTCGAAAAAAAAAATTTTATTTGTATTTTTATTTATTATTTTGATTTGTATTTACTTTAAATATGTAACGTTATTATTGTTGAGTTTTTGGCATTAATTAAGCACTAAGGATATTAGGAGAAGGATATTATTATTATACGAACACTAGCGTTTTGGGTCAGCCAATCTCAAAAATCCGTTATAAAAAATTATTGAAAAACTATAAATTCTGATTGACTAACTGGTACCAGTTTTTAAATATCTTGCTTGCTCCTAGGAATTTCATACAGGTATTTTAAAAATAATTTTTCTAAATAATAAAAGAATGTTTCTAAATTTTCATTGCAAGCAGGTTTAAAAAAGAGGTGCTTTAAAACGGTATTTGTATCCAAAATAGCATTTGTAATGTCTTAACAATTATTTTTGTATTATATTTGTATACAATGTTCAAAATAGTAGTTACAATTACTATTGAGAGATAGAGAGAGAGAGAGAGGCATAAACTAATGAATCTAAAAAGTTATTAATGAACCTTTTAATTTTTATAGTTACAAGAATAATGCTATATCAGTAAGGTTAGCCTCTGTCATTCCTATAGATGAATGTAAACAAGTTAGAACCATGAAAAATGATGCACATCAATGGAAGTGTTTATGTATAGAAGGTAATACCGTTAACTTTAAATATTTTTTTCATAATGCCATAAATAAATAACCAATATATAGACATTTTCAAAACTGCCTATTAGAGCAGTCAGATTTATCAAATGGAAAACTTGGTCATTATTAATAAATGAAGTATTGATAATGATCAATTGCAAGCTTTAAAATACCATAAATAAAAAGTATATTTATTTTATGAATGCATTGTCTGGAAATAGTTGATTAATTGTATGTCTCTTTATTTTAAGTGGGCCTGTTATTTTATATAAAGTCTAACCTTTCAACAAAGACGATGGACAATTATGTTGCACCCATCTTTATTATCAAGCATCCTGTTTACCTATAGTTATCCAACCATTTATTAGTCTGTTTAGAATATTGTTGATAAAGGCCTTACAATTATGAAACAACTACTGCTAAAAGATAATTGGTAATTCTCAAGAAATATTGCGAAAGAGAAGCCAATTAATTAATTACATGTTCATTCTTAAAAATTTTGTTTATTTTTTTAAACTGGATTTAATTCTTCTTTTTTAGGGTAAGAGAAATAAAAAAATATTTTCCAGTCATTGTTTCTTCTCAATTTTCACTCTATTCGAGACGTTTCGACACTATGGTGTCATTTTCAATCTTTTTTTTCCTGCAGCTTTTAAAAAATTCCTTTAAAAATTTTTTTTTTGCATAGTCAATAAGTCTAAAAAAATTTTGTAAAAAAATTAATTAACAATAATTACATTACTATACATAATTTAACATAAAATGTCCAAAAATAACTCGCTATAAGCATAGATACCTGGAAAGTCATATTTTTTTAAAATCCTTCTGGGATCATTTGTCCTCCATGATCAATAAAATAATATTACATTAAAAGACAAAATCTTGATCTTTGAACTATTAGATCCTTTTTCACTTCTATGAAACATTTAACTTTAATATAATATACCAAAATATGTTTAAACAGCATATCAACAAAATAATATAAAATAAAAACCAATTTTTTTTTTTTTTGTCTTTTTTTTCTCCCTTACCCTAAACAATTTATTACATGTTTAATGTCCTATCTAGTAAAGTAGAATAAACATGTTAACTTTAAGCCTTACTTTTAGATCTTGTTAGAAATATTTGTTTCATGAAATCCCATTTTAAGTTTAGTACGAGTATGAATATTAATTTAATGTTTACATTTTTTTTTTTCAGAGCCATTTGACCAGACAAACACTGCCAGATCTGTATATGATTCAGAGAAGTTCGAGTACATAAAGAATGTTATTATTAGAAGTGGTAATGCATTAATGAAAACAAAAAAATTAGATTCAATTTTTTATTTGGAAGCTTCGTAGAGCTGTATGACAGAAAGATAAACCAGGGTTTCGTGGCCAACTGCTACTCAATCGTTATGATTGATTTGAATGTTATGGGTTATAATTTTCCCTGGAGCCAGCAATGGTAATTTTCTAAGTGTGTTGTTTCTGGCTCTATAACCCGGCCCTTTCCAATCACATATATTTTAAAATTTGTAAAGCAGGTTTATTAAATAAGCTATTTATAACCTGAAGATTTAAAAGTATTTCCTACAAGGGAACAAAAAAAATATGAAAAAAATGAAGAAATGGAAAGAAAAAAATCATAAAAATAAAAATAAATACAAAAATTTAAAATACATAACGAGAAAAAAATTAAAAAAAATTAAAAATTATTAAAAAAAAAAAGAACGAATAATAAAGGTGTAGGATTTAATTTCTAGAGAAATGTAACTTAATTTTTCTATATGAGTGCAATTGTCTAGCCTCCAGTAACTGTGTATATTTCATAAAAGAATATTACAAGACTGAATATTTACCAACTGAAGAACTGAAAAAGGAATGCTCAATGATGGATACACATCAAGGCAAAAAAAAAAATTATAAGTATTAAACCAACAGGAAAAGAACATCAAACCAAGTCTCCTTCTGCAATAAAAGAACTTTAAAAAATAGTTTTTATTTATTTAAAACAGAGAGGCTTGCAATTATAATTATAATTTTTTTTTTAATAGCTATAAGTAAATTATTCAGGATCAAATCAAATTATGGTTTCTCCTTAAATTATTGAGATAAATTTCATCGATAACATATTACTCATATGTATCTCTCAAGTATAATAAAAAAAAAGAGTTCCATAAAACAAAGGAAATAACTTACATGGAATTGCTAAAATTTAAATTTAAAGAAAAAAAAATATAGTTTACCATCAAATTTTCTCCAAGAAATACTGTAATGTGTATTAATTTTAGTTAAATTGTTTCCTATTGTAATGGTTTGCTCCTGTTTGTTACATTTAATCTATTTATTTATCTCTGTATATTTATTATTGTTTATTTATTTTATAATTTGTTCCATAGTATGAAGATTTAATCTGAGTGCTCTTTTGTGACTTTTTTTGTCGTAATAATTAAATTATTTTTATGCATTAAAATAAAAAAGTTTAGGAATAAAGATAGAGAGTAACAAAGGAACTAATTGTCAGTAGATCCTGAATACTTTTTTTTACTATGAAAATGTAAACAATTAAACAGCAAGAGAAAAAAAGAAAAAAAAAATTAATAGCACAGTTGTAAAACAAAAAAAAAAATAAAAAACTCAGAACAGGCCTTGTTTTATTTATAATTGCCTGATACAATTTTCTCTTTTTGTTACTTTTCATTCATAGGAATGCTTATTGAAATAAGCTAAACCATTCTTCAAACTGTTGTAACAAAAAGAAATATAGGTGCTGATTATACTTTTTATTATATTTTTCAACAAGCAGCGTGTTTATAATTGGCGCCATAATCCTAGGAATCAGAAAAGCTCTCAAACAAACCCTTAGACGTATTTGTACTATAAGTATGGAAGGAAGTCAAGAAATAAAATGAAAATATATGGGATGTTTAATGAAGTAATTATACTGTACATTAAGATAACTTAATTAACTTTAACAAAAACAAGTAAGCATTATAAAACAATTTTAGAATAAAACTTTTGTAATAACCCAGAGTTAACTGTAAATGAACCATAGAAGCTACTTTAGAGATATTTTAATGACAGAAGTTTCTAAGCACCGTTCAGATTCATTTATTTTTATAATTGCTTGGTTTTATATCACTTCCTCAACCTACTAATTTTGAATATTACGTTTTACATTGATTTATTTTTAACCATCTTTAACAGAGATAATAAAGCTTTTGCTACAATACTTGTCTACAGCCAATTCCTGTGGTGTAGAGGTTAGCATAACAGCCTACTATGCCCAAGATTGCAGGTTCATAACTTGGCAAGTGGCCATAGGATTTTTTAAAGGGGAAAGAAAAATCCTTCGGAAGGGTTTATATCCCTTGTAAAAATTATATTAAAAAAAAATAATTAAACCACATGTACAAAAGTCCGTCATGTTTTTTCTAAAAAATACTTGATAAGTTAGAATGTTAAATATAAAACTATACTACATAAAATATTACAAGGAGGATCAATGAAATACTGCTAACGACCTTAACATGCTTTTGAACACTGCCATAAAAATAACCAAAAAAACAAACCTGTACCACCTTCAGCCACAAAGAGTCTTGTGTTAAATAGGTGATAAAGACGGCACTGCTTCTAGGGTAACAGTTGTACAGGGAGGTGATTTGTCTGAGATCAATCAAATATTTACAAAAGCTTGGTAAGCTCCAGAAGGGTCTCCAGATCCCAAAGGTCCATCCCTGACCCGATTGTTAACAGAATAAATAAATTATCGGCATGGCTACTCAGCACCCGACCATTGAGCCACTCTGCTTCCTTATTAATACTTACATACATACATAGATGACTCTACATCCCACATGGGGACAAGGCCTCCAGCAACATCAACCGCCAGTCATCTCTGTTCATAGCTGCTGCTTTCTAGTTACAGATGCGCAAGATGGTCCAAGCGGCCGTAGCCATACCATCCGCCCATCGGAACCTCGTCCTTCCAACCCTTCTTGTTCCATGTACTTTCTCTTGAGTAGTTTTTTATGAACTACATCTGTTCCCATAGGTGCAATGTGTCCTGCCCATCGTAGCCTGTTCACCTTGATAAACCTGATAATGTCGGTATCTTTGTATAGTCCAGTTATTTCTAAGTTCGACCGTTGCGTCCACTTGTTATTGTGAAATACTGCTCCATATTCTCCATAATATTTTTCGCTCAAACCTCATGATAGCGAGTTCTTATGCCTTTGTGAGAGTCCAACATTCTGAAGCATATGTTAGAATAGGCCTCATCAGGATTTTATATATTCTTATCTTTGTGGTCTGGGATAAGGCATTACTTCTGAGGTGCTTTTGCAACCCAAAAAAGCATCTATTTGGCGCCATTATTCTTCTTTGGATTTCCAGTTGCATTTATCTCGGTACCAAGATATACAAATTCGTTCACATTTGGGAGGTGTAGTTTTCTACCTTGATGGTTGTTTCCTTATGTTCTTGCTCATTTCTTTGCCTTTCAGACATGTATTTTGTTTTGGATTCATTGACGAGTCCTATTTTAGCGGCTGCATTAGTTAGAACTAGGAACCCATCCCTCACAGCATTGAAACTTTTCCCTATGATGTCTATGTCATCAGCAAACCCAAGAATTTGTAAAATATTATTAAATATAGTGCCTCCGATTTGCATTCCCAGCCTTCTGACTGCACCCTCCAAGGCTAAATTAAACAAAAGACAAGCCAGGCAGTCACCTTGTCTGAGGCCTTTATGAGTCTCGAAACCTTCCTTTGATAACCTAATACATAAACTAAATCAACAATGTTAGACCTAATACAATCCTTCCATCCATATCTTGTTTTGAAACAAAATTTTACAATCAAAAACCTGTTTTGAGATGACCTGTGGTATAGTGGTTAGCATTAAATGCTACTATGCCCAAGATTGCAGTTTTGTAGCCTGGCAGGAGTCTATAAGATATTTTAAAAGGGAGTAAAATTTCCTTGGTTATACCGTCCTTTAGGAGGACCTAAAATGGGAGTCCTGAACCTGTGTAGTGTCAGGTACTCGTTAAAGATCCCTATTTTAATTAAATCTGAATTAATTGTAAAATTTAGGACTCCTACTGTAGCATCGTCTGATTAGCCATAGTATTGTTAAGTGATATTAAATGAATAAACACATAGCTATTTTTGGACAAAGCAAGAAGTAGGAATCCATTTACAAAAAGTAATTTCATTATAAAATGGTCAAGAAAATTATTTTTTTTATGTATTGTTTGAAATGGAGAGACATCCCCCATTTTATTAGTTTTTAATCAATAGATTCCTTGAATGTATATTTGTTAAAAAATATATTTCATAATCAGTTTACAAAACAGTCCACCACAATCAAGTTTTATAAAACTAATAGTAATCACTAACAGAACAAAATATTTCCATTACAGAGCTATAAAACAGTTTTTCCATATTTTCCTTATTATAAAACTTCTTAACTTCATAAACAAACATTTTACAAAAACAAAACCAGCATTATGCAAACATATTTTAATCACTTAAACTTAATATATTTTTTATGCACAGTGTTTTATTGGCATTATTATGATTATACCAAGCATTCAAAAAAAAAAAAATTAAATATAAAAACAATGTATGAAAAGTGGAGTTATTACAATTTTACAATTTGAGAGAAGATATGATCAACATATCTTGATTAATAAAAATAAATCATTTAATTTATTTTTAAGGAAACAAAATAAGAGATCATTTGGCTTAACATAATTTATTGTTACAAGAACAAAAAAAAAATAATTGAGCCACATCATATTGAACTAATGACTAAAACACAACTCTTTATCTTTAGCTAATTGTCGTTTCGATTGCAATACCTCAAACCATTTTGGTTAATTTTCTTCTTCTTCTTCATAGTTTTCGCCAGAGTAGTACATATCTTCGTCATACAAATTTCTTTCAATCGTAGGAGGCTATACAAAAAGAAAATATATATTAAATAAAAACGATGACAAATAAAAAAAAAACTAAACTAAGTTAATCTGGCCTCCTAAGTTATTTTTTTAATATGGAATTGGATAAATCCATACATCCAATGATAAGATAACATGGTCCTGCAATAAGATGCAAATATATTGCAAAGGTTTCACAGTAAAAAATACAGATATTTTCTGATAAAAGCAAACAGAAAAAAAACAATGTTTAATCATTAGAAACAAAACCACAAACAGACAAGAGCTCCAAAGTTAAAGTAATTAAGTTAAAACAAAATTAATGTCGTAATAGTTATAATAAGCAAAATATTTATAAAAAGTAAAATTATAACAAATATATTTTTATGTTTAAAACGTGTAATGATATTCTACACAAACTAACTTAATGCTCCAATAAATTACTATTATTATTTTAAAATGATTGTGATTTTTAGTATTGGGTTGTTTCACATGAAATGGATGATTTCAAAAGATAGGTATTAGGTAAAACAACTTTATGAAATCAAAACCGTGTTATTCAAAATATTTACCTTCACTTTCCCCGCATTATCAAATTTCCAATTCTAGAACTGAAAAATTCAGGGTTTTGTGATGAAATAAAATCTGAAAATGCGTTTTTGAATTTAGAATAAAGTTCTGAAAAGATGGAAATATATTGGAGAAAAGTCTGGCGAATAAGATGGGTGTGGGAGAATTTTTTTAACAGTCTGTCATTAAACATAAGGTTTGACGTCATCGAGTAAGAGTATAGGTCTGTTCTCAATAGCCCCTAAATAACTTATAAAAGTTGGGTGAATTGTACATTATAGCTCTAAAGTTAGTAATAAGCTTCTTAATTTTCTCCATATTAAAATTGTATGACATATCAAGGATAATTTATATTAAGTGTGCAACAATATTTTTTTTCCAAAATTAGATTTTTTTATCATCCAACCCAGATGGGCCAGATCTACAGATGAACAAAATTTAAATAAGTAATAAAAATAAAAGTCCACAAAATAAAATTGAATGAGAAAGATAAATTCAAATTTTTATTAATAAAAACATTCAAAACTTCATTATTATTCTGTCTATTTCTGCAAAGGCAATGTAATAAAACTTATATGAGGAATGTTATGTAATATTAACTACAGACCTCTTTCTTCTGTTTAAGAAACGGTAAGATATGATCAAACATTTTAAAAAAAATTATAATTATCGATTTAAATTATTATAATTTAAAAAATTAATTTCAATAATGACCTCCCTCTATATCCTCAATTATATTAGACTGAAAAAACAACTATAATAATCTTCCTTAACGATCTTCCTAAATCTGTTCACCACTGTTCTTAACATCTATATGCTGATGACTTCCAAATATATCTATCCTTTCCTCCTTCTGAGCTATTATTTGCGTTCGCCAGTATTCAGCAAGAGCTAGATAGGATCAGTACCTGGACAAAGCTGAACAAACTGGAATTGAACCACCCTCCCTACATTAATCCAAATGACCACACCATCAGTTTCAACTCCTCTGTCAAAAACCTAGGCATTACTATTGACCAAAACCATTCCTGGAAACCCCATATCACCCTAATATCCCAACGGTCAATTGGTTCCCAGAAATCATTCCATCGATCTCGGCATCTCCTTACGCATGCTGCCCGTAAGCTTCTCGTATCATCCCTCATCTTCCCCCACTTTGACTACTGTAGTGTGGTAGACAGGGAGGGAGGGGGGGGGCTTTCGAAAATGCTTGAGGGCGAAGAATAAAGCGAATTATTAAATATATCATTAAATTAAAGCGAATAATGAACTACGGTCTAAGATTTGTCCTTGGTACTTCGAGGCGATCCCAGGTGTCACATCACTATGATGAGTTAAAGTGGCTCTTCCCTCCCATCCGTAGACAATATTTCCTTAGTGCTTTTCTATACCAATCCATTAACTCGCAACAACATATCTACAGTCTCCTCCAATTCAAATCCTCTGTCAAGCACCACAAAACAAGATCCCACCTTTGCGATATTTACACCCGTTCCTACAGAACCAAAGCATTAAAGCATTCCTTCCTCGCCTGATCCCCCACTGTGTGGAACTCAATCCCTCCTTTCATCCACCATGCTTCTTCACTGGCTTCATTTAAATCTTTGCTTTTCCAACATCTCTTGACATCCCAAAAAAATGCTCACTAAGCAGGCCAATCATCTGCTTAAATAAATTAGTATTGAATAATCAATTTTGTTGCCTACGTGTTTGGTTTATTTTTCCCAAAGAAAACATAAGACTATGTAAATACTTTATTGCATGTTATCCCATTCATTTATTTTATTTAGTAATTTTGTTATTAACTATTTTATTAATTTTGTTTATAATTATTTTGTTGGTATTAATATATTTATTTTTGACAATTAGTTCAAATCCTGATAATTTTCGTACTTTTTAGTTATTTCATCTCTATTTTTATTTTGATCATGTTTTTGTCACTCTTAATTACTTCATGATTCATATTATTATGTAGCCTTCTGGCCAGATGTATATTATGTTTATTTTTTTTTGTTCATGATTGTTATTCTAAAGGGACTTGGCCCCAGAATAAAGTTTGTTTTCTATTCTATTCTGTTCTATAATAATCATATCAAAATTAAATGTTACAAATTAATTAAATATTTGATAAATTGTTACTGATTCAATGAAACATTCATATTCTGAATTCCACTAATGGAAAAAAGTAATAATAAAATATGCCACAAATTAAAACACATTTATTATGAAATATACTCAAAATTTATTCAGCTGTCATTTATTTATTCTTTTTATGAGGAATCCTCATTCTTGACCAATCCCAAAGTAACTTTAGATGGACAGTAGGAATAGGTTCGCCTAGTATTGTTAAAGGCCAAGGCGGGAAGCTCTAGAAATTATGAATGAAAAATATACTGGTAGATGATCCCTTTTAACTGTAAATCTATATTTCTGTTGGTTGTAAAAACTGAGCAAACAAGTAACCAACCAATTAACTTAATTAATCAACTAACTTTCCTTAAACTAAACTTTTTTCACTTTAAAAAAATGTGAATATGTAGTAAGACAGTTTCCAGTAATAACTAAGGAGGGGTTGATTCTAAATATTTGTCCTAGATCATGCTTAACCACAAGGATTTTCCCCCAATTAAGAGTACCGACTTTATAGAGGCTGGGTGAGGACCCCAGGAGAGTCTCATCCCCAGCGGTTAACAGATTAAATTAATTATCTGCCCACAGATTACATTTTAGGAAAGCTTCATTCAAATCATTGAAGGCACTAAAGGCTTGTTTTTGTAATTGCACATAGATCACCTAATCTTATAAACATACAGACAGGAAAAACAAAAATAAAAAGCAACAAATCTGTTCAAGATATAATAGAGGCATATAGACTCAAACCAACGGCTATTAATGCATGTTTTAGGCCCAGGAGGCATTGAAATATTGAAAATTGAATATAGAAAATTCGATCTGATCATGATACTTTCCTTACAGGATTGGTAAGGAATGTAATAAATTATAGAACAAATTTATACAATTAAAAACACTAGTTTCAGTTCAAGGCAGGTATTATAAATATTCAAGAACATAAACACCATGCTGATAAGCAGTTAAATAAATCTCAAAAAGACATGTTATACAAATAGTTGTTTCAAAACCGGCAAAGCAAGAGCAACAGTAAATTGGACCATTACCTTTATTACTATATATTTTCCACTCAAAGTAATACACGTACGGATCAAACTTTGTCTCTATCTGGAATATTGCTAGTTATAGGAATAACCTCGACCTAGATTAACAGCTTACATTATAAAAAAGAAAATAAAAGAGACAGAAAAAATAAGTTAAGAGTCATACAAACCCAACTGTACAACAAGAACAGAAGTAAAAAAAAAAATTCTCTGTATGTAATTAAGTTTTAGATAAAAAGTAAATTCAAAATAATATTGAAGCAACATTAAAATGTAAAAAAGTTGAATAACAGAAAGTTGGTTTGATAAATAATACTTCTATAAAATACAAAATATATCTTTTATATTATTATTTTACCTGTACTAATCCAACCATGAAGGCATACCCAGTCATTGCAAATGCTGCTACTAATCCTGCAAGAATTGTGTTTCTTGTCTTATTTGGATAATCAGCGTCATTGCCGGATGGAATATTTGACTTGCTAGTTTCACTCTTCTTTGCATTCTCAAATGCTAAAAGTAATATTTCAAATAAAATATAAAGGGGTAATTAAAATTAAAAGGAAAGTAGAAAAGACATCTTTCAATGGTAGAGAGACATGCAAATTTTTACACAAAGAAATGTTTCAAGGTTTCATTCGATTTGCATGCTATTGTGTTTATGTTTAATAATTTAATTATTATGTGTGGAAGAAATTGGTCCGGGTAGAGGTCACAATGAATTTCTCGTATAATTTGAGAAAAACTTTATTGATGGCCAAACTTAATTGATAATCCCCCAGCCCCCCCTCCCCACAGCCCTGAAGACCTACAAAGTAGGTCGAAACGTTGGCTATCAATAAAGTTTTTCTCAAATTATACGAGAAATTCATTGTGACCTCTACCCGGACCAATTTCTTCCACACATATATTATCAAGGTCAACAATTATCATTCAATATGAATTTAATTATTACTTCGAAATGTAATAAGTAAGACAAATTTCATTTTATCTTACGTTTTTATTATTAAAAAAAAAATGCTCTTCATTAAAGAAATAAAAGACAGACCCACCCATTCACATAAAAACTTATTTATTTCAATTGTATTTTTTTCCATGAAATGTAAATTTATATTTACAATTTACTTGCAGTTTATGATAAAAAATATAACGTACAGAAAATAATAATTAATGCTACATGAATATATAAAACATACAGGAATATTTAATACATACGAGGGTGGTCTGAAAAGTTTCCGACCGCAATGAGAAGATGGCAGTACTCGTAAATAAAAGCAAGTGAAATTTTGTTGTTCATCTGTTAACAGTTACTCACCAAAGTTTCAGCCATTTTGGACGTGCAGTTTTTATTTAACAGTCGTTTGAGTGAGCTGATGTGAGTGTTTTTGTGAAAATGGACGAAATCGAGTATCGAGCTGTCATTAAATATTTGTTTTTGAAAGGCAGTACGCCTAAGCAAATCAAAGATGAGTTGGATTCTGTGTATGGGGACTTGGCTCATTACAGGAGCATACTACAAATCATTATTTGACAAGCTGAAGGCAGAACTTGTGGAAAAACAGCCCCATTTGCAGAAAAAGAAAATCCTGTTGCACCAAGACAACGCAATGTCTCAAACCTCAGCGGTTGCCATGGCGAAAATCCATTGACCATCCACCTTACTCACCAGATTTACTCCCAAGCAACTTATTTTAGTTCCCTCATCTAAAAATTGCGCTCGGAGGACTGAGATTTTCGTCAAATGAAGAGGCAATCACCTTCATGAACAATTATTTTGCAGAGAAAAACGCCGAGTACTTTTTGGACACTTGGAGAAGTGTGTAGTAGTTATAAGGAGACTATGTTGGAAAAAAAATTCAGAAAAAATGACTTGTATTTTTGTTAGGTCGGAAACTTTTCAGACTACCCTCATAGCTATGAGTATTTAATAGCTTTTTTTTGCAGCTCAGAAATCCTTTCTTTAGTCATGAATATTCAAGATAGGGAACTTTAAATCATCTAATTAAGCATCAAATAAATTACCTTTATAATCCTGTGGAAAATATCTTTGGCATATTCTTGAAACAAACTTTTGTAAATTTGTACAAGACTTCAGATGATTTTGAAGTATAGGATTTTTAAATGGTGCTTTCAATAATGGAGCCAGATATGCGAAAACAACTGCATCTAGAGATGTTGGATGAGACCCAAACATAAAGTCTTTTTCTCCCAGCTTGACAGAAAGCAAAGTTAAGCACTTTTCAGCATCGCTGTAAAGCTATAAAAAATTCTTTTTAATATTTAAATATGTATTTTACACAGACACAGAAAATTATAATTTTTTTTTTATTGTATACTAATAAGTTTTTTTATTGAAAGATTTTCTCAAAAAATTGAGAATTACATCAACTATAAGTAAATCATTTATATACATATAAATATTCATATGTATATGTATTATTCAAGACCTTTATAAGCCAATTTCATAAATAACTAAACAGATTATTTTTAGTTTGGTTATTGAAAAAGAAAAAACTAGTTTATTACTGAGGTAAACAACCATGCTCGGGTGTAATGTATTTGTACTCTTAATTTTTATGCCAAAAAGAAAATTACCTTATTTTCAATTTCTGAAATGGTTTCGGTTTCACACGTAGCTTCAACAGTCTTCCTAGCATCACTTACAAACCTCTGAGGGTAAAAAAATTTAAATGGATATGGAATTACTTTACAATACCAAGGTCTGGTCAATCCCGTATAATTTTTTTCATCTAGCCACCTATAACCGATATATAATATAAAATAAATGAAAGAGATAAATTAATTAATTATGGATAATTAAAGTCACGATAAAACTATATAGTTTTGATTTGATATAAATTAAAACTGCTATTGTTACGATTGTTCAAGAGATAAACTATGCCTAATGAAACATGCCAAATTTTGCTTTAAAATGATCATAGTTTTCGATTTCTACTCGTTACTCCCGGGTAAATGAGCAGAATTCAGAATTCCCAAGGGCCCTAATTCAGTAGGGGTTGAGCACAGGGCTCTAACTGTAATTTAAATAATTATTTCTTTAGATGCAACTCTCACAGACCAGTAGCATTAATATCAAACCAATGCAGTAAAGATTTAATTTTTAGTTCTAATGACTAGGAACTTAAAGTTAAATACAAAGCAGTTAGTTATAACAAATTCCGTTAAATAGAACTACTGTTACAATGTAAATTGGTAACAATGTAGAACTCTAGATTTGTAACTTGAAATTACTTAGATAAAATATGAGAATCAAATAAAGTTCTTAGTGAATATTTATCTTCAATAAAATAAAGGAATCTGATTTAGAGGGCCATTAAGTACTACACAATAAGATTAATTAAAATTAGTTGTAATAAAAAAAAACCTAATAAAACAATGTGGACAATATACTTAAGGTTATACATAGTAGCAATCAAATAACCCTTATCATTACTTCAGGAGACTGATTATTATAGGTAGAGCTATCAAGGTTGTAATCGATAAGTTTGTCAAGATCAGGCTATAAATTACATAATGCAGCAATTATAATACTTTATAATGCGTGTACACATTTTTGACTGATGTTTTATGCAATAAGCTAAACACAACAACAATAAAAGCACTAAAGAAATGAAGAATGGATAAATATATAGTAGAGAATATAAAAGAAAATCACTATAAATTGACTTTTTATGTTTAAAATATAATAAAAATTGTGCAACATGTAATGTTTTAAAAATAACTTTCAACAGCAATTCTTCATTCATTTCGGTGAATACTATTCTATGTATATACTTGGAAATCCTAACTCTTGTGGATCTATCTTGATTTGCTTATCATTAAAAAACGCTGATAACTTCATAGCAAAATGTTAGCTTACTTTTAAAAGAAGTATAATGTATAAAATCCCTGTATAAATCATACAGGGAGTTTGATTCTCGACAGCATTACTAAATCAAATTGATTAAATATATATAAATGGAAAGATTTCTTTCAGTAAATTTGTAATGTTTAATCACACATAATTACATTTATTTATTGGTTTTTCTTTAACAGGAATACTTACTATCACATAACCTGATTCTACAAAAAACAACATGTACAATTTCACCCATTTAGTATACTATTATTGCTACATACAATCATGACCTCACATGGTAATAATAAAACTTATCAATTAAGGTTCCTCCAAAAATGTAGGAACGAATAAATTTAAAAATAAACTACGGATATAAAAGTAATGAAACCGTTGAATAGAAGTTCAATATGAAATTATAATAGTGGTGAAATCAACATCAAAAGACAATCACGTTTACATTCATTATATCAAGATATTTACTAACCATATGTATTGTAAAGCAGGAAACAATTTCTCTTTTAGCATATAAGAGTAAGCTAAACAGTCCGCTTCTTCGACAGTTGACAGTCCATGATCAGGACTAACATTCTGAAGAAAAATTAAGAAGCTAATATAAATTTGAAGAAATGCAAAAATACATGCTTATGATAACATTTCAAAACTCACCTTAATTCTTAAATATGATATTACTTCATCATAATCATTAAAAACATGTTTTCCATGAGACACCACTGGTAGGGTACCCTTGGGAGTCCAGTAAGGGTTTTTGGATATTTTGATCTTGAACTGTTTACCAGAAAACTTTACAAGGGCCTAAAAATGGTAAAAATAAATATATGAAACAAAATTAAACCAACCACAAACAGCTCATACACTACTCCCATACCAAAATCTTCAAGCATTCAAGATCTACGGATGGCAATCCCCAGTCTCCAGGCCAAACTTCAATAATCATAGGATGGTTCAAAGACATTCTATCTATTTAAAACATAAACACTATCGGTATATTTATCCATTGGTGTACTTTACCCTAAACCTACCCAAAGGTTATGCAACTTAAGCCAAAGATATAAGGAGCTATGCAGCTGGTTCGAAGTAGTAGAAAAATATTTCCGAACATATTAAACCTAAGTTTGATTTATGAGGTCACGTTTTTAACATTCATGTGATAAATATAATACATAAGTTTTTTAAAATATTAAATATTTTTAGTATGCCTAATACATGGTACCGTAATGAAAATAAGCCTCAAACTGAAATAAAGTTAAATTAATTAAAATTTAAAAGTAAAAAGAGACCTTACATAAATGTTAAGACCGTGGAAAAATTCCAACGAAAAGCCTTTAAGTCTCCGAACTAAAACAGAAATTGAAAATCCAGCTGGGGTCGAGTAACCTTCCTTATGATTCATTAGTTGCATAAGAGCATTGGAGGTGGTGGGATGTTTCTTGGGTGCATTATTCATGTTTTGTTTTCCAGTTATTCTCTTTCTACCCTGAAGATGCCTGAATGGGCGAAATATTGGACAGATATTTTCAATTTCTGTTTTAGTTCGGAGACTTAAGGGCTTTTCGTTGGAATTTTTCCACGGTCTTAAAGTTAAATTAATTTCAGTAGAGAGGAAATTAGTTGACTGGAAGATCTAATGTAAGGATGGAGATAGTTGGGGTTGCAGTCAAATTAAACACCAAATAAGTGAATTTATTATTTGTGCCGACTATTTATACTAGATTAACTATTTCACTATTATACTACTAATACTAATACTACTACTGCTACTACTACTACTAATAATATTACTAATACTACTAACTATTATACTATTTATCCTTAAGTAACTATAGCATGTAATTTTCTCCATACTTTTATATGTCTCCCTTATATCTCACTTTTTTATGTCTATATTTTTTTCATTTTTCAACTTTCTGTTTACCTTCTTTTTTCTCTTTGTATTTTGTTTGCATTATCACCTTTCTGACCATTTATTCTGTAATTTTTCTTATTCATACATATCCTTCACTAATTCGTTATATTTTGTTTGCATTATCACCTTTCTGTACATTTATTATGTATAGTTTTTATTCATATAATTCACTATTTCGTTCAACTTTCCTATTACTCTACATTATATTACTATATTCTTGGTACTGTAATGTATTTATATAGTTATTTTGTTTTGTCTGTTTTTCTTTCATAGCCCTGACTACAAAGCAGGTCGAAACGACGACACAAATAATAAATAAGTATTCACTTATTTTGACGTTTAATTTGACTGCACCCTTACCTATCTCCATCCTTACATTAAATTAATTTCATCGAGATTAATCAAAAGTGTATTGTTTTGACAAGAATGCTGTGGTTTCGTTTATTTATCGAACATCACATTCTGCTGCTGTGGCTCATCGGACGATGTTAGAGTGGGAGTCCTAAATTTTGCCAGGTTTAATTAGGATAGGGATCTCTAACGAGTACCTGACGAGCGACCTGTGGTCTACTGGCTAGCATAATAACCTGCTAAGCCCAAGATCGTGGGTTCGTAGCTCGGCAGGTGGCCCTAGGGTTTTTTAAAGGGGTTAAAAAATCCTTGGCTATCCCGTCCTTCGGAAGGGACGTTAAAGTGGGTGCCATACTTGAACGATGTCAAAAATCCTTATCCTAATTAAACCTGAATAGGAAAAATTTAGGACTCTCATTGTAACATCGCCCCATTAGCCATAGCAGCATGAATTAAGCGTAAATAAGCAAACGAGTGCTAAACACTGCATAGGCTCAGAACTCCCATTTAGCTCGATTGTTTCATAATCTGTCTTTCTTTAATACCTTAGTTAAAGTTATACTATATATCTGTCTCACATTATGTAATACGTAATATTTATTACATTATTACAGAAAAAAAAATTTAAAAACGCATATATGTATTCATTGTCCTTGTTGGTGACTTTCAAGTGACGGATATTTGCACTCATAATTCCAACTGATTGCTTTCGCAGGACACATTTGCGTCCATAGTACATTAAGAGTTTATACGTCAGTGGAGGAAAACGTATCCACTTATATCGCGGTGTACTTCCAGAGGGAGTTAAATATTGTAATTATAAATTATATTTTTTATCATTGTTCAGTTCCAATTGGTGATACTTGAGTAACGATAACATCAGAAAATTATTGGGTACTGTTCCGTAGGTTGGTGTCCGAGTTGAGTTACAAGTTTTAACTGTGTTTAATCGTTCCATTTTTTATATTTTCCAAAAATACAAGTTATCGTGAATTCTCGTATGGAAAAGAGAATGTAATTATTGGAAATGTGTATCCTTTGGTGAACATTCATGATTACCGAGATCTACTAATTATCTATAATCACATTCTTTTTTCCATACTTAAGCTCGCGATAACTTGTATTTTTGAAAAAACATTTTAAATGAAACGAATAAACAGTTATAACTCGGCGTGACTCAAATTTAAGTGACTACCTGCGGAATAATTACCAAGTAAACCACCATACACTAAACCTTTACGTCACTTGTGACGAACATCTTTGACAAGTTTCCTTAGTTTAGTTCTATATTTACGGAGGTGATCGCACCACAGTCGTTGGCTTCAAAGATAAACCTTGGATTCCTTTATCTAATTGTTTTCCAAATACAATTTGTGTACTGTAAATTTCGAATGAAGAGATACTTTTATGTAAATTTCATGAAATATTGAATTTGAATCTTTCTTCTTTTTAAAAAAATATATATTTATGGTTCAGTTTTCTACATCAACTTCTAATTTGGTATTCAGTTTTTGTTTTATTTTTTATAGTAAGTGTATAAACGTTTAAACTATTATTGATAACAATTTTAATTTATGTTTATTTCCTTTTTTCTTATCTAATAGCCTAATTTTTTGGAGTAGTCCGTTTGGACATACTCATTAAAACTGTATTTTATTAAGATTACTGCAGTAAATTGATGTGAATCAAGATGCATTATTTCCTCAATGGTTTGGAATATTAATTCAGGAACTGGTTATTTTAATTTTAAAAAGCATTATGTCCTTTTTAAGACTTTATTTATTTATTTCATTTGTTATCTTTGTTTCTGTTGTTTGTATGTGATTAAAATATAAAAGTTAAATGTTAAGTTAAAAAAGACAGCTCAATTTTAATTTTAACAAGCATCAAAATTCCTTGAAAATCTTTAGATTTTTTTATGAATCCTTCTCATTTTTTATATCTTTGTTTATTTTGTAATTATGTTGATTAATCGTTTTTAAAATAATTTTTAGTCAGTCAAAATGGATTCTTCTAACAATACACCTTCAACTATTAATGGGGAATATGTTCAAGATGCCTTTGGATTTTCCCAGTGAGTTATAACATTGTGTCTGGTGTTAAGATGAATAGATTAAGTTTTTTAAAAGTGTTTAGAAAACATAATTTTTTTCATATTTTTATTCTAAAATTGTTTAGTTTACTTTTTTATTATAATTCATTTAATTTATCTGAATAAGATGTTATAGTCCTTCCTGTTAAATACACAATAGAAGAAATTTAATGCCTTTAGGTGGTGGTGTTTATTTCTAAGTAATTTTATTTATTATTATCATTTTTTAGGGGAAACAATAAAAATAAGAAAGAAGATGCTTTAATGGTGGTGCATAAAGACTCACTGTTCTACAAAATGGATCATGCAAGTACAGGAGCTGCGTTTATATTTAACCATGAAAAATTTCTTATGCCACATTTAAGAGATCGGACTGGAACTCAGGAAGACTGCAATAATTTAAAAAAATGTTTTCAGTTACTTGGTTTTAATGTTACTGTTTATCAAGATCTAGAAATCAAAGAATTCATACAAAAAATTGAAAAAAGTAATTATATATTACTAATGCATTGTAAATATTGTTTGTAGCCAATTTAATTTTTTAAATGCAAGATAAGTTGAGCAATTTGGTTCTTCACCTTGTTTTTTCTCTAGTCTGTTCGAACAAAAACTAAACCGGATAGAATAAATTTGTTTATATCTCTCAACATTGGATATCTATTCATGTACTTTCAATTTTTTATCATCCTGTTTCTAGTTTTCTTGTTTATATAATTGAAATTGGTTGTCTTTTCCCCTTTCTGTATTTTCTAATCTTTAATAAGAATTATAAAATTAAAAGAAAATAAGTTATATTTAATAATTGTTAGTTCTATTACTGTGAGTTTCAAGAGTTATTTACATATTTATATTGGCTTAATGAATTTTTATTTTGTTTTTCTTGGCAATAACTTTGTAACAGTGTTATAAAATAATGGCTAGGAAATTATATTTTTTTATTATTTATTCATTGATATTTACAATTGTATTGCAATAATACAACAAGTAAATAGGCTAAGTGATATATAATGACAAGTAGAGAAACTACCCACTGGTAATACTCAAATCACAAGTTCAACTAAGAAGGTCACGTGGCCATCTTCTTTTCAGACGCCTCCGAGGATTATCGGGAATTGAAGAGGAAGCTAGGTTTGAAACTAGAGGGTTTGAGTGGGAATGAAGTTTGTTATGAAAGGATAGATACCGGGTTCGGGCCAAATCAGCAACAAATGGGACATTAAGGTCATTATGGATGACTTTATTCTTAACAAAATAAGGAGCATTGAAGATTTTACGAAGGATTTTGGATTGTAGGGATTGAATACGAGAGGAATTTGATGGCTTAGTGGAGCCCCAAAGCTCTACTACATAAGTCCAAATAGGTCGTATGATGGTCATGTAGATGAGTCTTTTGTAGTTAATTGGAAGCCTAGAGCATTTGTCTAGTGAGTGTTGAAGTAGCCTGAAACGTCGAGCAGTTTCTTGTCTTGTATGAGGATTCCAGGTTAATTTTTTGTCGAGATGCAACCCTGAGTATAGGATCTGTTCTATAGGCACCAGTGGGATATTATTAAAGGATACTGAAGGGCAGGAAGTCATTGGTTTACGACATAAGGTAAAATTGATTTGATCCGATTTTTGAGAATTTATTTTAATTATCCAGTTTTGACACCATTGTTCAAGATCAGTGATATGGGATTGGAGGCTTTGGGATGAAATAACTGGATTGGTGTTGACTGTTAATACACATGTATCATCAGCATAGGAAATTATTAAAAGCTGTATTTGTTGTATTTCATTGATTAACTTAATAATTTTATATGATTTACAGTTGCTGACCTAGACTATTCTGATATGGACTGTTTGGTCATCTGTGTGCTGTCTCATGGAGAGAGTGGTGTAATTTATGCGAAAGATGCAGCTTTTACTCATGAAGATTTATGGGGTCCATTTACTGCTGATAAGTGTAAATCGCTAGCTGGCAAACCAAAGTTATTTTTTATTCAAGTATGTTGACAGAATGATTATAAGTTAAAATTGTTTACACTGATTTCAATACGGGCCTTAGTTGTCTTGACTTCTTAGATAATTTTACACGGGATCTTTTAGGTTTATGGCTTACTGATTTTCTTCTATCTCAGTTTTTAGCTTTTCCTAAATATGCTCGTAGAAAATAAGAGATATTTCTCTTCCTTGCACTAGAACCAATTTGCACTTTGCACTTTTTACTTAGTAAGATATTTTAACAGAAATATTTAACAATATATTTTATTTTAAAAATACCTTCAAATCCCAAAATTTCAATCACCTTTTATCCTTACAATTACAAAAAAATTGGAAATAACATACTCAGTTTTCAGATTAAAATTTTCAAACTGATAAATAAATGTGTTTTTATTTATTCATAAGTACGTTTTATTTATAATATTGACGCTTCACTCATCCAGTTACATATTTTAAAAACAAGTTATCTAATTTGGTATTGTTTGTATTTCTGTTTCATTATTTGCTTTGTTTTTTCTACTTGACATTGTAATTTGCATACATATGTAATCAAATTTTTAAATATTTTTATTTTTAAAGAGAAAAGATAGGCCCTCGGCCGGGATTCGAACCCGGATCCTCTGTCTTTCTGTGACAGCGCCCTACCATTTGAGCCACCAAGGTCGCCTGCCGGCAGAGGACAAATCTTTTCTCTTATCCGATCCCATGTCCTTGTGTTCTTGCAATTTTTGGGATCAATACACTAGAGCAAATGTTCCTAGAACATTAATTTAATTTTAGGATCTGATTGACTTACCTAAATAATTATAAAAAAAAATATTTAAAAATAAAAAAATTGACCAATAATTATAAAAAATTATAAATAGTAATATGATGTAAGTCAATAAGATCCTAAAATTGCGAGAACGCGAGGACATGGGATCAGATAAGAGAAAAGAGTTGTCCTCTGCCGGCAGGCGGCCTTGGTGGCTCAAATGGTAGGGCGCTGTCATAGAAAGACAGAGGATCCGGGTTCAAATTCCGGCCGAGGGCCTATCTTTTCTCTTTAAAAATAAAAATATGTAATTATCTATTGTTCCTCTCTATAATTATTTCTATGTTATTTTTATTTCTTGTACTCTGTTTTTTTTTATTCTTTAAATGTCATCACTGGAGGTAATCCGCAATTTTTTTTCTATAATTCTTTCTCATTTGTTAATTTTATTAATTAATTAAATGTAATCATTTTATACTCTAAGACATAATAATGCCCTGTATAGAAACCTGTATTGTTATTCTATATGGACTTGTCCCAGAATAAATAAAGAATTTATTATTATTATAATCAGTTTCAGCTTAAATTCTGCTTAATGTTTGTGAAATTTAAAAAAATTCTTCTATTTTTTTTTTAGGCTTGCCAAGGTACCCGGTTGGATCCTGGACTGACATTAAAAGCTGAAGTAGATTCTAGTCCATCCTATAAAATTCCAGTATATGCTGATTTTCTAATAGCTTATTCTACTATTCCAGGTACTGTTATTAATTTATTAACATTTTATAAAAAAACTTTCCAAGTATTAATTGACTTATATTATTAGTGGGTTAAATGGAAGGAATAACAAGTTTTTATTGTTTGTTTATTTATTCATTTAACATTAATTCATGCTGCTATGGCTAATGGGACGATGCTACATTGGTAGTTATAAATTTTAAGGATCTTTAATGAGTACCTGACATTGTATAGGCTCAGGATTCCTGTTTTACATCCCTTCCAAAGGACAATATAACCAAGGGTTTTTTTACACCCTTTTAAACAACCCTAAAGTTGCCTGCCAGGCCTGATCTTAGACATAGTAGGTTGCTGTCCTTACCATTATACCACAGGTTGCCACAGAACAGGTTTTGATCGTAAAATTTTGTTTAGAAAGAAGGTATAGATGGAAGGATTGCATTAGGTCTGACATCGTTGATTTAGATTATGTTATGGCAATTAGGGAGAAGGTTGGTTCAGTGTTAGAGTGCTGAGTTGCTATGCCGATCAGCTGAGTCGAGGATGGATCCTTTGGGATATTGAGATCCTTGTAGGGCTCACCTAGTCTCTATAAATTTGGGGAAAACCTGGCAGTTGAGCCTTATCATAGACAAACACCTCCCTGTATAACTGTTATCCTAGGAACAGTACAGTCTCTACCATGTACTTAACCCAATACTCTACACGTGTCAAAGTGGTGTAGATTAATTTGTTTTAATGGCAATGTTCAAGAGTAGGCTAAGATCATTAGCAATATCATGATTTATCCTCCGTGTAATATATTTTACATAATATAGTTTTCTAATATGTAACATACTAACTTATTATGTATTTATTAGAAAAAAAACAACTAATTATTGTTAATGTTTTTTAATTATTTTTTTATATTAATTAATTTAAGTTATATTACTTTTCACAGGGTTTTATTCTTGGCGTAATACAGGTAAGGGGTCTTGGTTTATTCAAGCTCTGGCAATCGAACTGAAAGAAAACGGTTTCAGGTATGACATCCTCACTCTTCTAACTTTCGTTAATAGGCGTGTCGCTGTTGACTTTGAATCTTATGTTCCTGGAGATCGTGTGATGCACGCTAAAAAACAAATACCCTGCATTACAACAATGCTTACTAGGCTACTGAAATTTCAGGATAAAAAGTGACTATATTTCTGCCTTCCTAATTTTTTATGCTAGATTAAAAAATTGCTTTAAAATAAGAAATCAATGATATATTTATGTATTTTAAAAATTACTTAATGTATGAAATGTGATCTTTATGTGTAACTGGTTATAAACCCAAGAGAAGAAAATAATTCTATGTATTATGGAATTTTAATATACGATAGTGCAATAAAGTTACTATTATAATACACAAAATGTGTATAAAATAATTCATAAAAACAGCTATGTTTATAAACATACATATTTTTTAAATGTGTGGATGTTTGATAATAATCTCCTTTAAAAAAGAACTGTTATTTAATAGAGTTATTTAAGCCCTTATTGGAGATGCTCAGGTATTTTTCATAGATATATGTTAAGGTTACTAGGTTTAGGTATTTCTTTGCTGCATTTATTTTATATACTATTTATATATGTAAAAAAAAGTATTATTTCCATGTGCTATTACAAAGTACCATTTTGTATTGATTATTATTTTCAAAGAGTTTTTATTTTTAAATATTAGTAATAAATTAAGGCAGTATGAATCTGAATTTGTTTACCTAATTTTTTATTACTTTTAGGATTTTATCTTTTCTTTTTCTATAGTTCCTTTCAATGAAATACTTACTTATACGATTGTAGACCTAATAATACTGACTTTTACCTATAAATATTTTTATAAAATACATTCTATAATTAACTATCCTAAGATAACATCATAGCCATATCTTACCTCTATTTAATTGTATTTCAAGTTATATGATGTGAGAATCCTAATTATTGTAATATATTTAATACTTTCTATTAGAAGTGTATTGTGTTCACATTTATTCATTCACACATGCAATTGTGTTCGTTTTTTTATTTTTCCCCTGTAATTTATGCATCTCTTTATACAACTTTATATCAACAATCCATGGAAATTTTTTTTTTTTTTTAAATAGATCCCACACTTGAATAATGGCTGAGGTACATATATATGTTTACAACTTTTATATTAGTAGATTTGCTCTTAATACTAATATTTCTAAAATGCTAATAAATTTTCTAACTGCGCAACATCTATAAAATGGTTGTTTAATTCTCTCCATTACAAACATGTCTCTATTACAACATAACATATGTAGACATCACTTTTATTAAAGCTCTTCTTCTTGATAGATCCTTATTAGTGGTGGATTATCTTGTTTAGAACAAAGTTTTTCAAATCTTATTACTAAACCTTCAGTGTAACATAAGAAAGCTAAATTATTGTTTGTATTTATACGCATAATATTTTTAGAAATTTGTACGTGAATAAGATATTTAAAAACTGGAAAATAAACTTGGTATATTTATAAACAATATTGGTGTTTGTACATATAGGGGTTTGGGGTTAAAACACCTGTTTACACTCACAACGGATTGTGAGTTTGAATAACTGTCTTGGGATTCCTCAATCATTGCTCACCTTTTGAGTATGTGTTGCCCATCAGCATATTGTAGTCAACTCACAATGAACAGGTGTAAAACTGATAACCCTACTGTATACACTGGTATCTATGTACATCTGTTACATTTGGCATTTTCACAATGTCAAGTAACCACCCAGAGGCTGGGTCATAGGTTAGTTTGTTCAGGAAAGAAATATTGTTAATCATGCAAATAACTATAATCTATCAATTTGATAATCCTCTTGAACCAGAGATTATGTGAGAGGGAAGAACACCAGGGAATAACCAAAGGGCCTGGTTATGGGGCTTTGGTCATGCAACTCCACCAAGGTTATTAGCAGCCTGAATTGCATGGTCAAAGATCTTCATATCCTATAGCAATAATCAACAAGAAAAAATATATCATGGTTATGGGCATCCAGAAAGTAAGTTTACAAACCTGTTAAAATTTTGAAGTATTTTATATGTTTAATATATTTAAATGAAATTTATAAGACATGAGTAAAAACATGTCTCCACATAATCATCATTGAGATAATTACATTTTTGAAGCCTGGATACAAGCTTTTATATACCCTCCTATACATTCCACTCCACCCCTGCAAAACCATTTTTCGACAGCTTCTTGGACCTCCTCGTCATTTCGTAGTCGTCCACCCCAATAATTCTTCAATCTATCGAAAATATCGTAATCTGATGGTGTCAGGTCCGGAGAATTGCATGGGTGAGTCACAATATCCCATCCAAATGAGACAAGCCAGTCCTGAGTGAGCGGATCGGTATGGTGTCTGGCGATTTCATGAAGAAGTGGCACACCATGAGTCAGCATTTCACTCATTTGTCTTTCTTTTTTTTAAACCTTTTCAGTGGTTCATATTATGCTGCAGTATTGATAGTGGTTTCTTGGCGGCTTAAAATCGACCAACAAGATCTTTTTCCAGTTCCTGAAGACAGAAGGAGTCTTCCTCTCTGAAAACTGGGTTTTGAATTTTTCAGTTGATGGTGAATGGGTACGGCGTCCGTATAGAGACTGCCTATTTGACTCAGGAGTATAGTGACATACCCACGTTTCGTCTCCAGTTACAATTGAGTCAAGAAAAGATCCACCCCAGTTTCATAGCGTTTAAGAAATCCAACTCATCACATACCTTTTGTGGGTGTAACGAAAGGAGGACGACCTGGTTGACGCTTTTGGTTCCTGCGGCGATATTTCGTAACAGAATCAGTGGATCTAACTATTAAAAAAAAATCCCACGCCATGTACGGCCTTTGTAACTTTATTCTCTGGGCATACCCCATATGAGTTAAGGATTTGTCCATGTTCTCTCTAATGAAAAAGAGTCTGATATGTACGGTATTTTATTTATTTTAACTCCTTAATATTTAAGGAATAATCCTTAGGCTAAACGATTGTTGAACATTCTTAATAAACAATCATCAATGTAGGGTATATTGTTCCTAAAGAAAGCCGCGGTACTTTTCCGTTAGTCAGACGCAAATGTCATTTTGTAAATAAGCTCTCGCCATCTTAACTATTTTTTCAGGAACCGATATTTTTTTGCTTACGTTCCGCTAATACTTCTACACAAACTTCTTTTAAGTATTTGTTCCAATCTACCACTGTGTTATGATTCATATCCAGCCGTTTTTACACCATTTGACTGAAGTCATCTCTTTGCTCCTGCCGTAAATAAATCTCAAAGATGTTATAATACTCAATCCGGACGATTCGAACCACGTACCATTGCGAATGTTCTTCTTCGTGCGACATGTTGAAAAATTGCACCGCCAACGTACTCCATCACAAAAAGACTGTTTCATTTCATGATTCTGATCGCATGTTCCATTATTTGCCAATATAAATTTCTCTTGAAAAAAAGAGACTGCATCTTTCTCAGTTCCAGCTAAATCCCCAATTTTCGTCTTTTTTTTTTTTACAATAATTAACACCGAAGAAAAAAAGGAAAACGTACTTTGTTTTGAATGAATTCAGAGAACAGAACACATGTCCTAAGCGAACATTTACCTTAAGATTGTAAGAAATTTGGCGGAATTCTACATTCTTTGGTGATTTTTCTCTTACGCCCGGCCAACGGAAAAGCACCATCGCCGCAACTGTATCATCTAGTCCTGAACGACGATTTGTTTTTTTCCCGTGTTCACAGCAATATGAAGATCGTAAAGGTCCTATAGTGCGTTAAACGTGTTTCATAGTTTGTTGCAAGGCCTAGATTCAAACAAGACAAACCACGTTATGCTTACAATTAAGCCTACAAAGCTGTAATCCTTTGCCATGGTTATTATTCCAGAATAAGTATTCCTTTGTGTACTTCAATTTAACACACGCGCTTTAACTGATCTGCTAGAATCAAAATCGATTTAAAAAATTGAAGTAAGTAAATTTGACATGTGTGCTGCCTGAAGTTATGTAGATGGATGCTGTCTCTTCCTCGACATTGCGTCCTTTGTTTCGTTCAATATGTTTTCCCTTAAGTTGTTTGCCTAAAGGCGTATTTCCTTTGTAATAGGGTGGCTGATTTTATGTTTTTTATATTTAAACAACCTTTAACATTTCATAAAGCTTACATTAGTTAGTCTGTTTATTAGAATGGTCCATATTGGTAATATGGTCTGTCCATCTCAATCTTAAGATTCTTATGGATCGTTCCACATCCAGTTTCCGATAAATTTGATGCAACTCCTAATTTTGTCTTAGTTTCTATCGGTCCCCATCCTTCACTAGACCGAACATTCTTCTCAGGGTTTTTCTTTCTCAAATCTGTAGGCTACTGGTGTTGGCTCATGACTACAGATGAGGGCCATGTTCCCGAAGCATATGTTAATACCGGGGCGGATTAATGATTTAATGATTAATGATAATTACACATTTTGGTCCTTCTAGATATTAAATGGCTTTCTAGTGTTTTCGTGAGATCAAAATAACACCTATTTGATTGCGGTGGATCTTCTCTTAACTTCTAAGCTGGGCCTATTATCAACACACACTAATGATGTTGGGTACACAATCTATTTACACTTTCAAATGTGTATTGACCAAAAGTTATAGTGGATTGCGGTAGCCGTAGGAGATAGGCAAACATATATTTGGTCCTCGATTGATTGATACAGACCCATTTTCTATCCTTCAGCCTCTATTGCTAGAAAAAAGTTGAAGAAAAAAAATTCTGACTTGTCAATTACAGGTCCAAAACTCATTAACAAGGGAAATCCGCTATATTTCTAATATTTGTTGATAATAATAGTAGATAAATCATAAAATGGTAGTGCTACAAATATTGGCATGATAAGAAAGATTAGCTATCAGATATTACTTCTGCTTTCAAATCGATTATGAACGTCGCCAATTTTCACTTTATGTGAATTTTCGAAAGAATATTTTTTTACGGGTTTTAGGCCGAGTTTCTGATAAGGTTTTTCGGTTTCTTGCAATGGATATGATCACACATTATATTGTTTAGATATTTAGTAATATTAATTAGTTCATAGTCTGCTTACGCTGATTCGCAACCTATTGAAGCGATCAGAGATTTCTACTTGTAATATGGGAAATAACCTTGGTTTTATTTGTTGTTCAATTAATTTTTTTTTCAATTACTTTATATTTCTTTAATATATGTAACCGTTGTTGGGTACATCTATTCCGGACTTCATCGTGGACAGTTTTTGTTGATCAACAACCTGTTTCTTTGACAATTCTGATGGTAAATAAATGGCTGATTTTCCTGAGTATGGCATTTTTAACTCCCGATTTGGTCTGCCCAGCTCTAACAGACTTGACTTTGAAGACAACAAGAAAAATAAAGTGCCTAATGCTGAAGACACTTTAAAAAGTTTGAAGGATTTAATTTGTAGCAATCAAAACAATGGTTTGTTCTAATCCATATATTTTTCAAATTAGATAATACTCTATAATGTTCTTGTAAGCGAATTCTAAAAGTATTTTTTTAATATCCATAGCCCTTGATTGTATTCTTGAATAGTTTAATTATCAATTTTGAAACTCGAAACAAATGTATGTAGGATTGACAGCAAAAAACCTCACTAGCCAGAATATCACAATTTCGGGAAGCAATCAAATTTGGGCATAACTTTATTCCACTTTTTATTTTACATGTTAATAAAATATCCCCCAAGTATCAGAATTATGTAGCGCATCAAATTATATTCTGAGGCTACATGTGAAAAAAATGCATTGGACTTGTGATATTATGATTCTTGCTAGAAACATTCCAGATTTATTTATGAAACCTGTTTTGTTAGAATTGATTGTGCAAAATGCATTGTTGGTGTTCTGTCAGATACTATTTTTAAGACCTTTTTTTATTTTATCTCACGTTATATAGCTATAAATTTATTACCTATTAGATTTTTTTTTTTATACAATAGAGGATATAGTTCAATTTATATTTTTAGTGTGTATTCACTCCACCTGTTGCATGGTGTAGGTATATTTTGTGTAAGTTCGGTAATACTTCTCGACATACGAAATTAAATAAAAATTAAAATCCACTCACCATAAAAGTTTCAACTAACATTTCAAAGTATAGATGCTATAATGATGGGTTGAATCGGTCAGATAACACAAAACAAGCAGAACTTATTTTTTAATTGTGTCAATGTTTCGGCCTACGATGTAGGCCATCTTCAGGGTAACTAAACAGGGGAAGCCAACTCTGCGGTGACTGTCAAACTAACACTGAAGGCCAACATTGTCAGTTGACAGGTGTTAGTTTGACAGTCACCGCAGACTTGGCTTCCACAGTTTAGTTACCCTGAAGATGGCCTACATCGTAGGCCGAAACATTGACACAATTAAAAAATAAGTTCTGCTTATTTTGTGTTATCTTTGACTGCACCCCTTAACCAATTCAATCCATCATTAGAATTATCCAGTCAACTATTTTCCACTCAAATATAGATGTTATATATTTGTTGAAACATTTATTTCTAGATGAAATGCATTAGTTAGTTGTTTCGATTTTTTTATATTTTTCTTTATTGGAGGTATGAATATAGAGAAAGGGATGTAAGTGAATCCAGGAATTAGATTTACTTTTCTCGGATGAATTAGAAGTCTGTGAAAGGGACCTAGAAATAATTCTAAACAGATTTTTCTTTAAAAAAATGTTTTTTTAGTACATTGAATTTTCTCTTATAATTGATTTGATGTTTTGGGTATAGATTAGTCTTTTTCTGAATCAAATATAATTTAGTCTTCTTCTGAATCAAATATAATTGATTTAGAAATTAATATATTTACTGTATTTATGAAAGCATATTTATCCTCTTTATGAATGACTAATTTGAACTCCAGAAAATTTTTATTCTAGTAATAAATACATACCAATCAGTAATATCAAAGTACTACAAGTTTTAGACAAATGCCTTTGTTACAACATTTGTATTTATGTTTACCATCATGCATTTTCCAGGAATGTTTGTTAGATTATGTCCTTTTTATCGGTTACAGATATACCTAGTTTGGAAGATGATTTTCTGATGAGGTTTCTGTATGCTCGTAAAATGAATGTTAGTGAAAGCTATACTTTGTTATGTAATTATTTTTCTTACCGACTCAGAAACAAAGAATTGTTTGAAAACTTAACTGTTGATGACCCATTAATAAAACAGGCACTGTATGATGGTTTTCCTGGTGTTTTGCCTGATAAAGACAGGTTAGTATGTTTAATGCACTCTATTATTAAGGTTAAAAAATAACCAGTCATGTCATTAAAACATCCATTTAACTAATAATTATAAAATTATTAAAATGTAAATTTAAATTTTAATATCTCTTTATGTATTGTGATAGTAAATATTCTTTTTTCACTAAAATGTGTTAGTAGATTATCATTACTTCAAACCTGGTGAACCCCTTTATATATAGTTACGTATCAAACGTTATACTAAATTGCTCCTTTTAAAGAACTTTGCTAGAGAATTTTAAATTTTTTTATAAGTTTTTTTATAAATTTTTGGATGAAAAAGATTTTTTTTTAGGATTTTAGTAGGAACCCATCTGTAGGTTGGGCTCCTACTAAAATTTTAAGTTTTTGTTTGCTTCAAAAAATACTTTGATTTATTATACTAAAATTTGGACTTATTACCTTTTCCCTTATTATTGTTTTTTTTTTTTAAAGGAAAGGAAGGTCTGTTCTTGTCTTCTTTTGTAACAATTGGGAACAAGCCAATTATCCTTTAGACGTGGTTTATAAATCTTTACTAATTACACTGGAAGAATTGATTGCTGATGTAAACAATCAAATAAATGGTTTTGTTATTATTGTTGATTGGACTGATATCTCATTCAGACAGGCAAGTCAAATGTATTTATTTAAATATATGTACACACACACAACTACCCATAGGCACATTTACATATATAAATAAACTAATAAAAAAATTTAAAATTTGCATACTCTCATTTTTTTTTTATACTTTACTCATCATTTACTTAATATTAAATTAAAATATAAATAATCTAGATTCTTACCAAAGTCAATTCCTTTAGATCTTCAGTTGAATGAATGCTGGTGCAGATGAAAACAGTAGGGAAGATAAATATCCCAGTTATCAAATTTTCAGGCTTGTTTGTTTCTTGTATTTGTCCAAGATATCTTTTCATTTTTACATAATTGTTTGAAACACTGATTTCATTGTATATCTTAAATTGTTTTATTGATACTTTTTGAATCATATTAAATATTTAAATATTTTATATATGTATATACCTATAAATCATTTTATATATATATATATATATATATATATATATATTTTATCATATTAATACCATGCTTATATTAATATAAGTAAAATACACACACATGCACATATAAATTTGTATATGTATTATTTTATTTATCACTAAAAATTATCATGCAGTATACAAATATAAATATGCAGCATATTTCAAAATATAATATCTTAGTAATCTGAATATGCATTTTTTATTGTTATATTTTAAATATAATGAAATAAAATGAACAATAAATCTTATTATAATAAAATGAATTATTGAAAAATAACGCATATTACTCATCAAAATAATTATGATTCAAATCAAAGGCAGTAAAATTTGCTGTTGATAAATTTTTATTTTGGTTAAATTTATTACTTTACCTTTAAAGTTTATGTCTCTTTTTAACCTAAAAAAAATGTACTATAGGTAACTTCAATAAGTCCACGAGTATTGGGCCTTATGGTTGAAGGGCTGCAAGATTGCTTTCCCGCAAAATTTAAAGGTATTCATTTCCTAAATCAGCCTTGGTATATAGAAAGAATACTCTCATTCCTGAAAACGTTCTTGAAAGAAAAAACTAGTAAAAAGGTAATAATTGTATTGTGTAATTAGTACATTTAGTATGGTTGTCATAATTTTATAATATAACAATAATAAATTTTTTGGTTTGTTGTGGAACAACCAATCTCCTAAGAATAATAAAAATGTATAGTTACTGTTAAATTTACCAGACTTTTAAATTTTTAAATAAATAAAAGTTTTATAAGAAAAACTATATAGTATGTAGACAGACTAGATGAAGATATTAAAGTTATAGATGTATGTGAGAATTTGCTCGAATTCCATGTTTACATATTTTCAATATATTAACGATTATGAAATGAGATTAGGGAACTCTAGAAATTTGTGATATTTTCTTGGACAACACTGTGGAGTAATAAGTAAGATTTATTTAAAAACAACATACTTTATGCTTTTTGATGATGTCTATGCATCATAATTAGTTTTTTAATAATATTTATTATTATTTATGTGTGACCCTTATTACTATGCACTTCGGCCTAAAAAGGCCCATTGTGCTTAATAATATTTAAGAAGTTAAAGAGTTTTTATACCGGAATTCTAAAAAGTACCGCCAGCACAGTCAAAGTGTTATATCAAATCAATAAAAAATGAGCTAACACTTGTGTTTCTTTCTCTGTTTATGTTTGTTATTCTGAAGGATAAAGTTACTTTTCTATTCTTTATATATTATCACACATGTACACAGTTGGTAGTAAGTTAAAAACAATCAGCAATTATTTAACATCCACAACAATCCAAACTGGCCTAAATATTGAGCATTATGGAAATTTGTCCTACATTGTGATTGTTGTACTTGTTCATTCGTGAATCAATCACATCATCTCTCTGCTCTCCTCGTCTGAAACTAACCTCGCTGTTCACCGCATGGAGCAAGAACATTGATGATATTCGCCCATAGCCCTAGATCGCCTAGCACTAGATATGTCAAGTATGCCCTTGATACCACTAGATCGCCTGGTAACCAGCTATACTTGGAGCTAATGAAAAGAATCCTTCGCTTCAATTGTAAGTCCACCCTTTCATTCATATGTAAGCAGGAGCTGTTCACTGGTCATCATCCACCTCAAAGACAATATATAACTTCACCGTACTAGATAAAGACTATAAATTCCATCGCCATGTGGCCCTTGTCGCCACCGTTAATATTTGTTAATGTTTTGTTCATATGACTCTTCATTTCGAATTAATAATCAATATTTAATAGTTTTCTTTCATAACATTATTCCAAATCATTTTCTTCTATAAAGACTCATTATTCCTTCTATAAGCGATATTTCTTTATTTTCTTTAATTTTAAAATTGCTTAACCTTATATTTGTATTTAGATTTAATAAACCACATGTTTCAGTATCTGGCTTAATTCATTTAATTCCCCGACTCTATTCTACTAATATATTTTATCATTTATTTTTATTCAGTCTAATCATGATGCAACAGTACTATTGCTATCAATTTAGCAGTAGTTATTTGAAAATTGTGTATAGTAATTTATAAAATTGCCTGGTCAAGTTTACTATTTGACTATTATTTATTATTAATACTATTTTTAGATCATTTTATATTATTAATGTTATATATAATTATTTTTTAGATATTTGTGCATGGAAACAACTTGGTCTCTTTACATAGTCATGTGACACCTGCCATCCTTCCGTCCGAACTCGGTGGTGAAGGCCCACCTTTTTCTCCAACTCCATGGGCACACAGCCTCACGACTCAGCGGTATAAATTTTATTAATTAATTGAATGGATCATTCGATTTTATATCCTTCCCTAAGGTCTCTATAAAACAAATTTCTTTCCTATACAATGGATATTTAAGCAGTGTAAACAAAAATTAATAATCCTTTTATCAATTTTTTTTTCGGAACCAGTAAACTTGTTTTTGTTTTGTATAAAATAATTATCTTTAGTACTTAAACCAAAACAAAATTTAAGAGTTAGCTGAAGGTTTATCATTATCAAATACGATTAACTGATTGAGGACCTATTCATATTTTTAACCCTCCGTTGGTCGCAATATCTATCCACCTGAATTCGGTCGTATTGAGCTTAACGGACACACAATTTTCAATTGCCATAACTTTCATCCAACTCAAATCTAGGAGGATCTTTCTGCACACTAGACTTTTTAGGGATCTATATAAAGGGGATATTAAAAACAAATTAAAAATAAATTCCTTTTATTTGTATGAGTACATGAAATTAAATAATTCGATATTTTGACCCTTCACCATAATTACTTCAAAATATTTCTTAAAACTTTAAATAAACATTTTAGAAAATTTATAAACCTCACAGGTACAGTTATTAGATATAGATATATTCAGTCCACCTCAGATTCGCATGATCCAGGCACCTCAGAAGAAGTTGGAACATTGACAATTTTACACTAGTCACAGATGAAGTTGGCATGGCTGAGACAGATAGATTTTTTGCAATGAAGATATTTGATCTTGGTAAGCCTTTTAATACCAGATTCAACGATACGTACCATGCACTTACGTCTCTTGGGAGGGGAGAGGGGTGATTTTTCTCCATCATCATTATCATCATCGCATGTGGGGCGGAACCTCTTCAGACGGATTTGAAGGCTGGAGGGAATCCCAACTTTCTTAAGGCTTCTTCTCTTTAGCTTTGGGACCGTTAGCTCATGGGCCAACTGTTTTAGGAACAATCTTCTGAGCAATTACTGCAGTCCATTGCTGAGGTAGACAATGAGAGAGTTAATCCCAGCCAGATTCATCATTGTGTAGAAGATCACCATTGGCCAAAGCTTGTTATTTCAGCATACATTAAAAGTTGAGTATATGCCTCTTCATCATCAGACCCATCAGTACAGTCTCTGTACCTGAATCCTCTTTGATTTCTTCCATTTCATCTTCTGAAACAATATTGCTCTCTTCTCCCAAATCTTCTATCGCCACTGAGTCTTTATCACCATCATCAGCTAACATGTTCCTGATCTCCTCAATATCCCTCTGGTTATTTAAGTCAAATATCTTCTGCACCACATTAGTAAAATATCTGAAATAAAAGACAGAGAAACTACAGAAAATTTGGTCATTGCGAGCTTGGTCGCACCCCTAAGGTATATACACCCTGACTCTACCATCCGCTCTTCATTTACTGACTAGCCCTGAGGAAGCTCACAACACGATGAGCGAAAGCTTGGCAAACAAAACCAACATCACACGGTCCATCCCGGAAAAAGAACATATGGACAATATTTATACAATCTATAAGGACAATTTGTTGATTTCATGGTTTCACAGCATCGGTTTTCGAAATTGCTTTTAAGTGAGCCTGGCAGGCACATTGCGACCAAGCTCGCAATGACCAAATTTTCTGTAGTTTCTCTGTCTTTTATTTCAGATATTTTACTAATGTGGTGCAGAAGATATTTGACTTAAATATCCTTAAATAAAAAATCCAAAGATCCCATGGCTGTGCCTTCCATTTGTTTATAGTACTGTCCATTGAACAGGAAATATGTTTCCTTCATGCATATCTCCGTCAGTCGGTACTCTTCTTCGCTCAGAAGACATCAAGACCACATTCTCCACAGACAAAACAATAGCTCACATCCTACCGAAACCCAAAGACAAATTAGGACTACGTACCCCAGGCATCTATAGTATACCCTGTTCCGGTGGCAAGGTCTATATAGGACAAACCGGAAGGACCATCGAAAGACGGTTAAAAGAACACATATGTAGTGTCAAAAACTTCAAGACGGAATAATCGGCTGTAGCAGAACACTTCTACAACACCAACCACCACATACCTTTTGAAAACACAACCACACTGGTTAAAGAAAATAATTATCACCTCCGCACCATAAGAGAGGCCATTGAGATTATTAAAGAACCCAATAATTTCAATGAGGAAGACGGTTACAAACTTAGCAAAAACTGGTATCCTGCCATAAAACAAAAGACCAACACATCAACCTATCATCCAAACACATACGACAATACCGAACACACACGAACCCACCCGAACACAACACAGCCCACGGACTCGACACAAGCGAGCCAATGGGAAGGCAGACTTCGACCGAGACCATCCCCCACCCCTAAGGTATATACACCCTGACTCTACCATCCGCTCTTCATTTACTGACTAGCCCTGAGGAAGCTCACAACACGATGAGCGAAAGCTTGGCAAACAAAACCAACATCACACGGTCCATCCCGGAAAAAGAACATATGGACAATACTGCAGACCGTGGAAGCCTACGTGAACATCTGTATAAATATTAATATTTAAGATGAATGCACGAAAAAAAAGAGATAATACACACCTTCAAAAATATGTTGTCTTCGGTCGCAATGAGCTTCTCAGGCCACTTGCACATTTACTGTTCAATCAAATGGTGAGAAAGCAACTGAGTATGGGGGTTCAATAGGGTGCTAGTAGTTAAAAAGGTACTAGAGAGATGCGGTTTCCGCACTCTTTAGTGAAGGAGAGGGCGAGTGAAGTGTTGTCTGTGTTTCTTAGATCAGTTGTGACCGACGGAGGGTTAAACTTAAATATTGTAATCTGTGCCTATTAACTTGTTTGTATAGTAGTAGAGAACTTGCACTACATAGGCTGTAGGAAAATAAAAAAAAAAATGCAATATTTCTGATAGTCTTAATTTTATTTAAAATCTGAATTACAGATGTATTCATGTGAATAGAATTGATCCAAAAAGCAGTGTCATCACTGTTGTTAGTATTTTTCGATTGATTCTAAAAATTAATCATAGTAGAACATAATTATTTTCACATAAATAGTAACTTTTTTTGATGATGTTTCTTTTTATTTATTTCAGGCAAGAGCCGAAATAATGAATATACAAAGTTAAAGAAGACATTTGCTGAAAATCTTTTTTGCACTGAAGAGCGAGCTGTATGCCTTAACAAAACACTTTGTTTTTACATTCCTGACTTAACTGTGATAATAAGCCTTTTCCCTGGCTGTCCCTTGTAACAGTCTTTCCTAATTTTTATGAAATGTTAACCTAAAACCTTAAGAGGATTTAAAGTTGTTCTAATTAAACTTACAGTATTCTTTTTTAATTTCTATAATTTTGTATATATTCTTGCTTGTTACATTAGATTAAAGATGAAGTATTAAATTATTATTCCGATAATAATTATTTTATGATGAAATTTGTTCACAAAAATATTGTGTTCATAAATAAAAATATTATACATGCAGCAACAAATATTGATGAATAAAATTCATTTTTTAGGAAAATATTATTTTCTTAGGAAAAAAAGATATTTTAATTTGTTTTTCGTTTTATCATTTTATTTCTGACCTCTTGTATTAGAAATAGAGGGAAAGAAAGCACCAGTCAACCAACAACCCCTGATAATAGAGGTTTTACTGTATTTAATTAGTCTTCCAGAGTGGCTTTTTAATAAAAAATTCTAAAAAGACAATACAGTTTTTAAATCATTACTTCAATATGATGCGTTCCATGCAAGAAGTATGAAGACAACATGCACTAAATTTTGTTTTCTTTGTTTGATGGAAAATATAATAAACCATAAGAATAAAACAATATAAATTGTATATCATATTTACATAATAATTTATGTTTACCATGTGCATACACATATATTTATTTTAGTATTTATATAATTAAAAAGAAAATTATGGTGAAGTGGGAGGTTTGTCCTGCTTGTATGGACCATTTCACATAATCTTGAAATCATGTCAAAATGTTCTAAATTTTCTTTCTTTTTCCTTTTTTTTTTTCTGTAAATTGGATTTGTAAGGATGAATTGCATTTAGATAATGTACCACATTTTTATTTAATTATGAATTTATAATTTTGTTTTGTGATATTAGTGTCTATGAATATTTTTTTATTTATAATAACCCAAAAGACAGAATTAAAGACATTAGTTTTAAGAATTGTTGATTAATTATTTTTTCTATTTTCACCAGATGGGGTCAAAAAATTTTTTTGTTTTAAGTAAAAAAATTATATGATTAAAAGATATTGATTAAGAAATGTTCATAAGATTATTCCTTTCATGAATTAATTCAGGGCATAATTATATTGACATTTTCATATTTGGAATAAAAGTTTAATTAATAATAAATATTTTTTTAATTGTTTTATTTTTGAGATGCCTGAGTAACTTTTTGTAGATAGTTGAAGATAATAACTTTTAATTTTACTTTTATTCTTAAAAAATGAATAATTTAATTACATTTCAGAACTTATTCAGTAATTTATGATTTTATGTTATAATTTCTTTGAATTTAATTTAATAGTAAGTTTGTTATATAATTAGAAGCAAAAGCAACCATATTGATTTGACTGTACTTGTTAGAAGATTATAAGTTTTTTTAATTTAATATAAACCATATAAAAAACTTGGTTTATGAATATTGATTCCTTTAATTTTTAACTTATCAATGATTTTACAGAAAACAATTTTTAAAAAATTGTTATGTAATACAATTTTTAAAATATTGTAGTTTCTTATATTTTGTATGTGACAAAACAAGAAAATTTCAATGTTAGTTATTTGTTAGTATTTCTTTCACCCCCACTGGTTTAGAATTGTTATAAAATGGTATGATTTGTATTAATTACTTAAATTATAACCTTATAATACATTTACTACAATTCATAAATTCCGTTTATTTAATACTACAGCTCATTAAAATGAAAACTTGTTAACATCTGATGAATGTGGAATTATGTTAATGTTTAAGTATTTGTACTTAAATTGTTAACGGTTAATTGCTTTTAAAGCATGAAATTGATGTTTTATTAAAAGATTTTAATGACCAGTATTTGTTAAAGTAATAAAATAATTATTAGAATTTTATCAAGTATTTATTAACTTAAAACATTTGATACAGTTTTTATTATGTTGCTTTGATGTGTTGTTAAAATTTAAATGTAATAAAGATGCTTTAGTGAGGGTGTTAATTATTTATTATTTATGAACCATCCATCCATTTATATGAAGGTATTTTAGTTTTTAACATAGTTAAAAATTATAGTTAATTAAAACTAAATTCAATTTTGTCTTAAAGGTATGAGCATGTACAATTTCATTCTATGTATTTTTGTTTTTATTGCTTTTGGTTAATGGAAAAGTTTTATTTCTTATAAATCTTTTGTTACTTATCATGTCGATCTGAGTAGAGTGGCCACTTATTTATCTAGGGTATGTTTAAAAAAATTGTTTTTCCTCACTATTAAATTCGTTAAGGAACTTTAAAAAGCTTATTGCTACCAACTTAATTATCAAAGAAGCCAAAAATTATTAATGTACACAAAAAATGAATATATTAATAAACTTTTATATTCAATTTTTGTTATTGTTTGTTCATTTAACATCACTTTATGCTGCTATGGCTAATTGGACGATGCTACATTGGAAGCTCTAAATTTTGCCTATCCAGGTTTAATTAGGATAGGGATTTTTAATTAGTACCTGACGAGAGACCTGAGGGCTCAGGAACTCCGTTTAACATCCCTTCCAATTACTGCATAACCAAGGATTTTTTACTCCCTTTAAAAAATCCTAGGGCCACCTGCCGGACAGCAAACTGGTGATCTTGGACTTGGTAGTTTGTTATGCCAACCACTAGACCACAGGTTGCCCCATATTTAATGTTAAAAACAGAACTTAATAAAAGAGGTAGTGAATGGTATTAGATATCTAACACTAAAATCATGGATACCATCACCTTAGAGGTCAATAAAATAAGGAATCTAAATTCAACTAAGTATATTATTTCTTTGTCATCTTTGCAGCTTGAGACTTAATTAAGTAATTAAGACCAAAATTGAAGAATATTGGCAGAAATAGCATTCATTAAATAGATTTTTACAATTATCTGGGTTAATATTGACATCTACACTGATCATCCCCTAAAATTATTAACTTACTCAATAAAATTGGAAATAAATTCAATACAATAAATATTTTTTTTATTGTTATGTATTACAACTAATTTCTGCTTCATTATTAATAATATAAAAATAGATAATTGACTACTTTGACAGTAAAAGGGAGTCTGGAATTTTCATTAATAATATATTAATTTTATTTTTTGTTCCCATCAGTTTAAAGACAGCCTTGATTCATACAAAAAATTTGTTTCTTACCTATTAACTTAACAATACCATTAACAGTATAAAATAACCATTAATGAACAAATGGTCCTGAGAATTTGAAAAACATAATAGATACAAGACTTTTAAGATGATTTCAGATGAAATTGTAATATTATTTAGAAACTATAAAATATAGACAATAGTACATTACTTACTTAAAACATAAAATAAAAAAATAACAATTGCCCAAAAGGTTAATCAATTAACAAAATCATATTTGAAAATTGTTTAAACTATTTTTATGAAGAAATTGACAGTATACTAGCAAAATCAACCCTAATACTTCTAAAGACTCGTAAACTTATGGTTTAGTAATATCATGGGCTAATGATAACACTGATAATTTAACAAAGGTACACTCCATTCGATCAAGTACCTTGTAATAGAGATGAAAAACTTTTAATTGAATAAAAATTGGACTTATGAGGTTTAGCAGATATACTGTCAAAACTTAAAATATAAAGAATTAATTATACAGGAGAAAATAAAAGTCAGTATAAAAGATGCCTACAATACAAGTATAAACAATTCATTTATTTATGATGGAACAGAAACCTGTTTTACAAGTATTTAATAATAATAATAAATAATAAAAAGGAAAAACAAACCACACTTTTAAAGAAACTGAATTATTAAAATGTCACTACAATAGTAACAATGAGCACATTTCTTGTGATGAAAGGTTTATTTGATTTAATTATTGTTGTAATCGAAATATTCAGAAACATGTATTTCCTTTTAATTATTATTAATTAATAACATCAAAAGTTTGAAATCTAATTGTAAATCGACACTACTACAGTATTTTTAAACATTTATAATGAGAGATAAATATAACAATATTAAACTAAATAACACCAAGGACGGACTCGTAACATTTTAATAATGATAATAATTAAAATCTATAAAATAAAGTGCTATACAACTGATCAAATAATAAACCTAATCAAAAATAAAGTAACAAATTAAAACTTGAAAGATCTTTGCTAAAATTATTAAATTATAAAATTTTGGAATAAAAACCTTTGAGAATGGCTGTAAGGACGGAACAGTTATTATTTAAGTATAGTTACTTTTGAGTATAATTTATTTTAAAAACTAAAGCTTTCAAAGAATATAATTTTTTCAAACAAAAGAATCACATTTCTTATATCTACTACATGTAGTTGTTAAAAAATATAGGAATCATCATGGAATGTCTATTTTTTAAAAATAAGTATAAAGCCAACTTACTCTGAATAAATAGTAGTTTTAAGAGAGGAAATTATAAAAATAAATAAAAAAGGTTATCATTATCCGTAATGATCCTGCTTTAATATCATCATGGAAACATTGAGTTGTAACTGAGTGATTTTTTTTTTTTTTTGGAAAAATAAAATATTTTTTATGATAGAGAGGAAAATAGTTAACTGGAAGATCTAATGAAGGATACAATTAGTCTGGGGGTGCAATCAATAATAATATTCAAAACATTTTTTAATGGATATGCAATTAGATTTGATTCATAATTTAGTTTATACTCTTCAATTGATTGTTAGAATGGAACAGAAACAGAAACAGTCTGAAATTAATATTGCATGATATGATGACCGTACAAAGGAGTATTATTGATATAAACGCTAACTTACATCAATTCACATTGATACAAAATTTTACTTGCAGTTTATTCATTGTTACTTCCTCATATGCCTGGAAAATTTTTATATATAATAACTATATATAATATTATAATGACTATATATAATATTATATATATAATATCTATAAAGTAAGTACAGTAAGAATTTAAAATAAAAAAAGATAAACAGAAACATTTTTAACAAATATAAATCAATAAGATATGCAAATTCATTAGCAGAACCTACAAAGAGCACATGAATTTGTGTTAAATTCATCACAATTGTGGATGAAATTGTAAAATCAAGGGACTTCTGATCCAATTTCTTGAAAAAAAGTAATAAAATAAATAATATCATTATTATGTCTACAATCTAAAATTTCTATATTGCTATTATTTTTTATCAAAATGTCTAAGTGAGATAGCAGATTAAATAACTGGGCTAGTTATAGCTACTGTGGATACTACAACCATGCAAAAAACCGGTTGGTCAGATTTAGATGAGCAATCATTAAACAATAGTCCTGATCACCAAGTACCCCTTCTCTCCAGGACAAGAAAAACATTCAGTGTATACTCTATGTTAATAATAATAATAATGATTTAAACAATAAAAAAAAAAAAAAAATTGGGGCTTGGCTGCCACATTAATTGACTGATACAATAACAAAAAATAAATTAATTTGCCTTGTAAAAACGTAGAAGATGAGTAGAAGAAACTAAAAAAAAAACTGTTAGTTGCTACTCAACTACGACTAGCCAAAACATATACCATACCGTTTTTCAATTGGGCAGGCAATGTTAAAGCAAAAAATATCTATCTTTGAATGGATCTAAAGAGAGATTAGGGAAATAGGCAGACATCAGACCTGGCTATCACTTGATGGTCGGACAGCAACTAGACAATTAGTGAAGAGGGCAGCAGCACCATATTCTATTTAGTCAGAACCTATATCTAGGGTAGCAGAACAGGCACAGATTTTGAATTATAAACTGGAAGAAAGTGATGATTTACAACTAATACAACGTATAATTTTATGTCCATTTTATATTAGAAATTTATAACTGACTCTTTTGTTCTCTTATATATAATGATTCCAGACAGCACAAAGAGATAGATATTGTGTAGTCAGTAAGTATAAAATTTCAGAAATATTATAATTATGACTTACTAATTAAAAAAAAAAATGCTTATAGATTTTGATAGTGTGCTGCTAGTTTAATTTCATTAATAGTGATGTTTGAGCCTCGGAAAAAATTCTAAATCCGCTATTTTTCCTTAATTAAAGAAAAACATTATAATAATAAAGTAAAATAAGAGGAACAGGATAAATTTTAAGGTGCACAATTACTGATTCAAAGAACAATATCACACTGAATTGATAAATATTAAGAAAAATGTTATAATTCTTTACTGAGCTGCACAAGTCATGATAAAGATTAATCTAGTTAGTCGAGTAGTTCTGGTCAGATTCCTATAAATAATGTCTTTCCCAATGAGAATCATAGCAATTTCGAAATGTTTCAAAATATTAGTCAATACAAGTTTTTAACTTTAAATGAAAAAAGATTCTTTTAAAAAATAAAATTTTGACTTCAAGAGAATCAAAAAAATCGACAATACTCAGCATATTACCACATCACACCTAAGGCGTTTTCTTTGGCCACGATACAATATCTGGACTCCTAAAGAAAGACTAGGTTCACCCTTTATTCATATCCGAACAAAATTATTATTAATTTAGTATAACTTAATTTAATTTTTTGTAATGATAAGATTTTGTCAATGGAATGCTTCTGTTAAGTATCTGATACAAAAATAAAGCAATTGAGGAAATGAGAACCAACTTTTAATTACTTATTATAAAATTCTGTTTGGAAGACATAAGGTTAGTAATAATCAGTTAAGTACGATTTCTCAATATAGCTCTAAAAGGAACCTACACTACTAGTTTCTAAAAAACTAATGAATAATTAAAAATAAATATCAACAGATCGATAATGGTTAATAACTATTTTTCTTTTTATCTACAAATTAAACAACCAAACAATATAATAGAATTTTTAACTATTGTTTAAAGTTTTCAGTTTTTCTAAATGGAATTTGTACTTAATAATAAACAATATATTACAATTTCTCAAAATTATTATTTTTTTCCATTTCTGAGAGATCAATAAATTTGCATAAACTATTGTTTAATAAACAATGTAAAATTGGAGTTAGTTACTTTTTTGTATTTTATATTTAGTTTGGTTCCTCGATATTTCTTAATCCTATAATAAGATATCTTCGTTTTTATTATTTGGTTATTATTATTATGGTTATTATTGTTAACTCTTCAGTTATTATGTACAGATTTTAAAATTTTCATCATGAGGAACCAATAACTTATCTTCATAAATTTGTTTTAGAAAAAAAAAAAGGAATATTTTAATCCTGCAATTTTCAAGCCAATATCATAATACTAACTGAACTGTCAAATTAATGCTTTAGTAAACAATGATTTAAATTAATAATAATTAAAATTTAAAAGCAATTTTATTTTTATTGCATATAGTGAAAACAAAATTGTAAGAACCAACTTTTTTGATTATCAAACATTTGGGTCATGAAAAATATTAATCATTAAAAAGACTAACATGGCCAAAATAAATCATTATGTAACAGTTCTTTGTTATAAAAAATACGCTTCCTTTGGCAAAGATATTTTGGCTTAAATCCAAAACTTTTCTTTAAGACAGTTCTTAAACTAATGATTGTTTATAAAAATCTTTACAAATCAAATTAATTTAAAACTTCTCGGTATCAAACGGATTTAAGATTATAAACAGTTCCTAGTTCAGACTACTAAAGCTTCTATTTACAGCATTCCGTAGCTTTGGGTTTAATAGCTGAATAAACAGCCAATTGGTATTATGTACAATTTCTTCAATATAAACGTATGTCAAATTGGTGTTTCTGACTGTGGTGTATAACCAGGTGGTCCTGAGACTAAGAAATGTCTATAAGAGTGGGCCCGAGTTCCATGAAAATTGGAATAACTTGATCTTGCAGAGGGTGGTCTCTCTTCGTCATAGGAATTCTCAGGACTGTGGCGAAACATGAGATTGGTATGACCACTGAGAGGTCTTGAAGTTTCATCTAATGAAAAAAAAGTATGGTTTTATTGATGTGGAAATTCCTTAATATAGATGTAATAAATACGTAATGTATAAATTAGTTGGGGGGGCGGTCAATGAAATTAACCAAACTCAGTTGTATACAGTATAAATTATAGTTTATAGTGTGTTGGTAATAATAACTATTTATATTGTTTAATTAATATATAATAAGTTTGTTGAATTTTATTGACTGCACCACAGACCAATTTCTTTTTATTTTTGCACAGTTTTTAAATCTTATCAAGAATATTGCACAAATTTGTTTACTAAATATTAAATAAGTCATAAATAATAATCCTTTTCTTAATATATTTTTCCGATTGAACTTGTAACACCTTCTTTGATTTTCATCTGGTAGTTTAAAGCAAAAGAGTCAATGTCAAGTAAAGCACAGGGCATTTAATGGAACTCATAAAATTCACTCAGATTACATCAAATTTATGTGTTTTCCAAATATTACATCTCTAAATGAGGAATCAGAAATAATTAAAATACATTATGTGATTAAATAATTTAAAACAATGGTTTATAATATTGCCGTAAAGTAAAAAAAAAACCTTTTAATTTAAAAAAAAAATTAACATATTTTAATGCATAATGAAAAATTTTATTCTATTGAGGATTTATTATTTGTGTCATTCACAATCACTCATCTGGCTACTATTCTGCATAAAATAAATCATTCTTTCATTAATTAAAAAAAAAAATAATAAATCACATTACCATTTCTCGGGGGATGTGATGATCGATTTCGTCTGGATGATCTCAGACTTGACCTCCCTCCATGTTGTCTCCGAGGAAGAGATCCTGTGTGGCAACCTCGAGAATCACTACGCCTTTTTACTCTTCGAGGTGTCATCGGCCTATTTACTCTAGGATCAATTTCTTAAGAAAAATGAAACAGTTACTATAGAGATGGATGATAATAGTTAAAATTTATTATTAAATGTGTAAAAAATCTACCAACCGTCAATTGAGTCACCACTGAAATCAGGGCCATTATTTACACGCCGTGGAATCAAATCGACAGGATATAGAGGACTTTGAATAGTTTTTTTCAATGTTGATGGAGCTAAATGAAAAAATATTTGCATTAATATAAGCAATAATTATATTACCACCAAAATAAAATAAAATTATTTACTTTCTTGTTCTCCATTCTTGATTGTGTTACTCAAAGTCACACCGAAACCGAAACCTATTATCTGAAAACATTCACCTAATTCATATAAAATAATAATTGGAGGTACAATCAGTTTTGAGCCTAATATTAACTCATAATATAACTCACTATAATTATTAACTCAAGTTTTAATGAACTATTGATAGACTAATGACATTTTTTGTCATGTGATAAACAACAACAATAAGCAACAATACAAAAATAAAAAAAATAGCAAAATATTGAAGAAGACTAAAAGGATAAAATATATTTTTTTAAATATCACACAAATAGAAAGAATAATTGAAAACATACACCAAGTAAAGCATGTAAGGCTGCCTGTGTTGCTTCCAAATTATAATAACGTATTATACAACCAGTGACTAGATCAGGACGTAAGGGGTGCCAAGGTTCTGTTTCTATTCCAGTTTGATTTGGAAGAAATAAAGCTTTACAACCAGGACCATTGGCTTCCCACCAGCTGATACTTCCAGCACCCAGGCTCAACACGTCCCACTCCTAAATGACATTAAATTACAAATATTAATAAGAAAACAAAAGGTCAGATAGTAAATAAAAATCCAAATAGTACTTAATATATACTTTGCATTAACTTCATATACATATACAGGCATGATGATAATAGCACAATTAACATTTATTGCCCTTCATTTGAAAAGTCACATTTAATCATAGCTGTGGTCAGTATTTTGAATATTAATGAGTAAAATAGAAAAGAGTACCAGATTGGTATAGCTTATATGAAGGCAGGTATTATAAAAATATCAAGCTGCTTCAATAACAGCCCATATTGGTTTCAAAACTTATAATCATAAAACCCAAACTGATTCCAAGATATCAAAAATAATTGGCCACATATGTTCTTCCATCGAGATGACTATAAAAAAAAATGCAAAGATTTAACTTACTCTATTTAAAATGCCAATATTGAGATAAAAACAAAATATGAAGGAGTTCCAACCGATCCAGAACAGAGTCCAGGAACAATACTGCGGAATGACAGAAATGTATTACTGAAGAAAATTATATATAAAAACAGAACAAATAAATGAAAAAGTTACAAGTGACTCACGGTCAATAAATACGATGATTTGTACTGCCAAGCTCCGAAAAAACCAAATATCACAAAAATTATTTGGAAGAAATTTACAATTATGGGGCACCACATAAAACCAAGGAAATCAAAAACTTGCCTCCAGATTGTCGTAATCTAAAAACAGATATATATCATGAATCACTCAATAAAGCATCATAGATGCAATAGATTTCATTTAGATGTGAATAAAATAAGTTCATCAAATCTGATACAAATTTCTTAATTTGTAACCTTACCAATTGTGAGCAACAAGTACTCAAAAGAAAAAGTCTTTTGTTACAACCCATTTTAAAATTGAAGAATGTTGGGTTAAAAAGGTAAAAAGATTATGCGAATCATAATCGCACATAATACTCATTTTACAAAACATAATAAACAAATAACAAGTTAACCCATCTTTAACAAACAAACAAGATTGAATGCAGCATTGCCAACAAAAAATTTATATTTGAAAATTTCATTGAAACCAATAGAAAACCAATTACGTGCAAAATAAAAAATACGACTAAAAATTAGTATAAACATTAATTTTTACAATTATTGATGGCTTTAGTGTAATTTTTATTTGCTTATAGTTTATGGGATTTGAAAACAGCTTTACCTCACGTGCTTATGTAACCTTTTGGAGGTTACCTGGTTTGGCAGCTATCAGGTCTCGCTCTGTATCAATACTGTCGGCTTTCGGATTAACAATAATTGGTTGTTCTTGAATTTTGTAATATTTCAAGCTGTCATCTGCTGAATCATGTCAGGAGATGCACAGCCTAGGAAAAGAAAAGATAAAAAGAAGAAGAAGGGTATGTTTATAAAAAATAAATAATAGTTTTAAATATATTTAATAATATGGTTTAAAAGAAATAAATTTAATTCAATAGTAATGACTTGTGACTATATTTGTATTTTAAAAATTCAATGAGATGTTAAAAAAAAATTAAACCAAGCCATGATAATTCAGTTCTCTGTTATTGATGTATTTTATTTAACATTTATGACATGCCAGAATTAAAAGAAAGAAAAAATCTTTCCACTTTACAAAAGTGCTAAATATATCTGTTGTTGGGATTGTGCGTTGTAGTCCAAGTGTGGGATAGGTTTCTTTTGCCAAGTTTTGTAGAACATCTCTGTTCTATATTTAGATAGCTCAAAATTACCTTTGGATTTGATAAATATTTTTTTCTAATCAAGCAACAAAAACTTTATTTTTACCTACCCTAAATTTGAATTTTAACACTGATTTAAATCCAATACGACAATCTTACTTTTGGTATTTTAACCATAGATAAACAAAAGATGATGCTTCCTTAGGAATGGAATATGCATTAATTCTATTTTTACTCTTTAACTTCATCCAGTATTAAAAATATTTGGCTGGACAACTATTATAAGACTGACTATTTTAAAAAAATAAATATAAGATTTGACCTATTATATCTTCGATTAATTTTTATAAAATTGTTTATTTATTTAATATATTTTAATGTTTAATCCCCCCTTCTGTTTTAAGTTTTTTTTTATTGAAAAACAGGAGATCCTGTGGCACTAAGAACGGATCAATTTCTGAAGGAGAAGTCAGGTTTAAGAAAACCCGGTTGGTACATTTCTTTTAGGTTGTCACTTTGTGTATGGATCCATGCTATTTGATTTTTATAGATTTTAACCTGTATTTTTATGTATTCGTGCCAGATGTCCAGTTTCTTTCTTAACACATTTTATAACATATTTTAAAAGAGTTAATAATTCTTTTTAAATGTTATCTTTTTTTTATGAAGTTTAGTATAAATTTAAAATAACTTTGTGGTGCACATTTAATGCTATTATTTATAATAATTGTGCGTATTACCCCAAGTATAAATGCATTATAAAGATTGTACCTTCATGTTTTGTTATTTTGTCTTACTTAACCCCTGTTCTAAAGAAACAAATTTTACAGTAATGAAGTGTTTAGTAAAAAATTGTGGCTGTGATTGCGGACAGTCGATATGAAATTTCTTCTTGTGACTGCAGGATGTTTGTGGATGCAGGAAACTTTCCTCTGATTCTGAGATGTCTCAATTGGGATTCTTATGTCTTTATTTAGTGTTAGTACTCAGAAGGCTTGCAATTGGTCAATATGTCTCTTTAATTTATACCTACAGTACAGTTTACTAATATAATAAAATAGTGCCTTAAAGGAAGATTTACTATCTGAGACGATTTTTGCTCTTCATTTGAGGTGATTTAGCATCTTGTCTGAATATTCTTGTCAGAGTTTGTTTTTGGTTATCTGGGTTAAATGTTGATCGAACAAGAAATTAAAAAACTTAGTGAAGGTAAAGACGATTGCAAGCCCTACTCTATGAATGAAGCTCACTGCAGCTTTGTTTGGTTTTGTAAGGGCCTTTGAAAAGAAATTGATAGGTTGGTAGATTTCATTTACAAGATGAGACAGATGCCTACCGTACCTGGTGTTTTGGCATCACTGGTCAAGGTCATAAGGAGGTACATATACGTTGAAAGGCATGAACACATTGGCACTGGAAACTTTCTCTTTACATTTGATGATGGATATAGTATTCTCTTTTACCATTTCGGCTAAACTTTGGAGTTCTTCTTGGTCCTTTAGTCGAAAATTTCTTATTTTATTTATTTATTTTTTTCGAAATTGGCATTTCCTTTAAATCTATTTTAGGAATGTTACTAATATTTTACAAGTGAAAATAAAATTACATTTAGTTACGCTCTCTCAAAGAGATGAAGCATATTCACTCAGGGTTTCATTTTAACTTTGAGAACAGAATAGAAATTAATAACACTTGGCCATAATATTCTTTTTAGGATTTTAGACTTAGAAATTTGTGTATGATAGTCACAACTTTGTAAAAAGGGCAATTCATAGTGTTTTCTTGGCGTAGATGTCAAAAGAAGTGATTGAAATAGGATTTTGTTGCTTATCTGCTTTATGCTGGAGCATAAGTTTGAGGATGTTTTCATCATTGCTTGCTATCTTTGCTGTAGTAACGGTGGAATATCGTTTCTTGAACATGGTTTTTGTCTTTTACTCCAACTCTGTTGTGTCTGCTTTTTATGAGAAAAAATGAATGCATATAATATTCCAAAGAATAATGATTATAGGTGTATAATTGAACAACTCTCTGTATTCAACATCATTTGTTTTTCTAAAAATATAAACATATGATTATATTCATTATTGTGCTACCAATCGATCTGTTATATGCTATGACAAAATGTATAACAGTTTTTTTCGTTAAATTTGTTTGTTGAAAATGTGGAATGTGATTCGTCCATAGATGGCAGTTTTTAGTTCTAGTTATTTGTTTTATTTTGACTGCAACATTCAAGATAATAATATTACTTGTTAAATGAGTCAACCTTATAGTGCGAAATAAGTTTTTTTTGTTATCTGGTCTGTACATTGTAAATATTTGCCATTTTGCTTGTTGGTGATAGCAGTTACGATATCTTTCAAATAATGTCTAATTGTGTTTTGACCAGTTTTTACATTTATTTTAATTATGTTAAATATATAAAAATAACTTCTTTTTAAAGCTTGCTTTTTTTTTATCATTAATCATTATATGTTAATAATCATTGATTGTATGTAATCAACTGTGATGCATGGAATAAATATTCAGACATCTATCAACTTAATTTTTTTAAATTATAAAATCCAATGTTTTGACCTAAACACAAGGGTCAACTTCAAGGCTGCAATTAAATTAAAATATTCACCAGAAATAGATATGTACAGTGGGTCTAAAAAGTATTGGAATACCCTAATTTTTTTCATGATATTGTAAATTATTTTCAAGTTGGAATTTTATAGTAAAAATGGAACCCAAATCAATCTTATTGAAGGCAATTAAAAGCTAGACTATTAATTTTACAATTATTAAGAAAAAAAATAGGAAAATGAACGGTCAAAAAAGTATTGGCACAGTTCTCCATAGTTAACATTAATTGAAAAACACCTCCTTTAATCCCTTAAATATTTTTGCATTAAGTCCCTGTTATTTACAAACTAATAATTCCTCAGTCTAGATTCATTTCTCACCCGAATTGGTGCATTGAAAATGACAAAAACCAAAGAGCACAGAGTGCAAACCAGAAATCAGGTAGTGAAATTACATTCTTGCGGACTAAGTTACTGTCAAATTGGCGAAAAAGTAGAGATGAGTTTTAGCACAGGTTCAGATTTAAATAAAGTGCGTTCTGAGCGACCTCAAAAGTTTTCTGCAAGAGAAATGGAATAAAATATTATAGAAAATAGAAGAATCGTTAAACATAATCCAACATTCTCGGCCCCCTGCATGGCAAACAGAGATGGCAACAACTTCCAACCCAACACAACCTTCTACCTCCAGATGGTTAGAAATGTAATACCGTTTTAATTATTATGGGAGAGTTCTAAGAAAAAAGCCATTTATCAGTGAGGTAGATCACATTAAAAGACTTGAGTTTGCCAAAATCCACATGAATAAGTCAATTGAATTTTGGAAAATAATAATTTTCTCTGATGAGAGTAAATTTTATATTTTTGGATCTGATGGTCGCAAATAAGAGTGGAGGGAACCAAACAAGTTTCATTCTAGAAAAGTTCAAGAAAAAAATTTGAGTTTCATTGCGGAGATTATGAATGCTGAAAATTATGTCAACATTTTGCGGCATAACTTGAAGAGCAGTGCTGAAAAATTGGGGATTCAGGATACATTCGTGTTCCAGTAAGATAACGACCCTAAACATACCGCCAATAAAACAAAAGAATGGATGCTGTAAAATGTTAGAAGACAGCTTAAAACACCACTGCAGTCCCCACATATTAATCCAATCTAACATTTGTGGTATTTATTCGAATTGAAAGTGCGAAAGAATAAAATTTCATCAAAAAATGACTACAGATGATTTTTAGCTGAGGAGTGAGTTAAGATCAGACCGGAAATCACCCAAAATCTTGTCTCATCAATGCCATCAAGACTGCAAGAAGCTATTATAGAAGCAAATGGGATAAAAACAAAATATTAAGATTTTTGCATAGCGCAGAAGCAGAAGGGTGTGCCAATACTTTTTTGACTTATCATTTTTGTTATTTTCCATGCTAATTAAATAAATGATTTGTTTTAAGAAATATTTCTGTTAATTTACTTTTACTTTCTATGTATACATTTAATAAATTGTTGTCACAGTTATATCAGGCTTTTTCTTTCCATAATTTAGGAAAATTAGGGTGTGCCAGTACTTTTTTGATCCACTGTATATTCAATATAAACAGACCAAAAAAAGATAAAGTTGGAATATAAATAATAATGGATTAAAGGCAAATAAGGATATTTAGAGTTGTAAAAGAAGAGGCTAATGAGATCAACACATGGTTTAAAACTGTATATTAAGTAAAAGTAAAGATTTTAAAACATCAATAAAACAATTTGATTGATGGGTCATACAAAAAACAAGAACATCATAAGCAAATCATAAATCTTGTTGGCTCATGACTTGTAAATAAATATGTCTAGAACATCTATAATACCGATTCTTATGAAGTAACTTTTACTAGTAAAAAATATTATTTTAGGTGATGGAAAATGTTGATGTAAGTTGTTTAAATCAGTTCTTCATCTCTTTTTATGAAATGTTCTCCAAATTTTGAGCCCAATGAGTTCTGGGTGGAAATAATGTATTTATTACAGGTATACCTGTTGCCTCTGAGTGCACCCTGAGAACCATTGCGACCTCTGAAAATTTTTGTCTGCTTGTCCTCTCATTTCTCATGACTGGCGGACAGATTTTTTTTGTTCCAAGATTTTCTTAGACTAATAAAATAGACTAAAATAGTTGGAAAATCGTTAGAACTATAGCAATCTATCCTATCGCTAGTTGTTAGAGGAAAAGTGAATGAAAAATCAGAAATGTTTTTATTTTATTCTTTATTACTAGTCTACCTCTAAGTTATAAAATTGTTTAAACTCCAAAAATCTATAAAGATCTTCATAAAATATTAAAGGATAAGCAAGTCAGAAAATTTTTGCTTAATTTGTTTTGAAGTCTAATTTTCGTTAATTAAAAATATTTTTGGACAATGGAAATCTTTTCATTCTGTGCCAAAATTATATTTTGTTTTGTTTATTGACGAAATTAGTGTTGTTTTCTATTTTGTCTGTTTGTTATTTTGTTTTTAACTGGTTGCCAATAGTATTAAATGCTTGAGGACCTAAGAATTTTGTTTAGGATCACAGGCCCGTTGATAATTAGGACCATGTAAAATTTGTAATCATATTAAATTAACTATTAAAACATTTATGGTTTTTGTAATTTTTTTTGTTATGACTTACGGTATTAGTTAAGTGATTGTATAAATTATTTTCTTCATAAATAGTTTGTCTTAATTCTTAGACATTTCTTTTGGATCATAATTTTTAGTTTATAAATTAAATATTTTTATTTTTAATTTCAGAAGATTCTGTGGAAGAAGATTTCTTCGTTCCCCTTAAACACTCAACAGATGAAGTAATACATCTACATAAAGATATTACATGTGGTGGAAATGTTGTTACAAAGCTCATTTTTTTCGGTCTTATGGCCACCATTGGAGTCATGGTTGGTTTCATACTACTCGAGTATAGAGGATCTACAGACGGTAATCGCTAGATTTATTTAATTAATATTTAAGACTTTTGTTAATCATTGTTCATTAAAATTTTTAATTTGTTTTATTTATTTTTCATTATTATAGAATAGTAGTTAGTTATATTATTAACATAATTGTATTGATCATTCAAAATTTTAAGAGAATTAATTTGATGTGGGCTTGGTATTATGATAGAATAGACACCTCACTTTCATGTTGGGGGAAACTGTGTTTTCCATTGTTCAACAACCAGCTCCTATGAGGGCAAATCATCAGTTTCCATTCCATCTACGTCCAATTGGGTTTAAGGACAATGAATAGTTAGATCCATGGATTACGGCTGTTGAGGGCAATTAGGCACCTAGTATCTTTCTCTGAAGCTGACTGCCCTTGGATCAAACCTCCAAGCGGTTATTGACATCCTGAAAAACCACAACAGGATTTCCAATAGGACACTGGGTAGAGTCCATCACTCCTACCTCTGGTCATTATGAGTAGCCTCCTTTAGGCTTACAGTCCTCACATATCCTTGTGGGAAAGATCATCATATGCTGAATCTCAATCATTGCCGCATTTCCCCAGTGGGTTGTCACCAATCATGCTCTATGTTGCTCAACTTTGATTGCAAGCACCTTATCCTGTTTAGCCACCCTAGGCCCAATATATATATATATATATATATATATATATATATATATATATATATATATATATATATTGTATTTTAGTTCTTGAGTTTCAGTGCCAAGCCTAAGAAGTTCAAGAAAGACTGAAACTCAAGAACTAAAATACAATATATTTTCCATAACAGTCAAGATAAGTAGAAACCAATATATATATATATATATATATATACATATTTGTCCATAAAACATGTTTAAAAGAAACTTTCCTACAATATCGCTGACTTTAAAACCTTATATTTTCTATATATCCTGATCCATTGCATCCAAAAATTTTCTCAGATTAGAAACTATAGTTAATAATTTATCTCTATCGAATGTCATAGGTCTAAGTCTGGTATTCATTTTATCCAAACAAAATGTTTACTTATTTGGGACAAGTGACATATAGACTATCAATATAATAAATGAATGGATTTGGGTCTGTTAATATTTAATTATACATTTATTTATAAATTTATTTTTAGAAGAAACTTCCTCGGCAGTTGATTCACCTTGGTCTGTAACTTTCCATGATTGGGTTGATGTTGCTGATACAGGGCATGGTAAATATATTTGTAAATAAATTGTAATTAATTTGATTTAATTTAAATCTTACCTTATATAATTTAAAACAATTTTGTCTCTTTTTTTATATTGATATTATTTAAAAATTCAGGTGAACGATGTATTTATGATAAAAGTATTTACAGTAAACAAATGTAATCAAAACCTTTTTTTCTTTTGATAAAAAATACATTTTGTAATTTTTAGGGTTTTATAAAATATTTATTGTTTTGTTTCTATCTTATTTATTTAAACATTTATAGTTCTACTTATTTAGATCATGAAGATGAGCATCTTATAGAGGAACATGATCATGGGGAAGAAGAACATGATATTCATGATGTACATGAACAAGATGTTCATGATGAGGAACTGCATAGTTATGAAGAGGATGAAGTTGAGAAAAAAGGAAGTAGGCTTTTTAATTGGATAAGTTTTGGTTCTGTTCCAGATGAAGAATCAGAAGATAAAGTTACTGAGGATGATGATGCAGCTAGTAATGGAATTTTCAGTTGGTTTCAGAGTAGTGAGGCAGAACTAAACGTTGATGAAATAGAAGAAAGTAGTAGTGGAGGTTGGTTTGGATTTGGTACTTGGCAACAAGATGTAGAAGAAAAAAGCCCAGAAGCAGAATATACTTCATCTGAAATTAGTAATAAAGATGAAGAACAAGATGAGGGATCAGATGAAATGATGGATGATTATGAAAAAGATGAAGAAGAGGAAAAAGGAACAGATGAGGAAGAAGGAGAAGAAATAGATGAAGAGGAAGAGGAACAAAATAATGAAGAGGAAGAAGAAGAAGAGGAGGAGGAGGAGGAGGAAGAACAGCAAAAGGATGAAGAGGAGGAATCAGAAGAAGAAATTGATAATGTAATTGACGATGCCGAGGATGATGATAAATCAGAAGAAATTGAAGAGGAAGAGGATGAAAATATCAAGGATGAAGATAATGAATCAGAAGAAATTAGTCCAGAAAGCGAAGAGGAGGAAAACAAATTTAGGGTTTCAAATGAGTTAGAAGATAATGATTCAAAAGAATTTATTGATGATGACGGAAATGATACTGGAGAAAAAAGTGAGGAAAAAATTGAAGAGTCCAAAGAAGATGACGAAGAGCTCGAGAATGTTTCTTTTGGCTTAGATCAGGATGAAAAGAATGAAGAAAATAGTGATGATGATCAATCCAATCTGTTTGAAAACGATGAGAAATATGACGAAAGTGAGCATTTTGGAAAAGAAGGGAATGAGCATGAATTAGAGTTGGATCGTAAGTAGATGATATTGAGGAAGTGGAATTGCTCAGCTAACATTTTCATATTAATCAAGTACGGATTGATTTGACGCAGAATTATATTTTGGCTGATCTTGATTTTGTTTCCATTTAGTTTCGCTTAATATTTTTGCATGCTTTGCAATACTTAAAATATTTCATGTTTTGCATTATTTACATTACTACCATGTTCGTTTTTTTTATTAGGATTAACAGAGTATTCCACAACGATCACCTAATACTGCCCCTTAATGATAGGGACTGGCACAATGAGTGCTATTATTGATTTAGCAGTAATCAAATGAGTATGTGCTCTTATTTTTTACATATCTAATTTTGAAAAGTCCTTTGTATTGTTAATTTTACGAAGATGTCACCAATAGATTCTATTTTAGACTAAACTTTTCAGGTATCTTTTGGTTATCATTTCTAATTTATATATTTAGTCCATGTACTTTTTTTTCTTTCTACATGAACAAATTGTTTATTCAGTACAAACTTTTATTATAAATTAAAAGATTATATTATATTTATGAGGAAGAAAATGGTCTGGGTAGAGGTTAAGAAAATTCTCTTATATAGGAAGAACTTTTTATTGGTAAGCCAACATTTACCATTTAACCATTACCATTATTCAACATATATTTTATTTACTTCACTCATTGCAAATTATAGTCTCAATAATTATGATCCTCCAATGCACTTACATATCAAATGGAAAATTGATCATTCTAAAATGTTAAACAGTATCCAAACTAATTAAACCTATCATATTCTTCTTCTTCTTCTTTTGCTACCTCTTTTGTGCCATTTAGCGTAGAGGGGCCTCAATCCATTCCCCGTCCTAACAACTCCTCTTCATTTGAGCCAGGGTTTTTCCTCTTTTTCCTCCTATTCTTTGGATATAATCCTCATAGAGGATTCTCGGGCGTCCACGGAGTCTTTTGCCTATCGGGCGGGTTTCCATAACCTTTCTAGGAAGCCATTCTTCGTCCATGCAACAGACATGGCCGAACCATTTGAGCTGTCTTTTTTCAATGGAGGTCTTCAGTTCTGTTACCTGCAGCTGATCCCTTATGTTTCTATTCCGCACTCGGTCCCTCCTTGTTTTACCTACCATTCTGCGAAGGTACTTCATTTCAGCTCCTGTTGTCCGGCTGACCTATCATATTTATAAGAGTTAATTTTCAACGCTGGATCTATTCTAATTTTAAGTAAATACTAATAATTCGAATTGTGTGTTTTTCATATAGCTATTACTGTATGTTTACTTTGAACTATTGATTGAATGTGATAAAGAATGTGCAATAATAGCTATTTTCAGTTTGTAAACTTTGGTTGGTATATAAATTTTTGTGAGTCATAAAACATTATTATAAAATGTTTGTATACTTAGCTATGATTCAATCTTTATTAAGACTTCCAATTTTGTTTGTTTTTCACAACTAAAGCCAAGTTGATGCATGCAGAAACATTATTTAAGTATAAATAAAATTATAACAATTTGGGTGTTTCTCAAATTAGATAGTAAGTAAACCTAAGTGATACTTTGAGTGATCTTCAAAGTAGATAAAGAACTTATTTACTTGTCCTTTTTTTTTTTTTAATTTAGTTTACTTTAGTATTGTGAACAGGCATCCACGAAAATTACCTGTAATGCTTATTAATGATTAACCATAATGCTCGACTGTATAACTTGCTGGCCAACATTAGATTAACTTATCATACATTAATAGAAAATTTCTATCATCTATATTGACATAATATTATTTATTGTTATTGCTAGAAATCGGTCCTGGTCTTAAATATTTTTTTTTTTATTAAAAATTATATCTTTAACATTACAACGTTATATTTATCCTGCCATCAAACATTTAAAGTTTGGCTTAGATATACATACTCTTCTAGATTTAAAACTAGTAATAGTTTTAGGGTCTTTTATACAGTTGGTCATCTATTTAGTCCTGTTAAAGTTTGGCTTCCATTTTAACTTTCCTCATCTATTTGTCAACTTGCTCAGAATATTTAATTAGGTCTTTTGTTTAATTAGAATGAGATAATTTGTAATATTCAATTGGTTCAAAGATTCTTATTCATAATGATGAAGAACCTTCTTAAATGAAAATATAACTAAGTAAATTGAGAGAAGTGATGTGCTTAATTTCTTTTTTTTTTAATTATTATTTTCTTAATTATTGATGTTAACATTTACTATCTTCTACAATCCTTTTGTATACTTTCAGCCAAACGTAGTAATGATGAAAACATTTCTATAGAAGAGAAAGAAGAGATTGAGTCATCAGGTGATGAAGAGTTGTTTCCAGAAGCAAGGGAGGCTTTAAAAAGAGAAGCTGTAAGTCTAGATTGTATCCATTTTTTATTTATTTTATAGTTCCAATCTAGAATTCATCATCATAATCCCCTCTCTACCACTGCGCAATGTGGGGATGCCTTCTGTAGAGCTTGACCCAGGTGCACCTTTCCCGAACCAATTCTCTTCTCCTGCTCCACTCCAGCCCTCGCTTCCTGAACGCCTTCTTCCCAGGTGATCCATGGTCTTCCTCTTGGTCTTCTTCCGTCTACTTTCGTCTCATATGTTATCCTGGCCGTTCTCTCTGTGCTCATCCTCAGGAGGTGACCAAACCATCTTAGTCTATTTTCTTCAAGAGTGGTTTCTACCAACTGTACCTCGAGGTTTCGATCTTATTGTAGTGCTGCGGATCCTATCTCTCCTGGTCCTTCCTTCAACCTTTCTTAGGTATCTCATCTCCATTGTCTGTATCTGCCCTTTGCCAATCTAGAATTGAAAAAAATAATTATTGAAGTTTACAACTGAATCATAACAATAAAACAAGTAAATATAATATAAAAATAAAAAAAATAAATTTAACTCTTTTGCGTAAAGGTTGAACAGTATAAAGATAAAAAGTTAAGTTGAATTTAAAAAATTATATTTTATCTGGGATTGGGATGTTTTCATTAATAATTTTAAAAAAAAATTTAATTGTATCATGTATTAAACGTATTATATGTAGTATATGTATTAATATATATATTCCTTTACTATAATAGTTTTAGTTATTTTTTAAAATTACATTATTAAATTAAGTTAATAATATTTTGGTGATATTAAATGTAGGGATGGGTAGCTCTGTTTTAAAAAATATTTAAAGTTAAATATTTCAATTGTTACCTATCAACTTTTGATTGCTAGGAAATAGTATTTCCTTCTTGAAAGAATGGAAGGAGAGTAAAAAGCTATTTATGATTAACACTATCTTAAATAGCTATAGGGAGAAATTACAGGGATTGATTACCATAAAAATGGTGGAATGTTAGGGCAGGCTCTTTGAAAATTTATATGAAACTTGTAATTATAATTAGAAAAGGTTCATATTTACACCCCATACCCGCTCAATTTAAACATAAGTGATTTTTCTTAAATAGGAAGAGATGGAGAGTAAAGTTGAAGAGTTAAATATTGAAGAATTTAGCGAAAAAATTGTAGAAATCATTGAATCCGACAATGAAGCTTCTAATGATGAAAATGAAGAAACTGAAGGAAGTAAGTGCAATCTAATGAATGCTTTGATATAATTATTCCTTATTTTATAATAATGAATTATTATAAGTAATTACATTCCTGTCTTCATATCATGTATTCCTTTACTACAACAGTTTTACTATTTTTTAAAATTATATTTAATTAAGTTGATAATATTTTGGTGATACTAAATGTAAATTTACCCTTGCACTGTTTTAAAAATCCGAATTCATCAAAAAAATTTAAAATTGTGGTGATGGCAACTAAGGTTTAAATGATGGTAGCTGAATTTAAGTAACTAATCTCTTTATTAATTTGACCATATTTGGAAATCTTAATTAGTGATGTCACATATTCAGTTTGATATTTTATTCCTTAGCAAAGAGAATAGAAAACTGTACCTGAAAATACAACATAATCCTAAAATATGAAATTCCTATATAAACCATTTTGGTTTTATTGTAAGGTTAAGTAATTTAAAATATATTCCCTACAAAAGGTATATTTAATTTTTAAAAACTTATTTCTGTAACTCCTGTGCGCTTTTAAGTGTGGAGCTGCAGTCCTAGTCCACTTAGCACTCTGGTCTCTGTACCTTAATTATATAATAAATGTTAATACAATTTCATCTTTGGGTTATGATGTTGGGTTTTGGGTGTTTAGCTTTATCAATACCTCCCCATTATGGTTCCCAGGTTCTTCTACTAATGTCCTAAACCAAAAAACCTGTAGAAGATTGACTGATAAATGAAATAAATAAGTCTGTATACCATAGTTTTAACTTAAAGTGAAAAGTTTGTTTTAAATATTTTTAATGAAATCTGTAAGGGACAATGTTTATTACAAATGGTGTAAAATACATAAATTATTGGTAAAATTATTATATATTCTTCTGTTTTACACTTATTAACTACTAAAAAAGTAATAAACATAGAACAAAAGGATTACAATAATTAAAGTATGGTGTGTGGTAAGGTCAATTGATTCAATTTTGTCAGCTCTCTCATTAGTTGTTAGTTAGCAATTGGATGGGTGTTATTTATGTTTTTTTAAGCATTGAAGGGATGCAATTGATTAATTTTTATATTCTCTTTTTAATTTTGAATTATCACATTCAATAAATATCAAATAAAATAAAGATCAAATAAATGACCTAGGTTGATAATCGGTTATTGATTATTATTTCTATGTAGACTAAGATGTTGTATTCTGTGTATTGCTCAAAGAATAGTGTTTATATATATATATATATATATATATATATATATATATATATATATATATATGTTACTAAATGAAATTTGGTTTCTTTAAAGGTTTATGATTGTATATTTTAGTATTTTAGTTATATTTATATGCACAATCACATTATAACATGGCTAGTTCATTTATTGTAATTTATTTAAATTTAAAATGTTTATATTAATTGTCATTAGTATTAACAAATATAATTTTGCACCAATATAACATACAAATTTGGTAAAGTTATTTTATTGTTAGAGTTAATGGTTAAAGGATTTGAGTAATCAATAAACGTGTTCTTTCTAGCTTCATTTTAATATGCAGATTTTGGAATGAATTATATCTTTCAGTAAATTATTTATCTTGAGGGAAATGCAAAGAAAACTTACAAACATAAGAAGATTTTGATATCAGGCATAGTTTTGGTTTTGTGCTGTGATATTTACATGTTTTTTTTTTTAATGGTTTAACTTTATAGTACAGAAGCGAATCTCTTTTCTTTTCAAAAATAGTATGATAAAAATTGCGTTTTTAGTTGTTATCAGGTAGATTGCAAATACATATTTTATTTTTTAAAATAGCATTTGATGTATTATTGTTAAGAGAGAAAATCCTGTTGAAGGTTTTGATGTTATGTTTAAAAAACTAAATTTTATTATTTTTTACACTCAGATCTTTTGTATTATAAAAACAAAGTTAATTTAAAATAATGATCATTTTCTTAGGGATCACTCAAATGGACTAGAAAAAATTACAAAACAAACTCGCTGTTTATGTTTCTTTTATTCTTACATTTGCTGTTTTATATAATTCATTTTAGATATTCAAATCAATACTAATTATCAAAAAAATCAATTTTCCTTGCTTGCAATGATTTATGGTAGAAAATTTAATTCGAAATAATGAATTTCATATCATTCAATAAATATTGGCATAGTAAAAATGATTTGTTTCAGAATTAATAAATTCTCAAATAAAATGATTTTAGTTACATCTGAATGTGCTAATAGGGATAGGTTTTTAGACAAGTGCTTATAGAAAGTAAGAACTTAAGTAACGAAAAGAAAAGAACTACAAAACTAATTATGCATTTCCATGAAAATGTGGTGTATGTTATAGTATGACTTCATAAACATTGTTTTATAAGTTTTATGATGCTAAACTGACCTACTACTATTGAATCTTGTCTGCCTCAAAACAAATTTTTCATGATTTTAATAGTTGAGGTTAAAAATTAGTTCTTTTAATTACTTTGATGTGTTCTAAAATTTTTGATAAAGATACTATTTATATCTGAGTATTTATAGTCAAACAAAGATTTACCATATATTCTTTGATGGACTTTCATCAATTTTATCATTATTTTTATTTTGATATATTTTTAAATCAGTAAAATAATTTTGTTTTGTTTTCGGCATTTCACCACTAAATTATTTGAGGGCAATGTATCAAGCTCTCATTACATTTGGTTTTCAGTGGCGCTCAGGTTTGGAGTGGGCGTTGCTTTGGTAGTTGTTGCTCATATAGTTCTTGTAAAGAAGTGGAACAGCTGGGGTGCGTAATTACTAAATATTATGCCTGTGCAGTTTGTATATACATGCCTTTCGAGTTGTATAAATGTATGGTTCATCTAGTTTTGAGATATCTTAGATTTACCATCCTAACTTTTTCCTTTGCATTTCTCTCACACTAATTTATTTTGAATTAGTCAAGATGTGTTATTCTGTATTTACATTTTTATCATTTAATTTTTTTTTTGTTCTATTAACAAGCGAACTAATAATAGCCTTGTGTGTAGTGTCTTTTTTTGCTTAGTTTGATTTATCATCCAAAAACTTATGTAAAGTTGAAGTGCTGCTTTCTAATCCTTAATAATGTACTTGATCCTTAAATACGAACCGTCTTAACTGAGACAATAGAAAATAACATTAATATTACTGCATGTGATTTTAAAAAAAAATCCAATGTTTTCTTTTTTTTGTGCTAATAAAGTGTGATTAGTTAATAGATTCATGGAAATCATTTTAAAATTAATTTCCTTAGCAATGCAAGATAGGAGGAAGGATGCCAATTGTTCTCATTTCATTGAAACATTTCCAGGTTTTTTGTGGGTTTAAAAAAATCATACGAATAAAAATGTTGTTATTGGTATCGCAAGTTTCTTAGGTTTCTCATAATGAACTAGTTTTGGTGAATTGTTAAAGGATTTTCATCCCTTAGTTTAGAATAGCGAGTGACAAGTATTTCAAGAACTGTCAGCTGGTAGAATCTACAGAATCAGATTTATGATTGTAAAATGAGTTAATAAAAATAATTCAGTGTTAGTTATGGTGAAATATTTAATGTTTGGTCACTCTTTATAAAAAAAACACCAAATTTTCACTTGTTTTTTTTTATTATTTAAAATCAAAATTGAAAGAAAAAAGTCTGGTAGTTGATCATGGTCTGCTTGCACAACAGTTCACTTAGAAACAGTATAGTCCCTAATATGTACTGAATCCAGTACCCTTCTTGGATTATAATGAAATCAGCTTTAAATCATTAGGCTTGAATATTTTTTTAGGTTTACTAAATTTAGGTGAATTATTTACCTTAGACATTAAATTCTCTTTTCAGATTAGATATTTTAGATATGAGTGATGGCATTAAAGTGATTCGAACTATTTTATATTATTTATTCACAGCTGGGGGAGAAGACGACATTGCTCCCTCAATGGAAAGCAGTGAGCTCCCAGTCGAGATGCATGTGCCGGTCACTGAAACACCAGTTGTAACGTCTGCACCGGTTAAAACTGAATCTGCTCCATCTTCTAAAGCTCCTCCTCAGCCTGAACCTGAACCTCCTAAATTTGCAGGTTAGTAAATATATTAATTTTAGATTTTGTATTATCTATCTCTAGATTAATAGATGGAAAAGAGATAACTCAATGTATAAGGGCGCTGCTTACTAATTGAAATTCCTAGGTTCGAACCCAGCTGTGGCTAATTAATTATTTATAATGTTAAAAGCCATGGATTGACCTTGTGAGATCTTGAGACCTGAAGCTATTGTGAGTTCCCTTAATTATGAAATTTGCTGATTAAGTATGATCTTGGCAAATTCACCCTCTTACCCTCTGCCCTACGATTGTTATAGGAACAGTACATTCCTTTCTGAAATACTGAACATACACACAAGATTTCTTAGTTTCTAGCGGTATATGTTTTTTTTCTTTGATTAATAGATCATACTACTTTTAGATGAAGCTACATTAGAAGAAGTGTCTGCTGATGAAGAGTCTCCTGTTGAAGAAGGCTCTCCAGTGGAAGAAGAAGAAGGTGATGAAGAAGAACAGGAGGATGAAGATTTAGAAATTGATCAACAAAAGTTCCGTGATCTTTTGGAAAAATATGGGCAGGAAACACCAGAGAGCAGTGATATTGAGCATTCAGAGGAAGAGAGAGTTGATGTAATTTGATTTTAAATGTTTGTAATGAATTTTAATCATTTTACAATTATGGAATTTCTCAGTTTTTTACAGCTAATCTTGATATAGATATTAATCTTGTTCAGAAAGTTTTCGAAGATAGTAACTTTTGGATGAAAAACCGTTTGTAACTGTTTTGAATTTGTATATACGGTAAACAACTGATCATTAAATTTCATATCTGTTTTCCTTATATATCCTATAAAGATAGTTAAGGTGACCTCTTTGCAGACGTTTCACTGATAGATCATTTTTCTTGGCTCATAGTTTACTCTTGAGAAGGAAATAACCTTGTACTGCTTTTGATTATAACTTACATTTATTGAATACTTCTTTAAATAATGTACGTTAAATGAGTGATTGTACTACATTGTTTAAGTACTCTGAAGGCGATGAAAGCCCAGTTGAAGAACAGGAAGTTGTGAGTGAGGATGAAGGTGGAAGTGAAGATGATCTGAAAGAATGGACAGGTTAGCGTTGCTTAATTTCTAAATAGAATAAAATATGCATTTTTTATTTTTATAAAATATCTTAATCTGAACTTAAATATAAAATTGAATTCCTATTAACCTCCCATAAATTAACTTGAGATTAATTGATCTTGCGACAGAATGAAAAATATAAAATAAATAAATAAATATGAATAGAAAGGGAAGTGCTTTCTCACTTCTTAAGAGTGATGAGGGTTTTAATTCCTAAATGATACAACAATGCCATTCTGTGCTAGAGGCAACAATACATTTAAATAATAAAAATAATTGTGTAATATTTTCAAGAAAGAAACTACATATTCGCTAATATCCCATTTTCAAAGTACCTAAACCTCTGATTAACTCCAAATAGAGAACTCACCAGAGTCTGAGACCGAAAGTTAACAAGGGTTACACTGTATAAAATTTTATTTTATTTTTAATGAAGTTATAGAACACATGACTATTTTTTAAAATAAAGATTCCCTTTGAATTAATCTTTTTTGTTTATTTATTTTTTCTCAGGAATTAAAAAAAGTGATGTACAAGTCGAAACTGACTCGGAAGATGAAGAGGAATCTGAGGATGAACCTCCTCCTCCGCCTCCTCCTCCCCAACCTAGTCGGAAGAGAGGCGGTCAGAGGGATGTTGATGAGGTTTGTTTTTATTGTTTCAATAAATTGATCTCTTATAGAAAAATAATTTTTTTGAAAATTTAATATTTAATTTATATAACAGTTTAATAGAAATGCAAATAACATATTAAATTTTAAATATTGTTAAACCAGAAATGATACTTTACTTGATAGTCTAAACTGCCTTTTATCCTCCACTAATTGGTAAGGTATTAGAAAGAATCATTATAAAAATTAAGTATCTAGTTTTTTACTTCCTGTTATGCATTAAATAAAGTATTGTAATTATTAAAATTTTGACTAGTTTTTTATTTCTTTAGTAATCGTAATTATTATTTTTAAATATTCTGTATAAATTAGTAAACAATAATTGGGTCATTTAAAAATATATGATGCTATACACACAGATCTTAATTTGATTTAGAATCAAGTTTTTTGAGCCACTGGTTAATAGTCTCATGTATGTACATAGAGGAAGTCATGTGTTGCCCACATAAGTTATATAAGCATAATTATTAGTTTAATATTTATTTTGTGCTTGGAAAATTAATCCAAATTTATGTATCAAACTAAAATTTAAATATAAATTTAATTAGTTTTATAAAATTAAGACATGGGAAAATTTCCAACCAAAAAAGCTTTTAGCCTCACGTACAGAATTTTATGTCTCTTTGAGCTTTTGGTCTTCTATATTATTTTTATTAAAGATATTTGTTATAGATGAGTAAATTCTAAATAATTAAGCAAAACAAATTATTAAATAAAAATACCAGTAAATCTGAGTGAGTGAGACATGGAAGAAGTATTTAAAGACAAGACAACTTTGATTACTTGTGATGGTTTATTAAGCTTTTATTTATTACTTACTTTGGTTGATAAAACTTAATTATATTTTCAAGGATTATGCAAATACTTTGATTACGAATGATGAAGATTGGGCTATTAGAGAAGAGCTCGATCAAGCTGATGAAGAGTTTAACTATGAGGTAAGTTTTTTATTCAATTATCTTTAAATATCATTGTAGTAAAAATATTTCTCTATCTGTTCCTTTTTTCTACTTAAGTGTTTTGATTATGCCTCTTTAATTTTTTTTTCATAAAAATAAATTTTATTGAAAACTATTGAAGACTATTAATTGTTTATTATTTTATTTGTTTTTGTTAAACCATCACTAGTTTTACTGGCTTGGATATTATTTGTGAGTACGAATTTTCTCAATTTCTTAAATTAATTTTTCAGGAGTTCTACTTTTGAGAATCCCTCCCCTTTTAATTATTCCTACTCCTTGCTATAGCTGGTTGCGTTTGACTTAAAAAGTTTTTGATATTTTTAAAATTTATTAGATCATTTTTGCCTTTGTTAACCGTGTTTTTTAGCTAATCCTCCTTCAGAGTGTGAACCATTTTGATTGTTTTGCTTAATGATATTTTCTACATTGTAAAGTGTAAATATAACGTATTCCTTGAATTTAATATCTCATGAAATCTTCTTAATAAACCTGAGGTTGTAAATATTGTTTTATTGGCTTGGTTTTAGATGCACTTAATAGATGCCATTTTTATTTTATATATATTTTTTACTATATCTTCATCATAAAAGTTGATTTGAATTTCACCCACATTTAACATCTTTTAATTCATTAACTTTTATTTTGTAATGATATATTCTTATAATAAATGATAGGCATAATTTATTATTATTTTCAGTTGATTTAATTATAAATAATTTTTCTGTTTTTCTGAGAAAATCAGTACCCCATTTATTGGAATGTTTCAGTGTTTAGTTATTTATTAATTTTTTGTTTTTCTATACAAAATATTAAGTTTAGTACATGTGCTGAAAACAACAAATTCCATACATCACTAGTTTGAATCCTTGGACAAAATGACATGGTATAGATTTTTGCTGTTTACACTGATTTTTTTCTTTTAACTCCTTCAATGTTGATAAATTAGTAGTAATAAATAAGAAACGTAAGATGATTTGTAAGTATAACAATTTTTTAAATACATTATAAACTAGATACATAAAAAAAAATTGTTTTCATTCATTTTTTTGGCAAAAGGACAAATATTTATTTCAATTTAGACATGACAATTTAGCCTACGTATGTTCTTTAAAACTACTTAATTTTTTGGAGATGTTTAATATTTTCCTTTCCTTTATTTTTCTTATTCCAGACATCTTCCGATATTTGCTCCTCTTTCTCCGCTTGTTTGTCTTTTACTTAGTTTCCGATTACTTTGGAAACAGATATCAGATTCTATTAATATTTTGGTATAATAGAATTTTATGTAAAATGGTTTCACAGAAAACTAATAGTCGAATCTACTTATAGTTTGAACATTAAAACAACAAAAAGATTAGTTCATGTATGAATATCATAGATTAGAATTCTCCACACTTATTTCACTTCAAATTTGCAATATTTGATATACCTAAAAGTTACTACATGGTTTTCGTAAAAATTTGCATTGCTTATTAATCATGATCATACATTATCAGCATGGTAATTGTTTTGTTTATTTTGTTTTTTTATGGTTCTTTCTGGGCAGATACCATTCATATTTTTTTCAGTTGTCTAACATAATTCTAATAATGGTGTATTACTAATTTTTTTAAATAATTATTTAACATGCTATAATAAAATGAATGAGTTTTTGAAATGTTAAATTTAACATATAGAAAGCTAATAGTATTTATTATTTCAACTGTGATTTTTATGTTTGTTGTGATGTCAATTCTTATTAATATAATATCCTTGTCTCTTCCTCTTACTACCTCTACGTTTCCATTATACCTTTTAGAAAGCTAGAACCTTGTATCGAGCTCTCCTTATCAAACATCCGGACTCTCCGAGAGCACGTTACGGCCTCGCTCGAACATTCGATCGCCAAGCTGAACATGAACGCAGCAATGTAATGCTTGATCTAGCTATTACAGGGTATAAGGATGCCCTTGATGCACCCAACATTACCGATATCCTTTTTATTCAGATAGCTTCTAGACTCATTGATAGGCTCAGGTTTAGAGGTAAGTTTATCGGACACCAAAAATAATTAACACAAATAACAAAAATAATTAATTTTACCAGTGATGTGAAATGGTTTACCATAGATGTAACAATTATATAATAATTCTCAGTCTTGGTGATGGCCTTAAAATTAGATCGACAAGTCAGTGTTCAATAAATAATAAGTTTTTCTTAGCAATTGTTTTTAGTACACCATTCACCGAATTTCTTCATAATTAAAATTTGTAACCAATCAAATATTTACTAAATGTTTGTTCAGAATTTTTGTGATTATTTAATTGTACATTTGATTTTGAATTTTCTAACTTGGAATAAAGTTTATTATTTTTTAAATATTTCTCTTCGATTTAATATTTACACCCAGCACGACTTGTGTCCGTTACTACTTTCTGGCATTAATTGGGTCTCAGGCCAAATAATTAAATTTTTGGTTTTCTTTTTATTGAAAAAATATATATATCATCTTTTCAATATTATAAAATTATTTATGCATTATTTGTTTACTTTTCAGGAAAAGGGAACAAAAAACAAACTAGTTTATATATATATATATATATATATATATATATATTTCTTAACAGTTTAAATATTATTTTTTTTAAGAGTAAAACAATAAAAAAAATATATATCTATAAACTCTTAAAGAAAAACAATAAACAATTCAAAACGAAATATTAATGATCATAAATACAAATTATACATGAAATAAATAGGATCGATATAATTTTATTAAAAATAATTGTGGTTAGATCAAATGACCAATGTTTATTTAGGTTGATTAGAGTTTCATTCTATTTGGAAAATATTTAGCTCTGTTAGTTTAGTTGATAATAAAATTTTACATCAAATTAATTCCTGAAACACCACAGTCTCACAAGGAACATGTTACAGGTCGCTACTTACCGGTGAAGTGGCAATTTAAATGTAGTAAATGACAGCTTTATATATATTTTGCAGCTTATGAAGATGCTTGTATCAGAAATATACACGTGTTTCAGGGTTAAGTAGTCAAACTGAAAATTTAAACTTAGGGCCTCAAAACAAGAAAAAAATTTCCTATGTAGGTATGTCCGCAAGCACTTTGTTAAGGAGATATTCATATCTAAAGATTTTCATTGTTATGAATTATTTAGATATAGTAAATAAAGAAAACTTATTTTATTTATTCCAACTATTTTATTCATTAAACATGTACATTAACATTCATATTACTGATTTCCTTGAACATTAGGACAGGCTTATTGTCTTTCTTCAAGAGCAGCTATGGCAAGATTCAATTATCCTTCTTCATGAAGAATTAAGGGAGGGGCAACCTGTGGTCTAGTGGTTAGTGTAACAAACTACTAAGCCCAAGATCGCGGATTTGTAGTCCGGCAGGTGACCCTAGGATTTTTTAAAGGGAGTAAAAAAAAACCTTTACGCCCTCCTTCAGAAGGCACGTTAAACGGGAGTCCCGAGCCTGTACGATGTCAGGTACTCATTAAAAATCCCTTTCCTAATTAAACATGGATAGGCAAGATTTAGAGCTCCCAATGTGGCATCGTCCGATTAGCCATAGCAGCAAAAAGTGATGTTGAATGAACAAACAACAACAAAGAATTAAGGTCATTGACCGGCCTTGCATAGGAAATCACTTTGAACAAATTTAATATGAATGTTAATGCTTATGTTTAATGAATAAAGTAGTTGGAATAAATAAAACAAGTTTTATTTATTTACTATGCCTAAATAATTCATAACAATGAAAATCTTAACATTAGTTGTGAATATCTCCTAAACAAAGCGTTTGCGGACACACCTAACCCTGAAACACCCTACATATTTGAGATGATTTATGTAATCAATTACCATCATAATTTTTCTAAATTATTATTTTGTATTTTAGTGATTGTGGGTTTAAAACTTTATTTTGTTAGTTGGATAAATGCTGAAATATGATATATAATTTTTTTTCAAAGCATGTAGAGTTGAGTATTGGAAAAAAAAAAATCAAATTTAACCTAACTTTTTCAATAGGCAGTGTTTTTTATTTATTTACTTTTTTGAGATTATCATTTTAAGCAATAGATTCTTGTTTTGAGTAAAATATTCCATTTTTCTTATAAATACAGTAGGACAGAATTCCTATTTCAACCTTACAAGGTCAAAATTTATATACTTTTATTTTTTTTATTGTTTGTGCTTTTAAAATTGTCTTTTTACTCAATATATTGAAATAATAATTATTTGTTTTAGGTCATCATATGAAAGCAGTCCCTGTACATAATTCCTTAATTCAAAAATTCAACACAACCCCTGAATATCGAACAGATCTTGCCATCACCTACCTTATGGTAAACAGGTATTTCAAATAGATTTTTCATAGAAGTTCAGTTCTTATAAAGAATAATGATTAAAGTTATTAATTATAAGTTAATTGTGTTGAAATTTCTTTAGATTGGAAGATGCTAGATTGGTACTGAAGGAATTGCTGCGATATTGGAATCAAGATCCATTTGCCCTTGCACATTATGGCTTGGTACTGAAACTACAAGGTATTTAATCCTAAATTATTAACAATAATATCTTTTTATATTATATATGAAATAACTTAAATAGTATGTAAATTCCCAGAATGAATTTTAGATAGAATGCTTTGTTGTAAATAAAAATAAAAAGGCTAGACTTCCCTAAAAGTAAGGCATGCTCTAAAACCTAGTTAATGCAGTTATGTATAAAAATATTAAATACAAAAATGTTATTACAAAAGACTTTGTTAATTTTTTCTGGTTTAGACCGTGTAGATAAATTTTTCGCCAACGTTTCGCCAACCATGCTGCTGACTTCCTCAGGGCTGAGATGAGAATAAGGAATGCTCATTCTCATCTCAGCCCTGAGGAAGCCAGCAGCATGGTTGGCGAAACGTTTACGAAAAATTTATCTACACGGTCTAAATCAAAAGAAATTTACAAAGTCTTTTGTAATAATAGTGGCCATGGAAACCTAAAAGAATATACAAAAATATTAGTTGTATAAAAACATATGTCTGCCTAGTATAATGGAGATATATTTGAATCCAAGGAGTGTTGAGGATTTATTTGTGAGGGATTAGAACTCACTCACCCCATAATTGATTATTTGATAGATTTTGTTAGGAATCATGTGTACTGTATAACAATTACATAGCTATATGTTTAAAAAAAAACATGGGATAGTATAATTCTTCTTTCCCAAAATAAATATGTTTTATTAAAGAAAGTTGTTTTTAAAATATTTGTTCTAGGTAACATTCATGGTTGTATTAAGTATTTCAAAGAAGGATTAGAGACGGCCTTTAAACCCATTTCAGATCCTAGGCTATACTTTCATTATGGTGATGCTCTTGTTCGCATTGGTAGAGAATCAGATGCTATGAAAGTAATTAAATACATCATAAATTGTGTTTTAAACCTTATTTTTTGCTTCCATAAATGATTTATAAATACTACTTGGTGGTAGGTATATGATTCAGCTGTTGCTTTGGGGCTGTTTAGATCCAGGTATCAGAGGTCACTGTACAACGTGGATAGGCTAACTGCAAGACCTTGGTGGACCCATGAACAGACTACTTATGGTTCCTTCTTTAAGTAAAAACCATTTTCCTTTATATATTATTTTATAATTGTAAAGTATTCATTAAATACATTAGCATCTTACATGTTTAGGCTATTAGAAAACAACTGGAAAAGAATACGAGATGAAGCTGCTGAGGCTTTTAAACTAAACGGATTGTTTAAGGATGAAGCAGAAGGACTCAGAGATAAAGGAGACTGGAAACAATTTGAACTATTTGCTAGAGGTATTATTCGAATTTGACTCAGTAATTTTACCAGATAAAATATTATTGGTAAACAAATAATATTTTCTTTAGGCTCTAAGATGAAGAAGAACTGTGAGATAACACCTTTTACTTGTTCGCTGATTGGGAGCTTTGAGCCAGCTGCGACTTGTAAGAGAGGCCAAAGCAAGTTCAGCATCATGGATGCCGGTACCCATGTCTGGCCTCACTGCGGGCCTACCAACTGCAGGCTAAGAGCCCACTTAGGGCTTATTGTACCTCAAGGGCCAAAGATAAGGGTAGCCAACATCACAAGGTAATGTTTTCTTGAATATGTTGAGATAAAAAAATAGAGATTATTTGTTTGGATTTTTTCATACTCTTATAACATTATCTTTTTATACCAACGATAAGTCCTTAAGTCTCCAAACTAAAACAGAAATTGAAATTATCTGTCCAATATTTCGCCTATTCAGGCATCTTTAGGGTAGATAGAGAAAACAAAAAACAAAAACAAAACAAGAACAATGTGCCCAAGAAGCATCCCACCACCTCCAAGGCTCAGATGCAACAAATGTTTCATTAGTTAGTACGTCATCAATATTATTATCTTTTTATATTACAGTTTTGAGAGTTTTCTAATATTTTTAGTTATTTATAGTCATTTTACTTATTTATCTCATATTTTCATCTGTTAAAACTAGTTGAGAAAAAATAGACTTTTTTGTTTATATGTACACCTTTATAAGAAGAAATTTTGTAACGATCAATTTGAGATTTATACATTAGTCAAAGAAAAATTAACCAGGCTTTCTGTTGCTGATTTTTTACCTTTTATTGTACTGTTTTTGTATTGTTATGAGTTCCACCACATTTTGGAATTCACTCCCACCTGATATCCGTCATGCTTCTTCCTTCCACATTCAAATCCAAGCATTTCCTGCATCTCCTCAATTCCAAAACAGATTCTCTCTAATCAATTATAATTAACAGCTCATATCCATCAGAATTAATAAATGAATTATAAAATTAAAATTAAAATAAAATTCACTTATAACAATATTATTTTGTATAATGTTAGGTGCTTTTATTTTATTTTTTTCTCTCAGCTTAATTCTTGTTATTTTAAATTTTTGTTCCAATTTTTCTTTAACAGAGCATACCTTTTAATTTACATTTATTTTCATGTATTTATGTACACTCTCCGTCAAAAGTATCGCAACACTTTGAAATATTTGAATTTTACAAAACGTCTGTCTTTTCATAATAAAGAACGGTTCTGAAGTCTGTATTAAGCATTTTTAAACTGGACATAAACAAATTTTATTAAAATAAATTACAATATCTCTTCCAATAAACAAAAAAGTTAAAAAACTTACTTTCTAAACTTTTAATTTCTGATAATTTTAACTTTTAAATCACAATTTAATAGACGTATTGCCACCTCTGGCTTGAATGACTGCTTCCACTCGTGTTGGCATACTTGTAAAAAGATTTTGAAGAAAATCCTGGGGTATATTGTCCCACTCCTCCAATACAGCTGCCTTTAGCATTTCAAGGGTAGTAGGAGGTAAATCTAGTGACCGAACCGATCTTATGAGATAATACCAAACGTGCTCGATTGGTTTAAGGTCAGGACTTCTTGCTGGCCAATCAATGGTGTGGATATTTGTGGTGTTCAGGTACTCAGAAACAAATCTTGCCTTGTGTGGGCGGGCATTATCATGCATGAGCAACGATTTAGAGCCTATGAACGGCATAAAAGCCACTACATGATCTTGAAGAATCATTTCTACATACTTCAAAGCATTCAAGGCCCCTCCTTGGATTGGCACTAACTCGGTACGTGCCTCCTAAAATATGCCGCCCCAGAACATGATAGACCCTCCCCTGAATGGCTCAGTTTCTAACGTGCAGCATTGACTAAACCGTTCTCCAGGCCTTCTCCAAACTTCTTCACGTCCATCTTGTCTGTTAAGGGCCACTCTCGTCTCATCAGTGAATACAACATTTTCCACTCCTGCACAGTCCAAGATTGGTGTTGTCTTGCAAATCTCTATCTCTTTACGCGGCGTTCTGTGGTGAGAAGAGGACGTTTCACTGGCCTTCTTGAGCTGAGGTTTGACTCCCTCAGTCTTCTAATGACTATTGAATCCGATATTGATACCCCTCACCCACCAGCGATCAAGTTTTTAATGGAAGAAGCTGTAGAATTAGGCTTCCGAAGAACTTGCATTTTAATGAAGCGGCCATCTATGGGATTAGCAATCCTAGGATGCCCTGACGTTGGTCGCCTCGATTGACTACCAGTCTCCCTGTACCTTCTTATGGTCCCTGAAACGGAAGAATAGTGAATCCCAAGGCGATTAGCGATGTAACGCAATGATTTGCCTTCTTCAGAGAGAGTGATGATTCTGACAGAATCATCGCGGCTTAAACGATTCATTGTGGATAAAATTAATTGTTTCAACTAGACTAAAGAGAAAAAAGGAAACAGACTTGAGACAGACGAAAGATAAACTTGGACTGAAAGGAAATTTAAAATGAAATATCCAAAATCTTATCGTTTGTTGGTAAACAGTGAATAAAAATTAAGTGTTTAGTCACTAATGTGTCTCATTTAGTAAATAATATTACTGTAAATATAAACAAAGTACGGATTCAGGTCGAAACCAAGAAAATCTCGAGAATTATGGGTGTTGCAATACTTTTGACGGGGAGTTTATGTATTGTATCATTCTTATAATGTATCCCTTTGGCCAGATTTATATTCATTCAATTTTGTAAACATCTATTATTGTTAAGGGACCTGGTCCTAGAATAAAATGATTAAATCTATTCTATTTATTTCTCTAGTAGTTGAACTGAAGTAATGAAGCTGTTAAAAATTTTAATTTTAATTTTAGGATGTGGGAAGAAGGTAAAGTTATGGTGTTTGATGATTCCTTTGAACATGAAGTATGGCATGAAGGTAGTTCACTGCGACTCGTTCTGATCGTGGACGTTTGGCACCCGGAACTAACAATCAAAGAGAAACTCTCCTTGTCACCAATATAAAAAGTGTCTATACCGATTTGTGAGGATGTGAAGATGTAGCCAAAGTCTTGTACCTATAACATTTATGCTGAATTCAGTTGTTCCTTTTTGTTTCTGTACTGAACTCAACAGTGGAGAATATTTTGTAATCTATTTTGTGTTTTTTCATATTGATATTGATAGATGTTTATATGACTGTTTATTTCTTTTAGGATAGTGGACTATTTTGTTATAATAAATTGTTGCCATCGGAAAAAAAATTAGTTGTTTTGTTTTACAAATAAGTTCCTTTTAAGTAATCTTCTAAGACATACTATAAAAAGTAAAATATTAGATTTTAAATTAACATTTTTATTAACAATACTTCTGAATAAAAATTCTACTTTGGAATAAATATATATATATATAATATTTTTTTAGCGTATTTTAAAAGTTTTGAAAGTATAAGTAAAGTTTCTCTTAGAGAAGTGATATTATTTCTTATTGTTATCATATTGAGAAAAATAAAGTTAAAATTTAAATTATTTTTTTCTCGTTATAACTTACATCATTAAAATTCAACAGATAATAATATACTTTTAAATTTAAATTAAATTAAAAAATATTTGATATTACAAATGATAACAGGCCAAATCATTTTTTATTTCATTTAGTTTTTTCTCAATTAATAAATATTTATTACTTTTAGAGAGGCAGTTAGCTTATAGCTTATTTGTATCAAGGCATTGTGCTCCAAATCTGTAGGTCTCTGGTTTGAGATTGTCTATAACAGATTTTTATTTATTTTATAATCCATGAGAGGAGAGGATAGGAGTGGGAAAGAAAATAAAAATACTTTTTTTAAAAATATCTTTAATTTTATAAAAACCTTTGGTTCAACATTTTGGGATTCAGAACCCTAAGGAATGATTACACTTTTTTTATGTTACATTGCTAATGATCACAATTATGCTGGTTATTATTTTTTTCTAGGGTTCAGAAATTAATTTAAAATTTTTAAACAGTCAGTTTCTGTCTTATAAAACCAATGTAGGTTTGCCATTGAAAGGCTGCTTATCAATGTTCACTATTTTTCTTGGCACAAAATAAATTTATTAAATTTTAAAACTAGTTGTTTGCCATTTATTTTCTTCATGATGTAGGATCATGTGAGCATGACTATTATCTGATAATTTAGAAAGCACCCTTTTCCAAACTCTCTTTCCCCACCTGACTGAGTGTCGTGGGCAGCTTTACTAGAGCCATTTTAGGGTCTAATAACACTAAAAATCCTAAATAGAGTCCAAAGAAACCTGAGTCTACAACACAATTTCAATAAAAGATCCAAAATGATGTTTAAGGGTTGCCAGGTCAAACGCAAAACAGCAATAATAACTCCAAGATAATGCAAAGGTATTATAGTAAGAGCAAACTAGCTCTTGAGGACAAAGGGCTAGTGAAGTGAGCGTGTAGTGGGGAAAGTGGATGGCTTCTCTATGGCAGCCAGACTGGAGGTGACTTTTGCACAGGGTTTTTCTAAATTGTCAGACTATAACAATGATAGGGGATTTTTCCATGATTATTTTGTTACTTTATAGTTTATCATAAGCATTATTTATTCTTTGCATATCTACATTAAGAATAGGTTTAGAAAATATAATTCATATCCATATACTGTACCCTGTTATGTACTTAAAACACTTGATTCTCTTTACCAGTATTGTTATGATCGCTTTCATCCAACTAAGTATTTTTTTATATAGAAAAAAAATACTGATACAAATTAGCAAAGCCGACTAAAGAAAAATAAGAAGAAAGAATGGTTAACTACCCTTGTGATTTTATTTACAGAAGTAGTCCAACTTTTTTTTTCTTCTTGGTTTCTCTCTCCTTGATAGTTCAGTTCACTGGCATGACTATCTATTTATTAGGCACTTAAACTTGATCATTTTCTATTCCGTTTTTATCTTCCTCTTGGCGGGCACTGTCAGGTATGCCAAAGTTCGTGTTCAGATGTAAATTAGGTAAACTTTTTCGTTGTGTAAAATTAGTCTTAATTTGGTTACATTCATAACCACCCTGGGATCGACTGCTGCTCTTGATTTCGTCCATCTTTCTAGAAAATGGATCCGTGCTTTGTCTTTTATCATCTTCCATTTGACAGTTGGAGCAACTTTGATGAGTTGTTTCCACAGCTTTGTCCATCTTTCTTATTGGATAACTGTCGCTCCAGGAATCCCTAGAGGAATCGCACAATACCGGTTTCCACCTCACTCCTTTCCATTGACCTGAGCTGCTACTCATCCTTCTCATTCCAAGATTGTTTATTAGATGTTCTGTCGATAGTATTAGTGGAGATTCATTTTCTATTACTTCCTTTTTTTTTCTTTTCTTATCAATCTCTTCAGGATCTGTTATGATTTCCTCTATTTCAGGTTTTTCAGAAACAGAATCTATTGCTGCATTGGCAGTTGAGCAATAGCTGTCTATTGTAGAGTTTGATGACCAAATATGCCATTGTTGTGTTTCAGGAATGTTGAAGTTGAAAGGTTTATCTCGTACTATTGGAGTGGGAACTCTTGGGGCTTTTCTAAAGAAATGTTTTATTTTTGATCCATGTTGTTCTTGAGCGGAAGTACCAATCTCATCAGGATCTGCCATGCATTCGATATCAATGTTGTCAATACTTGGCCTGTAAAAAATTATAATGACTTAATATTTTATGACAAAAAACATGTTTAATTTTATAATCAAAAGGGAATTCATTTGATATGTTAAGGTATTTTATTGACCTACACTATTGATTAAAATTTATGAATATGAAAAAGTTGTTGTTTGATTAGTCAAACAAACATTATATTTGTGGACACTATGCACTTTAACAGAAGCGAACTTTATTCTTCAAAGTATTTAGTTGAAAACCCCTAAAACAATTTTGTGTTTATCGTATAAATAATAATTTAACACCAAAAAACAAAAATATTTAAAGTGTTAAAAATTAAATGTTAACCCTTTTTTTTTTCAAATATATCATTTATATATATAAACAAAAATGTACAAACAAATTAAATTTTTTTTCCTTTGAATTTTGAAATGATCTATTTATTTATTACTTGGTATTGATATTATCATCAAAGGTAAAGAAATAAAATATCTTTAATGTGAAAAAATAGTTATTATTAGGCTTCATTGGTATTTTCCATTTTTTGATATGCATTAGTGTTTTGTGTAGAAAGTTCTCCCTTAGAATCATAGGCCTTGGGCAAACTGTTCATGTTTATATCACATCAGGAATTTTACCTATGATCCCATAAGAGTTAGAATTTATGGAGGATGTTAACAAATACAATCCTTAAAACAAGAAAGTGTAGGGAAAAAATCTATAGAAATAGCATTAAAGCAACTTGAAAACAATTAATAAAACAGTGAATAAATAGACAATGAAAGAACATAAAAACAGAATAAAATAAGAAAGACTTTAGTATGTACCACCGTATGACGCTTAATATTACTTAATACCACAGCCAAACTGGTGAATAAATAGACTATCACTTTTTTCCAAACAAATTAGCTGGTGCTGGTTTAATATTTATTTTAGTATTCTTCATGAAGTAATAATAAATTGATGCAGATGGAAACTAAAAGTATGATTAAAAAAAATATTTGGGGAGAAATTTCATAGTTTGTATTTTTTTCGAAATTATAAATCATGGTGATTTATATGATGAATCATGAAACTAAAAGTATGATTAAAGAAATTATTTGGGGAAAAATTTCATAGTTTGAATTTATTTCTCTATTATAAATCGTGGTGATTTTAATAATATTAGATTTCAAATGATAAAAGTTATATATGAGATGAAAATAGTTGACTGGATGATCTAATGTAAAGGAGATAGTTGGGGGGTGCAGTCAATAAGAACACAGAATAAGTAATGAACTTATATTATGTGCCGACGTTTCGACCTACAGTGTAGGTCATCTTCAGGGCTAACAGAGAAACAAACAGAACAAAAAATATAAAAAATGTACAGTAACAATAATATGGTGACAAGTAATGTAGAAAAATAAAATAGTGGCAGATATGAAGATAGAAGATAACGAATATTAAAAAGGAGCCAGATTATAATAAAATAAAGATATAGACAGATTTAAAAAAATTAATGATAATGAAAAGGAATTAAAATAGTGATAGATATAATAAAATTAAGATAAAGACAAATATAACAAAATTATTGAAATAGTGACAGATATAATTATTGAAATAGTGACAGATATAATGAAATTAAGATAAAGACAGATATAACAAAATTATTGATAATGAAAAGCAAATGAAAATGATGACAGATATAATAAAGTAAGACAGATTTAATAAAATTAAAGAAAATGAGCAGAAATGATAAATTATAAATAACGCATATAAAATAAAAAATAGAAAATAAATGTACAGAATGGATAGTACAGTACAAAATAATAATATAAAGGAAAATCAAAAGGAGGAGTTAAACAAAAGAAACCAAAATGAGGATATTTACATATACAGAAAGGTTGGAATATGAAGAATAAAGAAAAACTAGTAAAATAAAGGTATAAAATGTATGAAAACGGACTTGATGATGTTACATGTTACAGAAAAGTATGGAACTATATGTACAATAACAAATGTGAATAATAGAAATACTATTGTACAGTAACAACAGTGTACAATGCCTGTTTTGAAAAAAAGTTGATAGGATTAATGAATTTGAAAAGTTAAAATAAGTGAAAACTCTTGTACAGTAACAATAGTGTACAATGTCTGTTTGAAAAAAAGTAGATAGGATAAATACCAACCCTCTCTAATAACATTCAAAAATACTTACGTTCCGTTATTCCCAATTTACGTATTGCCTTCAAATCCCATAACAAACTTTCCCATATTTATACCCGTATCAAAGATCCTATTCCCTTCAAGCTTCGTTCCCATGTCGTTTATCGGATCCCTTGTTCTACTACTAATTGTAACTCTTCCTATATAGGTGAAACCAAAAACTTCCTTAAAGACCGTATTACTCAACACAAATATGCCATTTCCTCCCATAACCATACCTCCTCTAAACTTTCCGAACATGCCCTTTCTTTATACCACACCTTTGATTTTGAAAAAACGTCTATCCTAGCTACAGCTCCTAACCATGACAAACGCATCCTCTCTGAAACTATCCACATAAATTTAGATTCCTCCTCTATCAATCTTAAGTCTGACTCACATCACCTTTCCTCTACCTACTCCCAAATTTTTAATTTACTCAAAAGACCTTAAATTCCGTTACTTCGTCATTGATGTTTCTTTTGTTATCACTCTATTGACATTTCTTTCATTGTTTTAATTTTATTTATTTTATTTATATTAATTTTATCCATTTATTCACTTTTCCCATCTTTTCCTATACTCCAGTATGGTTACCTTCTGTAGTTAACTTTTTGGCCACTAGAGATCGCTCCTATCCCTTCCCCCTGTCTTAACGGTCGTGTACTCAGTACCCGCCAGCCGTTAAATCTAACGGCCTCGCTCTCCAAAATCGGTATGTCTCTTCTTTTATTTTATTTATTTTAAACTTTTCTCTTTATCCTTTCTCCAATTTTAATTTTCCTATTATTTCCCCCTTATCATTGTGGCATCCATCATATGTTGGTAATCAAGAGTTCATATTTTTAAGCACCAATTTTAATTTTTCAAATTCATTTATCCTATCTACTTTTTTTCAAACAGACATTGTACACTATTGTTACTGTACAAGAGTTTTCACTTATTTTAACTTTTCAAATTCATTAATCCTATCAACTTTTTTTCAAAACAGGCATTGTACACTGTTGTTACTGTACAATAGTATTTCTATTATTCACATTTGTTATTGTACATATAGTTCCATACTTTTCTGTAACATGTAACATCATCAAGTCCGTTTTCATACATTTTATACCTTTATTTTACTAGTTTTTCTTTATTCTTCATATTCCAACCTTTCTGTATATGTAAATATCCTCATTTTGGTTTCTTTTGTTTAACTCCTCCTTTTGATTTTCCTTTATATTATTATTTTGTACTGTACTATCCATTCTGTACATTTATTTTCTATTTTTTATTTTATATGCGTTATTTATAATTTATCATTTCTGCTCATTTTCTTTAATTTTATTAAATCTGTCTTACTTTATTATATCTGTCATCATTTTCATTTGCTTTTCATTATCAATAATTTTGTTATATCTGTCTTTATCTTAATTTCATTATATCTGTCACTATTTCAATAATTATATCTGTCACTATTTCAATAATTTTGTTATATTTGTCTTTATCTTAATTTTATTATATCTATCACTATTTTAATTCCTTTTCATTATCATTAATTTTTTTAAATCTGTCTATATCTTTATTTTATTATAATCTGGCTCTTTTTTTAATATTCGTTATCTTCTATCTTCATATCTACCACTATTTTATTTTTCTACATTACTTGTCACCATATTATTGTTACTGTACATTTTTTATATTTTTTGTTCTGTTTGTTTCTCTGTTAGCCCTGAAGATGACCTACACTGTAGGTCGAAACGTCGGCACATAATATAAGTTCATTACTTATTCTGTGTTCTTATTGACTGCACCCCCCAACTATCTCCTTTACGATAAAAGTTATAGATTTGTATTATGTTATGATTAATAAATGTTAGTTAAAACTGACACACATATCTGCTAGCAGAGAAGCTCAGAAAGGCAATTTGTAGAGTTAATGAAAAATGGAGAAAGTTTAATTAAGTTTATGAAGTTAAATAATGGAGAAAGGTTTGGATATTAATTTTTATATCAAGTTAAAAGTATGGGTAGGAGGCGGGTCCTAATGCACAATCTTACCGCCAAATACCTGCTGGGCCACTGCCAGTGGAAGAATGGTGGAATAGATTGGAGAATGATGCTTTTGGGGTGCCTCTCTGTTCTCCATCTTCTTCTGTAATATCGGGAAGGAACATAGACTGCTGATCCTCTGGAACCCTATCAGTTTAAAATAATTTTAATTGAAAACTTAATATTAATTCGATAAATAATAATAATGCGATAATAACTAATGACTTAAGTCATTCATCATTAATGTCCTCTGGATTATTGCATAAAATAAATAGTTGAAATTGGAGAAGTCTTACATCAACCAAGCCTAGTCCCTGAACTTTGTTATTTTTCTATTAGTTATATATAGAAGGATTAATCCCTTGTACTAAAAAGAATTATTTAAATTATAATGGAGATTTTTATAAATAAATGTATGGTCTATCTGTTGGTGGAACATTATCTGTAAATTTAAGTTGACCTAATTAAATGATTTGATGCATAAAAATTAGAATAAAATAATTTAAAAAAAAGAAGAAAGCCTACTGCTAATTAACTATAAAGATAATCTTAGTAAAATATTTAATGTGTTTAAAAACATAACAAAAAAATAATCAACACAGACATTAATAAAACAAGATTCTTTGAAATAAGCTAGATGACCATTTCATTTAGAATGGTCAAAAAAACTTTATTCTGGAACTAGGTTCCTGTAGAATAACCAATAAATACCATAGAACATATATGGCTAAACAATACTAATTTTCAAGTTTCTCCCATTGTTTTTCATAAGCATAAACCATAACTATAAAGCTATAATAACATTGAAATCTCATAAATAAACCTTTGTTTTTATCTCATAAATATTCATTAGTAGTTAATGTTGTTTGTGCATGCATCACAATTATCATCATAACTACATTGAAAATTTCCAATTATTAATGAAAAAATAATGACTATGATAAGAAATAAATGACACTTATATAAAATGATTTATAACTTGAAATAATGTAAAGAAATAGCAAGAGAGAAATCGTAAATGATAATATATCTTTTATTTCATCTGAAAATCTACTAGTCTTTTTAATGAAAATAATTTTTGGTTTTTCCTTTTTTTAATTTTTGTTATTGCTACCAAGGACATTATTATTTCAATATATTCATGCGGAAAGACTCCTGTTCATGAATTAGTTTAGGTCAAATTCAGTGCTCTGTGAGAAACAACTGTTCTTTGCTTGTCTGCTAAACAAGAAATCAAACTGGCCAACATCTGTGCTCAACCACTGAACTGAGAATTCAATTAAAATTAGTATCAATTTAAGTTTTTGTTTGAACTTATCCATTATTTTTAACCTAGATCCATTATTTGTACTCACATCATATTATGTACAGATCCGCGATAAGTTTTCTTCTTGTATGCAACAGCTGCGCCTGTGTAAGGAAGAACTAGATTGAGCTCATCAAAATATTTATCTTTGACAAGTGGTGGTGTTTTGACCATTAAAGTGTCTACTCCTAAGTAAGATACTTTGGTATGTCTGTCTATCAACCAGTTCAGTTCAAAATCTTCATCATCATCGCCAAAAGGATTTATCAACTGTTCAGCTACCTGAAAGCAGTTTTAATTAGCTATAGTTTTAAAAGAATAATTAGCAATATTTCTTTAAACCCTAATATTCATCTAAGCCTTATGATAACTGACCTAGCATTGGAATTCATTTTGTATTACCCATAAGAATATAAACATGAAATGTGGTTGTGTGCAATTTAACTTTATTTACTTTAAAAAATAAAATAAAGAAAACAACATAAATTATATGTAATAGTTTAGTTGATTTTTTTAACTTATATAAAAGTATCAATTAAAAAACAAGATAAATATGCTTTTAAACAATAGTGAAAGGCTCAATTGAATTATACAGCAAACATACAATATTCTAAGTTTTTCCTATTGAAACTATTTTTCTCCAGAGGTTGATTTCTCACCCTTAGGTCAATCCACTCATGAACAGGACACTAACCTTGAGTTTGCTTATTTTGGGTTTTACCGATATTGGCAGAAAGACTCCATTTTTGTACAAGTTGTCCTATTTTTAGGAATATTTTAAGATTGACATACTATTTTTTTTCATGGTGAAATCAATAATTTGATGAGTGTCAGCTAGTTCAGAAGAGTAATGAGGAATTTTATTTATTTCTTGATATTTATTGATCAATACATTATAACTTAATATATATTAAGGAAGAATTACTTTTAAAATATTATTCATCACCTTTAAGAGACCCATGAAGAAAAAAAACTGCAGGATTGTAAAAACTGGCAGGTATATATCAATTTCCATTTGGAGTTGTTTTTTCGCTTCTTCGACATACTGTCGACCAACAAGTGCAGCAATGAAGAATGAATAAGTCGCCAAAGTTACAACCTTTAAAACAAAGAAAAAATTATTGATTTAAAAAAGATGAACTTTTTCTATATAGTATTGTAAGTACAGACCTGAGTATACACAAGCGGGATGGAAATCCAATCATAGCTCCAAAGAAGTCCACATTTGGAGCGAAATTCATTGAACTCCTATAATTTTATTTAATCAACATTTAATTTAATTTCTAGAGCTGTTTAATTGTTTATTTATAAAATAAATCAATGCTTTCTTAAAGAGAAATCAGTCATTTATATAAATGCTTGAGGAAAGCCTTTACACGCATCTCGGTAAAGAAAATTGAACCTAATGAACATTTCAATTTAAAAAAAAGTTATAATTTTTTTTCAATATTATAGTAAGTATTTTCTACCAATAATATAATTAATTTTACTATTAGATGCATTTTTTATTGGGCATTTTGATAATGATATTGTTTCTTCACTTTCTATACCTTTATTTATTATTTGTAAGTGTTAGTAGTATTGTTAGCACAGTTACAGACAGTTGAGAAAGTAAGAAAACCTTATCACTCAAAGCTTTTAAAATGTTTTTCAATTACTTATCATTTTCATAAACTGATAATTTTACCTGCATTATTAATTTGAGTCCTTGAGGATCGGTTATTTTATTACCCTTCCTAGCGTCTTTCAGAAGAGATATAAACCATGTACAAGGAATCCAATAGGTGTTGAATTCTAAACTAGGCACTGCTGTAAACATCTCTAACTCGATTCTTGTCATGAAACCTGTGTTAGGCATCAGTGTTACAAATGAAAAAGAACTGCTTTAAAAAGTTTAAAAATGTTGGAATAAAATATTCCGGTTAAAATGAGATTCACAATTCCTATTGGGTCTATAAAAATTACAGTTAAATTAAAAACAAAAACTTGTTATTTAGGGCATAATTTTAAAATTATATATAATTTAGTATTACCTGCCTCAATGAGATGTTCCATGGTTGGGAAGCGACGTTTAACTGCCGAACTGATAGAACGCAGCACTAAGATAAGGGACAGGTTGAGGTATCGCATCATGGTCCTCCTTAAGATCCGTCCATGCTCATCATTGGATCCAACATATAGAGCAAGAGAATGCATCACCCTGTTAATAATTTAAATTACAACTTATTTTTATTATAAATTATATTTGATATGTCTATTATGCATACCATATTTTCCCTAGTTTAAAATCTAAACAAAGGATAAATATTCAACAGCAATGATTTTATATTTATATAAATATTTACATAAGAATAATATATTTGATTGGGAATTAGTCACTTTGATAAAAATAGAAAACACAACAAACCTGCTTTACAATCCATGAAGAATGTTGGGTTTGGTATTTGCTAAAGAATTGTGCAAAGCCATAATTTACACTTAACTGTACAGGTTGGTGCCATAATTTAAATAATGGGTAGATATACCCCAAAATCTCTCAACCCCTGGGTGCTAGGAGTTAGTTCTTAACTCCCTGAGCTACCCAATAGCACCATACAAAAAATAAAATAAATAAGAAGAAAAGAAAAGAGAGGAGAAAATTAAGAGGGAAGCATTATATAAACACATAGAGATTTATATAAAATTAGGGAAACTGAATAAAATGTTTTATTATAATAACTAAATACTGTTTAAATCAAATTCAGGTAAAAAAAAAAATAATTAGAATTTAATTATTATGGTATACCTACTACTTGTGTAATTTACATTAAGACAACTTTGATGAACTTCCTAAATTTTAAAAATAATTGTTTATAGTTTATAAAAAATTCCATTATTTTTGCCATTATTCAAGGATATTCTCTCAACAATTAAATCTCTAGAGAGACTCTGTTTTTCGTATACTCAGTGGGTTTATTCTTCACCATTAATTTGATCTAACAGTAACCACAAACCACCAATTTATCTAATTTTTTCACGTGTTTATGGGTGAGCTGAATATAGCCCAACCTTAAGGTGGTATGAACCAAGTGGAGAATCAATAGGTATTGTGGGGAAACAGACACAAACAGAATCAAGAAAAAAATATGAATGCAACTACATATATATTAATTTAATTTTAATCATAATTTTGATTAAACTTAAAACTCTCCACCATTTAATTATAAAAAGATCCAAAAAGTTGACTTTAAATTCAGAATCTTAGACAGAGTTGGGGGAAAAGGACAGTTGTGAATTCAGGTGAAGAAGATCATTTTATTAATTGAACATACCTATGTACATTTAACTTGCTTGAATTATTAACTTTAAAATTATATATTAGATTAACCATGGACCAATGCAGACTCTTTACAACCACATGAAAAAACTTCAACTCTGAAATCCAGCCTCACCCTTCATATTACGTGCACATTATGAATAGCATGACAAAGTTCATGATTAATACATAATATCTGTTATGTAACGAAAAGCCACTTATTGTGTATATGTTTTCCTAATGTTGAATTGTACTACCACAGTAGGGTCATTTTAAAAAAAAATTGGTACTTACACAGTCGCTCACCTGGTCACCTTCATTCCTCCATTAACAGTGCTTATTTCCAAACAATTAAACTTGCTGAATAAACTACATATCTGAGCCATAAATATCATTTGCTCTCAGCTGATTGGCGAGAAAAGCTAATGTCATAATTGTGTCCCCTTAGTTACTGGGGAAAGTAACTAAAGTGACGGTTTAGTGCTGAATAAGTTTTTTTAAATGTTACCACCACAGATCATTTCTCCTTTGGAATAGATAGAGCTGCATAGTATTTGTAAGGAGCAATTCTACTTCAAAGTTAAGGATATCATTCCTAAGAAAAACATTTGCCCACAGATTTTTTTCAATTAATTACATCAAACTAGTTATTGATCTCGTGACAACACTGATTCAGTGAAATGGCGGGGAAATTTCTACACCTCACTCAGTTAGTCCAAGTTCCACCTCCATAATGTGGACAGATGCTTGCTATTGTTTCCTTTGAGTATCCTCTAAAAACATGGTATGTTTTTTTTATTCTCTATCACATTGTTAACATAACAATTTTCATTATCCTTTAGAATAATCAAGTTGTCGTTTGCATGGTGATGAGTTATTAATAGATGATTACCAATGTGGCTCCCTTATTCCCAGTCTTCAAAAAGTTGAGGGTTTTAACAATTTTAGTTTTATTTAAAAAAGAAATCACATCTGTTACTGTAACTGGTAATTATTCCCCAGGTTGTCGCTTCACAACAAGTTTTGACTTTCCATTCGTTTTTCTTTTAATATTTTCCAAAAATAAAGTTATCATGAGATTTAGTATGGAAAAGAGAATGTAATTATGGGAAATGTATATATGTAGTTCGGTAATCATTTCATCTATAAATAAACGTTTCAACAAACATAGATCATCTATACTTCGAAATGTTAGTTGAAACTTTTATTTCTTGATGAAATGAATACCGAATTCTAATTATTGCTCATAATCTCTTTTCCATACCAAAGCTCGCGATAACTTGTATTTTTGGAAAATATTAAAAATGAAACGAAGAAAAAATCGTTGTAAATCAATTCGAAGCGACAACCTGCGAAACAGATACCCCGTAACTGGTGGAATGTATATATATATATATATATATATATATATATATATATATATATGTGTGTGTGTGTGTATATATTATATATATTATATTATATTATATATATTATATATAAATATGTATATATATATACGTATTTCTAAATGACCCAGTACATATCTTATAAAATTTAAATCTTACCTTTTAATTACTATACATCCTACCGATGTGCATATATGTGAATAAACTTATACTCAATTCAAGATTATAATTAAAAATATTGACCTTTATAATGTTCGTATTAAAGAATTGCTTAGGCCCGCTTATCAATTTAATTTATAAAATATAAATTTTCTGCAATAACCAATTTGTTATTTTCCAATAAATCCCATTCCATCCAATTTCTCATAAAACAGTTTTAATTCTAATTTAAATCATCAGCTTAGAACAACTCTAGCTAGAGTAGGATTCCTAAAACAGAATCGTCTTCTTTGTCACTGGACAGAGCCCAAATGTGATTACCATTTCACTGCTCTCGATACGATCTGACGCTCTTCTCTTTATTAAAACGCCATCGATCCAGTTCTGTCAGTCAATGAGACTTTTGTCTTTATACATCTTATTTACTTGAAATCAGGATGAATCATTCAAAAATGGGTATCTGTTCCGCTGGTTGTCGCTTCGAGTTGAGTTACAATACGTTTTAACTGTTTATTCTTTTAATGTAGTTATTCTTAAAAAGAAATTATTTTTTCGAAGTATAGATGATATATGTTTTTTGGAACGTTCATTTCTAGATGAAATGATTACCGAAGAATACAAATTTCCCATAATTGCATCATCTTTTCCATACTAAAGTTCACAATAACTAGTATTTTTGGAAAATATTAAAAGGGAAACGAACGACAGCCTGAGGAATAATTACCCAAAAATGTAAATGCAATGCAATTGAAAGATTTTTCTGATGTGTTATTAATTGTCTCCACACCATGATAAGGATTTTTGATTCACAAAATCCTTCCTTATAGCACATAATTTTTGCAGTGATACAAAGTTAACAGTTCCTTATTTAGTGTGTATTTTAAATACTTAACCCACTGTTTTCCAAATTATCATAGTTGTCTTTGAAACAGTCTCCGCCACGTATTGAATCCAAGACCCTTCATGTGTTGTAGTGGTACAGATTTTTTGTTTACCTTTTATTTGACATAGCTGTAATATTTGTCGGTTAACATTATCCATTTTATATTATTAAATAAAACAGTGGTATGTGTACCAATAATAGATAAAAACACTCACATGTGTGTGTTTATTTCAAAACCTCCTTCAATTGTTATGTAAAAGATTTCATATTAAAGAATCCAGAGTTTTGCTTACTTGTCAGGCCAAGGGATCGCCATAAATTGCTGCCACCATCGACCAGCGACGTAAGCCACATAAAATCCAAGAACGAAAGAAAGGGGGATGAGGTTGATGAAAGTATCACAGTAGATCACAACTTTTTCGAACAATCTGTAAACAAGAAAAAAATATTGTAAATTCAAAGTATTATTCTAATTTCTAATACATTTACAATGAAAATATTACATGCAACAAGAAGGAGGACATAGATGTTGACCATGATCTATGCTGATGACCATAGATTTTGTGCGTCCTTAAACACGTAATTAAAAGCTAGCAACAAATGAAGATATAACGAATTGATGAAAAGAATAATTCTACGAGCTTGGAAAAATTGGAACTCGGACCCACGGCGACAACAATGAAAAACCGAGATTCTGGGAGGGAGATGACTTTGTGGTTGAAGAAAAGCTTTATAAACCTTTAAAAAAAGGTGAAATTGGGAAAATCAGTGGTCCGTGATGGCGTCACTCAAGCTACATAGGAAGAAAGAGGATAGAACAAAAGTTCTCCATCTTACAAGCCTAACCTATAATGAATCACTATTTAGAAGAATGGTAAGTTTCCAGCATTGTGGGAAGTGTAAAAAGCACAGAGGATTTTTTTCTATTAAGTTTCCCACAACACCTGACTGAACCCGACACCCAGACCTGGACACTGAACCCGGGACTCTACTCCAGATTACAAGCTGCAGAGATGGACTTTTAGAGGAGATGCCTGAGGATCACCCGCCTGGATAGAATCAGAAATGAAGATGTTAGAGACAGGCTGGGCGTGACCGAAGGAGTTCCGGAGAGGATTGGAAGGAACAGACTGCGATGGTACGGACACTGCCAGTGGATGCCAGAACGTAGATGGCCGAAGAGACTTTTGCTGTGGGAACAGCCAGGCAGACGAAGAAGAGGAAGACCCCGAACCCGGTGGAAGGACTGCGTGGAGGAGGAGATGGCCGGCAGGGGACTTGAGGAGGATGACTGGCGGAACAGAGAAAAGTGGAGGGACGCTCTGACTTAACCAGGCAACCCAGTGAGGGAAAAAACCTGTAAAAGTAAGTAAGTTTTCCACAACAGATATATACATGGATCCTGGATAGAAGATTAAGAAGAATAAGGAAGTATGATTTCTGAAGCATTCACGAGCAAATATTTTTTCTTTGAGGCTAACATTTGAAAAACTGTTAGAGATAGGCTAGGTAGTAAGCTGTTGTTTTATGGATATGAAGAAAACTTAGATGAAGCAAGAAAGGAAAACTCAGCTTTGGCCCTGGAGAAGCTAGGAAGGGGAGAAATGGGGCTCAGGATGGCTATCGGAACATATGTTACAGAAATAGGAACGTTGAAAGGTTATCAGACTGCATTTCTCAACAAGTTGAAACAATTACTGTCATTAGCCAAGTACATCGCGTCAGCCTTTGTTTATTCATCTCCTGAACTAAGCGCTGTAAAGAGAATCAAACCTAGAATGAGATGTGAACTGCGGTTACTGATTACCTGTAGGAGATATATCAAAAATAAATGGTGGAAGAATTATCAATGAAGGAGAAACTAAGGTAATGAGGGTATGTGAGGAATCACATCTTGCAAGTGTTCAGCGTTAATGGAAAACTAATGTGGATCACAGGAATTGATTGGTATACCAATGAGCACACTTAATAAAATGATATTTCAACTTAAAAAAAAAGGTAAGATCTGTAGTGAAAGTATTTAATATATCGATGTAGGTAAAGCCTTTGTAGGCTGCGATGGAGGAAAATCAATTAAAATGGTATTGACATGCCACTAGGATGGATGAAAGAGGAATAGCCAGAGCAACTAATTAGGTACTTGTAGGCAATCGTAAATCAATATGAATAGCTTTGTCTTGATTTATAGTCTTTGTCTTAATTTCCATCAAAATTATGTTGCAGTCTCATAATTGGGTCGTAACGTCAGCTGTCTTGACATAAAACAAATTTATTGGTTTCTTACAATTTTGACTAATTATAGTCTGATCTTTATCAAAAAACAGTTAAGCATCCATCATTTCGAATCCGATATAGCGTTTCTTGAATGCTTATTTACAAACTATTGAACAATCACAGATGATGGAATAGAGTTTTCATTATTTTTATTATATAAATTGCAGGAGGGAGCAGGGTAGCTCAGTGGTAGAGCGTTGGGGTTCAAATACGGCTATGGCAGATAATTTATTTAATCTGTTAGCAGCCGAAGGATCTGAAGATCCTTCTGTCGTTCACCATCCCTCTGTAGAGTGGATATCCTTAAGTTACTTAAGTGCACAACCGTTATCCTAGAAATAGTACAGTCTCTACCACGTACTGAACCCGAGACCATGGGTGGAGTGGTACAGGTTTTTTTCATAAATGCTACTTTCAGTAGGGTGTAAAATACTGAAGGGAATGTAAAGAATTAATAAAACCTGGCCGGCCTGAACCTACCTCATTATCCCTCGACTATTTTTAGCAAGTTTAAAACAAAAGGCAAAATCCCAAACGACTAATGGGACGCTATCCGCCATTGCATTAATAGAATTGTGTATTTTTATCGTGTATTATCCACCTTGTCTGAATTATAGTTGGCCAGGGTTTGGGCGAAAATAGTCAGCCATCGGGGATTTACCGGGTAGGACGCGCAACATGGGCAACCGGCCTAAGGCCAGGAAGATATTTGTTACCTTCTTGTCTCTCAACCCCGGCGATTTCCTAGATCACTAAGTCTTTCTTTTGTTTTGATCTAAATCAAGAAGTGTCAAGAAAATTATGAAGCATCAAGAAAACAAGGAAGTCGGGATAAAATGCGAATTTTAGTGAATTAACTTTCGGAGTTTTGGGCGACCTGTGATGTAGTGAGTATAACAACTTACTGCGCCCAAGATTAGGTATTAGATGATCTAGGATTTTTTAAAAGGGAGTAATCCTTGGTTATGCTGTCCTGCAGAAGGGATGTAAAACGGGGACCCTGAGCTGAAAGGGTACCAGTACTCGTTAAAAATCCCTATCATAATTAAATCTGAATAGGCAAAATTTATGGCTCCCATTGTAGCATCGTCCGATTAGCCATAGCAGCATAAAGTGACTTTAAAAAAACAAATAACTTTCGGAGTAGGCGTCTGAAAAGAAGTGGCCTCGTGAACTTCTAAGTTGAATTTGTAATTTGAGAACAATGATAAGGCAGTTTCTTTACTTGAGTTTATCCATGCCTTAAGGTATCATTCATACCATTATTTTTACTTGTTTTATTGTTATAATACAGTTGTAAATTTCAATAAATAAATTTAAATAGAAAACACTTTCTGAGTAAAGACGCAGTCCTCAAGAAAATTAATGAAATGTTTTTAAATAAAAGTATAGTCCTTTCATGACAAACTTTATTCCCACTCAAACCCACTAGTTCTAAACCTAGCTACTTCTTCGATTTCCGGTAACTTCCGAGGTTTTTGAAAAGAAGATGGCCTCGTGAACTTCTAAGTTGAATTTGTACTTTGAGTGCTACCACTGGGTAGTTTCCCTTCTTGCTTTTATCCATACCTTTATACTTACTTGTATTATTGTTGTTTGTTCATTTAACGTCACTTTATGCTGCTATGGCCAATCGGACAATGTTACAGCAGTAGTCCCCAATTTTACATTTTAAGATTTCATTAGAATAGGCATCTTTAACGAATACCTGACTCAGGACTCCCATTTATATTATGTCCATTCCGAAGGGCGGCATAACCAATGATTTTTACTGGCTTTAAAAAAAATCCTATTGCCATCAGCAAGTCAACGAACCCGCGTTCTTGACCGTGGTAGGTTGTTATGCTATTCACTACATCGCAGCTCGCCCCCACTTCTTGTACTGTTATAATACAGTTGTAAATTTCAATAAATAAATTTATTTAAAAAATTTGATTGTAAAACTGGCTTCAATATTGATGTTGAATACAGAAAGCAAACTGTCATGTTGGCTAATGACTTAAATTGATTATTTATTTATTCGCTCAGGTTTATTATTAATAGGTAATAACAATTTTATTGCAAACAATCAAAAATCCGAAAATATCTCGTTATTCTATCTTCGTTATTATCGTGATCTTCATTTTCAATCAATTTCTTAAGTGTTGGGTTTCGTGGTTAGCACAACAAACTACTAAGCCCAAGATCGCGGGTTCGTAGTCCGGCAGGCGGCACTAGGATTTCTTAAAGGGAGTTAAAAATCATTGGTTATGCCTTCCTGTACGATGTTGGATTCTCGTCAAGGATTTCTATCCTGATTAAACCTGAATAGGCGAAATTTAGGGCTCCTGCTGTAACTTCATCCGATTACCTAGCGGCATATAGTGACGTAAAATAAACAAACAATTTTCTTCATTAATGAATGTAGACAGGATTCATAAAAGGCATTAAAAGAGAGTTTAGGTGTCAAGAGCAGTCATTTTATTATAATTTATGATTATTATATATATATATATATATATATATATATATATATATATATATATATATATATATATATATAGTCATAAAATTTGTTTATGATATTATGACTGTCAGGGTGGAATACGTCTTTAGGTTTGGCAGACTGTGATTCGGAGAATATGGTAACGTTATTTAGCAACTGGATACCTCACTAGACCTCTAGGACATATTGTAACAGTAATAATCACAAGAAAGTTGAAAGGTAGCAAATACAAGGAACGAATAATTTTTTAATCTCCAGGCCATGAGAAACCTATTTTCAACTACTCTTAACCTTCTAAACAACCGTTGTCCAAAAAACAGTACAGTCTCTACAACGTGCTGAACCCAAGATCTTTCATGAGTGTGGTGGTACAGGTTTTTTTTAACCTTCTTTGTAATCTCACTTATTCTACAGTGTCATGTGGTGACAAATCTAGGGAGTTATAATTGACTTCAATCACTCTCAGAATCCATATTTAAACAGTTGTCACTAAATCAGCAGAAATTGTATTTGCAAGAGAACACCTATTTTAAGATACGAGCCAGTAAAGGTAATTCTCATTCACAGATATGTGCAAATTTAATTCTAACTCGAACTAAGAAAGCATTTGCGTCCGAAGAAGTGTTACGTATATGAAACAAAGATTATTTGAATGTTAAATCTTTTCTCTTAGAGGTCTAACCACACCAAAATTTATTTGGAGACGAAGGTTTATGGAATATCATTGGTATTTGAAATAAATGCATATTTTATTATTATGTACACAGCATTATATGAGCTGTTTGGGATAGAAACCGGATAAATCTGAAGTTTTAAAAATTGATTTTTCACAGCTTTCGAGTCCGGTCTTGAACCTCAATTTTCAGGAGCATAAAATTGCTTTTCAGAGTTATCATCTGCTTTTGATCCCAAACGACTCATATTATATATGTATTTAAGGAAGAAATAGTTGGGGGTGCAGTCAATGAAAACACCAAAATAAGCATAACTTATTTTGGTGTTTTCATTGACTGCACCCCCAACTATTTCTTCCTTAAATTAGAAGATACAGTCGACCAACTCTTCTCTAACATATTGTATATGAATCAATTAACTTTTATCTAACATGAATTAACTTTTAATTTAATTGTTGAGAAATGAAAAATACAAATTTATTATTTATATTGACGTTACACATCCATCAGGACGATGAACAATCTTGCAATGTGTTAGGGTTAAATAAATTCTGCTGTTTGATACTAACATTTGTATTTTAGAAAAAATCCAATTCTATTACATTAATCCGCATCTTCTCCAAAATTTTAATTTCGGCATGAATTGATGCTTCAGAGAACATTTGTTATAAACATTGAATATGCAATCATAGTTAAACGTACATATCATACACTTTCATATATTTACATACTTATATCATATCACATATATCATACAATTTAATATTTAATTTCAGAAATCTTGCAATAATCTACAAATAAAAACCTTTTTTTTTTTTTAAATATTGAAAATGTGAGACTTTGAATCCCATTCACTTAAAGTATGATTTATATATTTTCGCTTACATTTATATCCAGACTTACTTTGAAGAAAACTTGAAGTAATTTATCATCGCTACTCGTGTTTTTGCAGATCTTTAATCAATATAAATAAGCATGGCGGCAGGCGGCCAGGGAAAACACCTGGACCTATTTGCGTTAAAAACCAATTTGTTTGTTTTATAAAATAAACCCACTTATCGTCTCGATTGCTAAATCATCTTAAGGACGGATCAAAGGGGGTTGGCAGCACTGTTTCTTAAGTCTTTAATAATTATCTTCGTATCTGTTCCGCAGGTTGTCGCTTCGAGATGAGTTATAACAGGTTTTAAATGAGTATTCATTTAACATTAATGTTTTCCAAAATTACAAGTTATTGTCAGTTTTATTATGGACAAACGAATGTAATTAATTATGGGTAATTATTCCGCAGGTTGTCGCTTCGAGTTGAGCGGTTATAAGTTTTAACTGTTCATTCGTTTCCCTTTAAATATTTTCCAAAAATATAAGTTATGAGCTATAGTATGGAAAACATAATGTAATCATCGGAAAAGTGTATACTTCGGTAAATCATTTCATCTATAAATGGACGTTTCAACAAACATATATATATCATGTATACTTCGAAATATTACCTATACAACCCTGGATGGGTCAGGTGGAGGGGCTGCTCCCCCATCCGGGGCGGCTACATAGGGAAGGTGGTCCTAAGGTATGTAGTGTAAGTGTGTGGTGTAGTTGTGTGGAGTGTGCTGCAGATTGTGTACTGCATGTGTGTTTGAGTACAGTTCCCCCAACCTGGAGGGCCAATGCTGATTGCGTTACGATGACCGGTAGATGGGGTCGCCAATTCCCTAGACCAATACTTCGAAATATTAGTCGAAACATTTATTTTTTGATGTAATAATTACCGAAATGTACTCATTACCCATAATTAGGTACCTGTTCCGGATGTCGTCGCTTCGAGATGAGTTACGATTTTTAGCTGTTTATTCGTTTCACAACACTTCGAAGTTTAAATGATGTATGTCTGTTGCAACGTTCATTTCTTGATAATTATAGATAGATAATTAAGCTCTCTTTTCCATAGCTTATGATAACTTGTGTTTTTGGAAACTATTAAAAGAAAAATGAATGGAAAGTCAAAACTTGTTATGACTGAACTAGAAACGACAACGTCCGGAATAATCACCATCATACATGCTAGTATTGGAAAAATGTTTAAGCCTTGAAAAGTTTAGTTAGCTACAGCGTTCTGGACCCAACGTTCCCTTTGTCTTCTCCAATCCAACATCATGGTCCCCCTTAGACACGAATACGAAATGACAATCCCTGTTGGCTTATATTTACGAGTTCCCGTCGTCAGCTCTTAAGCGAAATCCAATAATTTTAACTAAATATAACCAAACCGGTGGCAACTGGTCCACATCAGAAATAAACTTGCCAACTGGAGACAGCTCTATCTAAAGATACCATTACGCGTTGTTCCTATCTCGACACCAACTTTGTGGTATGTGCCCAAGGGGGCACCTATTTAGAGGGCGTTGCTTTGTGGTTATTGTATTTACAGTTTTGACAAACAGTTTTGAGTATAATAATACGTTTATTGTTTAATAAAATATGGTAATTTATAGTTATAATAACGTTCAATAATGATGGAACCAACTGAACAATGTCGTCAACCTAGCGTCATCAACTTGGAAATAAAAGTTTCAACGAAATTGTGGAGGATCGCAAACCTTGATGTTTTATTCGCTTATATATATTTATTGAACTGTTTATCTTGTGCGAAGAAGAAGAAAGTGCTATAATATTTTTACAGGAAAGAGGCATTAACGTCATGACTATGGAAGGGCATGGAAATAAAGTATAACTAAATAGAAGTAGTTCTGTTATAAACGAATCTGTCAAAAGGGATTATGCTCAAATACAATCAAGCAAATATTTAGGGAAATAGCTGAGTTTTTTCCTAGTTAAAATGTTATTTGTTACATATAAAAAATTTTCTGTTTCTTCCCTGAATATGGCCGACACACATCTTAGGCCAAAACGTTGGTACATTAAAATAAGATTTGCTTATTTTTGCATTGACTGCACCCCATGAACAATTCCACCCATATTAGAATTATCCATTCAACTATTTTCCACCCAAACATAAATTAAGTAATGGATAATTCGGCATACAATGCTATATTTATTAGCTAATAAAACGAAAAGAGGTCATGTAAGTAATAAAAGCTATCAAATTTCTAATATAACATTAAATAAGTCGGCAACATTAAGTGGAATAATCATGTTAACAAATTTGAAATTCTTCAAATCAGCACCCTAAAAAATACAGCTGAGCAATTTTTTAAAACTACTCCAACACATTCCATTGTTCCATATCTAGATTCCATTTGACTTGAACCTATTAGTCTTAGATCGGAATCTCCTGAATGATTCTACAGAAGAATAAACTTATACAGTTGAAAAATGTAAGGAATTTACACTTGTTTAAATTAGCAGAGGCTGATGTTAAGAAAACTCACAATTGCATGATAAAGGGAAAAATTGGACAATTTTTTTTTTTTTTATCAACTTTGCACTTTTTACATAGCTCACACATGTTAACTTTTTGGTTACATAGGCATGTTGTTATATAAGTTGAAATCCTTAATCAACATATTTAATGTTCATATTGTTACGCTCACAGAGAGAAAGACGGGCGGAAGAGATTGAGAAGAACCATCTCGAAGATACTAGAACCGCCTCCCCCACTCCCGTTCTTTATAGAATGTTCGGCCTTGCGTGTTTAAATACCCCCTCGGCGGCGAGTCAGTAAACCGGCCAGTGTAATAAGTGTATCAGTGAACTGTGAGAGTCTTGTGAGTGTAATAAACCGTTTCTGTTTAATACTGTGTGTCAGTTTGTTATATTTGGAGAATCTTACGGTCGGTGGACTTTAATTAGTGAACTCTATGTGTTAATTTGTAGTTATAAGTTCTAGCGTAATTTTAGTTGTATTTGTACAAATTTAGGCAAATAGTTAAGCTATTTCGTAGTAGTAATATCTTATATTATTTTAGTAATTAAATGGGCCTAGGTTATAATAAATATTTAGAATATTGCTATTGTAAATTTATATTAGTTTATAATTTAATTGTTTGTAACTTCATTGTATTCTTTTTCTCACTTTGTTAATAAATATTAGTATCTTTAATTTAGGAGTAGTTTAATTCATTTTCACACCCAGTAGCCCGTAACAGTATAAATAAAAATTCCTATTATATAGGAACACAAAATTGAAAATACTGTAAAACATTTATTTTTTTGTAAAAAAAAGTAAACATTCTACGAAGAAAACAAGTAACCATCTAGTTGAAAATAAAGTAGCAGTTAGTTATTTATAATACTTGGATTATTTTAACTGCCTGAAAACAATAACTAAATATATATCAACATCATCATCATCATCATAGTCCGTCCTCTCTACCACTCATACAGTGTGAGGTTTCTTTCTGTAGAGCCCGGATCACACCGTACGATCCTTTAACAATTTCTCTTCTTCTGTTCCATTGCAGACTTCTCTTCGCGAAGCTTTCCTTAATACTCGTACCATCTTCCCGGGTAGTTCGAGGTCTTCCTCTGGACCTTCTTCCTTCAACTTTAGCCTCGTATGTCATCTTGGCCAGCCTGTTGTTTTGTCCAAACATGTCCAAAACATCTTAGACTGTTTTCTTCAATGACTTTTTCCGCGGGCTCCATTCCGAGGCTAGATCTAATGATCGAGTTGCGTCTCGTCTTGTTTTCCCGTCTATCTTCCAAAGGAATCTCATTTCTGAAACCTGGATCCTACTTTTATGTTTGGTGGTCAGCGCCCAAGATTCCGAAGAGTATGTTAATATGGGGAGAAAAGTAGGTTTATATATAATCAATTTGTGTCCTTGGATACTTCTCTTTTATTCAGGAACCTTTTATTTAGTGCATGGGACAATTAACCAGCTGAGTTAACCCTCTCCCGGATTTCGTTGTCCATGACTCCATTCTCCATGTGTGTGTGTGTATATAATTAATAACAACAATTTTGTGTCATGAGCAGAAGATATCTAAAAAAAGGAAGAAAGGAAAAAAAAAGGATATCTAATTTTTAAATTTATTCGAACAGATATTTGAGGGAGCTGATCTGTAAATTCTTTTTAAGTGGAATCGCTTCGTTTTTATATAGTTTAACATTGTGAAAGCATGAAATCATAATATTATTTTGTTTTTAAATAGAGGTTTACAAAGTTGTTTATGTTTCTCAAAATAGAGGACCTTCTTTTGTATCTAAAAAAATAAAAAAGGATTTTTGGATATATTCCAATATTATAACATTAGTCTCAATGGAAAAATCCGAAATAAATTAGCTAGTATTTGGAAGATATGTTATTTTAGTTTATCATAAAATCCTTCTCACATAATTAAGAAGTATAGAGTTTATTTATAACAATATTTGTTAGATCACGCGCTCAATTTGAAACTGATTCAAGAAAGTAGATTTTGAACGTATTAATTATGTTTTTTCTGCAAATTATTTTACTATTAGAATACTATAGAAAGAATCCCAAAAAGCAAAGTCTAAAGTCTACAAAATATTGGAATAACTGACCAATCAGCGTTTTGCTAAATCAGGCACAATCAGGACATATAAAAAAGGAAAAATCACATCAAATTAGAAGTGCAGCTCACCTCATAACAACAGTCCAAACAATTTTTGTTGTTTGTGGAACGTCATGGAGATATTTTGTTTCTATTTGTCAAGTTTTGATGTGTGACGTGTTCCAATTTGTCTTCTTTGATGTCACGTTTCCTTTGGTATAGGTCTTGATTAGGCCTAAATTGGCGAAACTTTGACTGATTAATTTTTTCCAGTATTTTAGAGCTTTCAGACGTTTTTTTAAAAATTCTTTCTATTGTATTCTAATTTATATATGATGTCTCATTTTGAGTTTTTTCCTATTTCTATTGATTATTTTACGATCTTTATTTAGATAATTTTTTTTCTAAACGTTCAATGGATTGTTTTGAACATTAAATTAGCTTCTTTCAAAGTTAAACATACTTACTACCTCATCTTCAGCGTCGAGCATTTTAGAATAATTTTCTATTTTAATAAATTATTGGGAATCCTCATACAAAACTGAAAAGACAAGAAACTGCTCGACATTATCGCCTACTTCAACATTTACTGGACAAACACTCTAAGCTCCCAATTAATTACAAAAGACTCATTACATGACAGCTATCAGACCTATTTGGACATACGGAGTTGAGCTTTGGGACTCTACTAAATCATCTAATTCATCTCGTTTCCAATCCTTACAATCCAAAATCCTTCGTAAAATCCCCAATGATCCTTATTATGTCACAAACCAACTCATCCATCATGATCTTAATATCCCATATGTTGCTGATACCTATATACCTATTCTTCCGTGACAAGCTCCATACACACTTGAATCCACTAGTCTCTCAACTTGCTTCCCATACTATTCCTGCTCCCTCCGAGGCGTCTGAAAAGAAGATAGAAGAACTACTATAGAACTTTATTGGAGTACTACCGATGGTCAGTTTCTCCACAAGTGTTTTTTTTTCTCATGTCATTTGTTCATATTGGCAAATTTACTAGTTGTTATATTATTACAGTTCTAAATATCAATAAATTAATTTTTAAAAAAATATATAAATTATGAAAAAGAAAAAACTTCAGACATGAAAATATTATGATAAATATGAAATTACTTTCAATAGTTTAGTTTTTAAACATATAATATGTATATAAGTTAGCATGCTACTGATATATTTTTGGAATTATACTTAATTCATTCTTTAGTTAATTAAAATTATGTTAATCAATTGTGCATTTTTACTTGATTAAAGGGAGTATTTAAACTTGAATTTTTATGATCATATTCTTAAAACATTTTTCTGTTTTTTGTATTAAGTAACAGTAGATAATTTAGATAATTAATTTTAGTTTAGCAGGTTTGAATTTTATTCAGGAAAACCTTTTGAACCACCCATACTATTAGGGATCAAGGATGTCATATCTTGTCCACATTCCGATGGTGTTTTGAAACGATTTTCTAATTTTAAAAGTCATAATTTAATGCCGAAAAAAAACACGAAAAATTTGTCATTAGACACACAAGTATTCATAAAAGAACAGTTTGGCTTTGGATGCACGATAAAATGCTTCTGATTGTGATATATCAGAAGTTAATTGCATTTTTTCATTTGTTATTCATCCCAATCGTAAGTCTTATGTTTTTAAAATCATATTAATTTATTTAAAAATAAAATATTTAAAAAAATCTTATACCTTGGATTCTACTAAATTTACTTGGAAGCTTATAATAAAAATTATTTTATTGACAGCTAACAATTATGAAAACATGTCTCCGCATACAGAATAGTAATTCAAGAAACGCGCCATTGTACCGAACTTAATTACAAACCAAACAGAGAACACAAACTTAATCACCATTTATCTTTAGGTAAATATAATCATTCTCGGGATTTTAAATGGGAATTAGTAACAAAAAACTAATAATTTCAGTTGATGGTTTTTACTGATACCACCTATTTCGAATAACAAATGAAATACAAGTAGATACGTTATATATTTTTATTACTGTTAAGGCAAGTGTTAAGGGATTCTTCCCAATAATATACCGGCTGATTTTATTTTAAATATTTCAGCGTTTTTCAAACGCTGTCTTTGCGTGAGTTTTACCAGCCGATTTTTTTTTTAAATTGGAAAATACCGAATAATTTATATTTCACGTCTTTTCAGAGAAGAGAACATAAGTTAATTTTAAAATATTATCCGTTTTTTATTATATATTTCTTGTTTTTTGTTTATGGAGGACAGGTTAGTGCCTTTCATTTAGTAGGCACCTCCTAAGTTACCGTATTTTTAGTGATTGCACAATTTATATAGTTATTATATAATAGTTATACAGGGTGTCCCGAATTTAAATGGCAATACTTCAGGAACTTATAGGGGACCGAAAAACTAAGACAAAAAGTCCTTTAGAGATTTGCTCGTTTTTGCTTAGTTTTAGAGAAAATTGCAAAAAAAGAAACAAAACAAAAATGTTACAGGTAGCGATTATCACCTTTCAAAGTTCGTCAGGCTAGGCAGTGAGATATTTAAACACTTAATGTTATCCTTTACATTCTTTAATTTGTTTACATTTTGGCTTCCTTCTAGGATTATAATTCTTAAATCAGTCTTCAGTCAGTTACTCAGATATTTTTGTGTGAATAGCATCAGTCACAATGCCACATACATATTCTAATGTTGAATACGCTGATGATTTTTGTGTATGGTTTCTGTAACGATAAAGCTTTAGAAGCGGTGCGGGAGTATGCGCGCCGATTTCCAAATAGAAGAGTGCCTAATCGACGAGTCTTTTCGTTAACTTTTAATAGACTACGAAAGACTGAGTCATTCTTAATACGTAATGAAGGCTACCAATTCCAGGCAGCAGTATGAGCAGATTATCGGAGAAGAAATTGTCCAACGCTACTTCGATAATAATCCTGAGACTAGCATCCGAAGAGTATCTGCTGCATTAGCAATATCGCGGCAAGCAATATGGCGAACTTTGAAAGGTGATAATCTCTACCCATATCATCTTCAAAAAGTTCAGAATTTATTACCTCAAGATTATGTCAAGAGATTGAATTTTAGTAAATGGTTTCTTGAAAAAAAAACGCGATGATAATTTATTTCCATTAAAAATTATATGGACCGATGAAGCTACCTTTACAAGAGGAGGAATTGTTAATCAAAGAAATTATCATGTATGGGCTCTTGAAAATCCCAGAGCTATTAGAGAGAATAGGTTTCAGCATAAATTTGCTATTAACGTTTGGCTTGGAATTTACCTGGAAGATTGAATGGTATCACATTTACACATTTTTTGGAGAACGACTTTTCTAATTATTTAGATGACATTCCCTGAAAACAGCGGATTGAAATGTGAATGGATGTCCAGCTCATTATAGCAGAGTTGCTCGAGCTTGGCTGGAAATAAATTATCCACAACGATGGATTGGACGTGGAGGAGTAGTACCTTGGCCAACCAGATCACCTGATATGACACCCATGGATTTCTTCATATGGGGAACCTTGAAGCAGAAAGTTTATTCGGTGTCAATCAACTCAAGAGAGCAATTAAGAGACCGAATCATAGATGCAGATATCATCAGAACAATGTTTAGCTCCAATTTATCAAGTGGGCGCTAGATGTAATGCTTGCATTGGTGCAAGAGGACAACATTTTGAGCTATATTTACATTAAAAAGAACATAACATAAATATAAATCTAAATAAATAAGTATAAAAATGAAAACTTGTTTTGTTTCTTTTTTTGCGATTATCTCTAAAACTAAGCAAAAACGAGCAAATTTCTAAAGGACTTTTTGACTTAGTTTTTCGGTCCCCTATAAGTTCCTGAAGTTTTGCCATTTAAATTCGGGACACCCTTTATATTTATATATATATATATATATATATACATGTAGTTCATACATGTAGTTCAATATAATTTTTAAAGAAACTTAAATGATTTGATTGTAGCTAGTCATTGCTAATGATTCCAGCCGTTGAAATAACGTTAAACAAATTGAAATGAAAATAAAAATTATGTAATAAATGTTTATTTAAAATATTCTTCATAATTTATACCTCGATAAAACCAATAAAGAATAAACTTTTTAATATTAACTCTTTTACATTTATTGACATTATATAATTATAATTTTTTAATAACAAAATTGTAAAAAATATTATTTTCTTTACACATTTAGAAATTACCACTATATTAAAAAAAGTGCCATAATGGCAAAACATGTCATATTGAAATCATGTTTATATTATCGAACAAATAAATATCACTGGCCTATTGTACACGAGCTCCTGTGGGTTAGTTATATATATTTTTTTCATAGTTAAATATTTTAATATTTAAAATTATAAAAGGAAAAATCCAACATTTCATTGCTGGAATCAGAGAAGAAAACCGCCATCATGCTAAATGAAAACGCTAGGCCTACAGCCCCCGGGCCACTGACTCTGGAAGCAGCAATCACAATTGTGTGCCATTAATTTCGCAATAATTTTTGACTTCGCTTCTTATTATTATGAATACTAGTGTAATTAATTACTTAATTATTATTTTAGATTCAGAAATTCGAAATATTTAATTGATTATTTAAAAAATTACAGTGAACACATTGCAGAGCATCTCAATTACTAAAACTTTAATCTTTATTTTTGGAATATTTCTTGACCACCATCCGAACCTTATTTTCTCCTATATAGTTTATAGAACTTTCAGAATAGAAAAATAAATATCCGTTTTTTTTCTTCTAAAAAATCTTATTTTTCAAAACGCGATTATGCTTTTTCACTTACACACAAACATGTATTCGATTTTCATAGGTTAAATATATGTTATATCCCCACGAGTTGCGCGCGCATAAGATGAGGCAGTACGAGTGTGATCATATGATGTGTAACCTTATATGTAATTCAATAAACAGATATTGTGCCACATTGTGCTTCTTAATATTATAGATAACTGACCTACGACACAACAATATATATACGATTAAATATAGTTATGTATGAATTCAAAGGAATATTTAAACATTCAGTATTTAATTTTTGTGTCTGGGTTATTCTTCACCAGAGGTTAAGTAATTATTTTGCCACTTCTACTTAAAGAAATTGTCTTTTTTCTTATTATTGTCTAATAAAATAGGGGGAAAAAGGAAAATAAAAAAATAGAAAGGTGTAATTCAATAAACAGATATTGTGCCACATTGTGCTTCTTAATATTATAGATAACTGACCTACGACACAACAGAATTGGCGACGAGGATAAAAAGAAGTCAAAGTGAAAAGGGAAGAGGAAATAAATTAACAACATTATTCAATAGCCGAGAATACTGAGGGCCACCATCGATACCACTTAAACGCAAGTTAACCTTTGTACTACAAAATGATTACAATATTATATATACTAATATAATTACTCTATAAAAAGAATATAAGACTTATTATTAGATAAGAAATTGTTATTTTACTGTTGGGAAAATTAATTAATTAAAAGTGATTAATTTATAGTCAACTTCTATATTAACTATAAGTCAACTAGAAGGAATAATTTAAAATAAAATTAAAATGGATCCAACACAATTTCAACAATTTCTAACCGCATTTAACCAACAACAGGCTACACTAATCCAATCGTTACAATCATTGTTAACACCCCAAGTAATAACAGCACCAGCGGTGACAACACAGACGATCTTGCCATCATTCGAATCATTCAATTCATCAAAGCAGACATTTAAAATATATAGGAAACGGTTTGAAAATTACCTCAAGATGAAAGGGGTAATAGATAATAAAATGCTCTGTACACAGATGCTTCTCAATTCGATAGGGACGGAATCTTATCAACTAATAACGTTACTAGTAGCTCCGAAAGGACCGGGCGAAATGGCGTACGAAGAGCTGGTCAATATATTAGAAAAACATTTGTGCCCCAAACAAAACACACTGGTAGCCCAACATCGATTCCTATCGCTATAACAAAAAGATGGTCAAAGGATATCGGAGTTCATCACAGATTTACGTCGGGGACTCACTGAATGCGCATTTAATTGTGCGGCAGCAGGTTGCGGGAAAAGTGTTGCTGACTTATTTCTGCGAGCACAATTCATCAGGTGTATACAAGACAACACGATCAGGGAAAAACTCTTAGAAACAGACGGGGAAAGGATAAACTTTGAGGAAATAAAAGACAAAGCTCTGGCACTCGAAGCATGTAAAATTGACAGTCGTGAAATTGCAAATCGCAGCCACATAACATACTCCCCATGCATGGAAGGAAGCGGCATAAATAAAATTACACAGAAAAGAGAGAACAAAACACCACGACAACGTTCATCGACCTGGAACACTAAAGGCGAGGCATCCTGTAATCAAAACAAGACGCTCAACTACCAACAGTTAGGAATCGAAAATCGCTGCCTACGTTGCGGGCGAAGCAATCATGTGACCAGGGAATGTCGAATTGACAAATCAAAATTCAGATGCGACGATTGTAAGAAGTTAGGACACCTCGCGTCAGTATGCATCTCAACTCGTATGGAAAAACTTAAGCAGCACACATTGACTGATTGTATTGGACTGATTTTACTACCATTGACGAGCTAAATTCAATTAATAATGTAGTAGATATTCATCGGAACGAAATCATACCGGGAAAATTCTCTAGCGAAAAATATTTCGCAGAAATCAAAATAAACGGGACGCAACAACGATTTGAAGTTGACTCGGGGGCCGGATATACACTAATTCCGGAATCTGAGTTTAAACAACTAAAAACAGCGAAAACAAAAATAAGCAAAACGGAAGTTATCTTTAGGTCATATACACAAGGCATTATTAAGCCAATAGGAGTAGCCGAAGTCCAAGTAGAATACAAAGGAAAAGAATCAAAGGAAATATTATTCATTGTTCCGGACCAATTGGCACCGATATTAGGAAGGTCATGGATTAGGCACCTAGGCATACGGCTTGAAGAAATCGATCTCAATCCAATAGTCAACTCAATTAAAATAGACCCCGAATACACAGAAATTTTACATGAATACGCAGAAATTTTTGAACCAAAAATCGGTTGCGTTCCAGGGTTTACATGCTCTCTCGAATTACGCGAAAAGGCGAAACCTGTCTTCATCAAAGAACGGCCGATCCCGTATGCTCTTCTGGAGAAAGTAAATAGTGAGCTCGATAACCTGGAGGAGGCGAGCATCATATCTAAAGTAGAGACAAGCGATTGGGGGTCACCCCTTGTTATAATACCGAAGCCAGATGGAACGTTGCGATTATGGGTAGACTACAAGATAGCAGTAAACAAGCAATTAAAATCGGCACATTACCCCATAAGGAAGATTGATGACATACTAAACAACTTGAGGAACTCGAAATATTTCTGTAATCTTGACTTATACAAAGCATATTTACATATTAAAGTCTGCGACGAAAGCAAAAGGATACAAACAATCTCAACACATCGAGGAACTTACCTAATGCAAAGATTGTCATTTGGAATCAAATCGGCGCCTAGCCTATTCAACAGGATTGTGGATCAAATATTGGCAGGCCTGGAAGGAGTTATGTCATACTTTGATGATATAATAATCCATGGGAAGACAATAGAAGAATGTAAAGAACGACTAGTTGCCTGCCTAGCAAGACTAAAAAAGTATATAGCAAAAATAAATGCGCATTTTTTCAAACCCAAGTACGTTATCTGGGTTACTGCGTTAGCCACAATACCATTTCAAAATGCCCAACAAAAGTAAATACGATAAAAAATATGGAGGAACCAAAAAACGCAGACGAGCTACACCGGTTTCTTGGCATGGTAACATATTACGGTAGATTTATACCTAACCTATCCACCATCACATACCCACTAAGAAGATTACTACAGCACGGAAATGAATGGAAATGGACGGAAAAATGCAAACAATCCATGGAAAAACTAAAAGCGGAAATCGCAAGTGACAGGGTGCTCACCCCTTATGACCCATCCCTGCCGGTCACTTTGGCTTGCGATGCCAGCCCAACAGGCATTGCGGGGGTCCTGTCGCATGTGATGGGAAATGTGGAGCGTCCAATCACGTTTGTCTCGAGAGCATTGACGAAAACCGAAAGGAACTACTCACAACTGGACAGAGAAGCGCTCGCCATCGTCTTCTGCATCTCAAAACTATCTATGTACCTGACAGGACGGCCATTCACACTGATAACGGATAATCAGCCCTTAACTCGGATATTTCATCCGGATACAAAATTGCCTGCACTCACATCGGCAAGACTTCTGCGATATGCGATATACCTTCAAGAATTTGATTACAAAGTATTACATCGAAAGGCTGAAAATCATGTCCACGTCGACTGCCTTTCACGTGCAGAATACATCATATCGGGAAATAAGAATGAGAGGACTGGATGTATGATGAGTTTGGAAGCGGAAACAATGGAAGATCAAACTATAAATCAGATATCGACGGAAGTGGTGACAAGCACAAAAATCGCTGAAGAGACATCAAAAGACCCGATCCTAAAAACAATACTTCAAGACCTCATCTCCGGAAAACTGCGCAATCCAGAATATAGCACATCTAAGGGAATTATTTTCAAAAATGATCGCGTCTATATTCCAACAGCACTGAAAGAACAGGTCCTACAAGAGTTACACCACACGCATGTGGGGATTGTCAGAATGAAACAGCTCGCCAGACGACATTGTTTTTGGGTAAACATCGACAGGGACATTGAAGAGATCGTAAAAAATTGTAAGGAATGCGCCCTAGCTCAAAAAAGTCCGGCTAAGGTCCCCTTACATCAATGGGATGAACCAAGAAACAACTTCGAACGCGTACACATCGATTACGCAGGACCACTGCTGAATCACCATTTCCTAGTGTTGGTTGATGCGAAATCAAAATGGGCCGAAGTTAAGATGACAAAAGACGTCCCAACAACAGCGCTAACCATAGAACTGCTAATGGATTTATTTAGTACACATGGGTTCCCAGAAGTAATGGTCTCAGATAACGCGACAATATTCTGCAGTGAGCAGTTCAAGGAATTCTGCAAAAACAGTGGCATAATCCAGAAGTACATAGCACCCGGACATCCGGCGACAAACGGACTGGCGGAGAGATATGTCCAGACATTAAAGTCAAAGTTACAACGCATGAACGGATCGGGACTAATACGACATAAAGTAAGGGAAATATTATTCAGGTATCGGGCTACACCACTGCAGAACGGGAAAACACCGGCGGAATTGTATTTACACAGAAACATAAGATGCCGAGTAGATAGTTTTAAACCCCCAAGAACAAGGCTCAGCAAGACGGACGTTACATTCCCTTTACCGCCAGCCAGACAATTCGATATAGGAGAAACTGTAATGGCGAGATGGTTCCAAAACAACAAGCCAACATGGAAAATTGGTAAAATTACGAAAAAATTCGGCCGATTACACTACCAAGTGATTTTACAAGGGGGATACAGCCTAAAACGACACGTAAACCAGTTGAGGAAGGCTGGCGTAGCAGATGATGAACCGGACAAAATACCAACGGCAAGTAAAGAAATAGAAGAACCAACACAAACCGATTGGTCAACACTGTTATGGTCGACTAGGCCAGCTACAACAGAGACAACGGGATTGCCTGAGGCACAACAGACGCAAGAGATACCACCAGAAGTACCACTCCGTCGCTCAACAAGACAGCGTCGTCACCCGGACCGCCTGAATTTGTAAGCTAAAAAAAAAAAAAAAAAAAAAAAAAAAAAAAAATGTATTTCATTAATTAATTCAAGTAAAAGTAATTAATTTTTTTTTTATTCCAAATGTAAAAAAAAAAGTTTAATTGTTTTCATTAATTATTATTAATTGTCATGACATTTTATTTCAAATGTATATTGTCCAGCATCATCTTATGCGGGGGGAGAGTGTTATATCCCCACGAGTTGCGCGCGCATAAGATGAGGCAGTACGAGTGTGATCATGTGATGTGTAACCTTATATGTAATTCAATAAACAGATATTGTGCCACATTGTGCTTCTTAATATTATAGATAACTGACCTACGACACAACAATATATATACGATTAAATATAGTTATGTATGAATTCAAAGGAATATTTAAACATTCAGTATTTAATTTTTGTGTCTGGGTTATTCTTCACCAGAGGTTAAGTAATTATTTTGCCACTTCTACTTAAAGAAATTGTCTTTTTTCTTATTATTGTCTAATAAAATAGGGGGAAAAAGGAAAATAAAAAAATAGAAAGGTGAAATTTGCGTAACTACATCTTGAAGGGTTTAAATTTGGTTTACAATGTTTTACCTATTTAGGAGAAGTTAATGATACAGCTTTTCTTAAGGCGTTTCTCAAACAACAGAAATTCATTTATTTTTTATTCCCTTGAAAAGTTTTGTTGCCCTGGATAAATCAACAGTATTCCATTTCATATCTTCAATTTAAAAAAAGCTAACATACTAAATTTAATGTAAATTTCACATATCACAACTGTACAAGAAAATAACAGTAGAACTCTAGTAAACTGCCATGTTTTAAACTTTCGACGCCGCACTACTGCTTTCATGCAGAACTAATAATACCAAATTATTTTGTTTTTTAATTAAACAATCATATTAATTGGAATTAATATAAGTTATCAGAAATAACACTGCTTTAGTTTGATACCATTTAGAAAGTTTGTTAGTCCGGGAAAGTTGTGAATAATTCAGTAAGCATTTAAATTATAGTTAGAGCTCTACCTCGACTGAATAGGATCCATTGGTTGTTTGTATATACTCTTGAGCGAACGGAAGCTGACAGATCTGATTTAATTAAAGAAGTACTAATTAATGCTTCAGTTATCAAAAAGAGTCCCGACTACAACTAAAAAGATTTTGTTCATCTCTTGAGCGATCGAGTGGGAACTTATCTTTAGATTTTTTTTTGGGATGGGGATGAGATAATTTATCACTCATAAATGAATCTATGGCTCCTCAGGTCTTCCTCACATCTAAAACATAATATGGAACATATCTATGATGTTATTAATGGAAGTACTTGTTTTATATACTTTATTACCAGATCGGCTATTCCTAGCCTTACAAGGTTTTTTTAAATAATGAATTTTAAACTTTAACAAAAGGTAACAGTATGGGTTTCGTCTCATGCAAGACACCCCTAACTGTACATTATCAGCTTATTTGCAAGAGAAGTTATAGTCGTACTAATATTATAAATGTGAAAGTTTGTATGTTTGTCTCTCTTTCACGCAAAAACTACTGAACGGATTTGGATGAAACTTTACAGTAATATAGGTTATACATCAGAATAACACATAGGCTATAGCAAGCGCGGATTTACGGGGGAGGGCGCACGGGTGCAAGTGTACCCCCTACAGTTTTTTAGGTACTGTGGAAAATCCATTATAGTACAAAATTAAAGGCAAATCACATGATCATAGTTGTTAAAATAACAGAAAGAACCTGAGTGAAACTATTTGTTTTGATATCCTACTAATCCTACTAACATTATAAATGTGAAAGTTTGTATGTTTGTCTCTTTTTCACGCAAAAACTACTGAACGGATTTGGATGAAACTTTACAGTAATATTGGTTATACATCAGAATAACAAATAGGCTACTGCAAGAGCCGATTTATGGGGGGGTGCAAGGGGGCACGTGCCCCCCTGACAGTTTTTTAGGTACTGTTGAGAATCCATTATATCACGTAATTAAAGGCAAATCAGGTAGTTGGCATCTTGAAATTTGCAGGTAGGTCCTTTTTATAATTTAAGAAAGAAATTTGGATAATTCTACCCCCAAGAGTTTCCCTTTTAGTATAATTGGGGTTCAAAAATTGTATGGAACCCGTCGGTTTTGAAGTTAGATATCTGAAGTTGTGGATGTACGAGTAACTTATAGTTAAAAAAAATTAAATTATTTATTTAAAATGATCTTTCAGGGAATTTTATGTGACAGACCAAATTCCAAGCGAGCTAAGCCGCGGGCAAAGGCTAGTATATAATAGGGTTTTTTTCATATAAAATAATCATAATGTAATAACAAACAATGGAAGTACTTGAACGTGTGCCGTTTCTCAGGTTGTGTTTCTAGGGTAACCTTTCTTCCTAGGGAGTAAATAATCATAATTAGAACTATTAGATTGGTTGCTTTAAGGGAAAATGAGTTGCACAAACATACTCATTGGAATATCGACCCTACTTAAAAGGTCTATTAATAGGAAAGAGGGAGGTGAAATAAATATTCTCGTAGTCGAGGTCCTCTGAGTGGATGAGTGGACTTCTACCCTTATGAGAAAACTTTTCATCAATTTTAATCGGTGACAGTTCGAGTTCCTATCGATTTATCATTCACGGTGGACACTATACTAATATTTCAAAATGAAGACCAGTTATTAGATTTTGATTCGCCAAAAGCGAGCATGAAAAAAAAAAAAATCATAAAAATTAAACAACGGCTAACTTTTTATTTGCTAAGTAGCATCTAGACTTTCCATCCTTCTGCCTTGATGATGGCCTAAAAATTAGGCCGGAACAATGGCACATAATAAATGAGTTTGGCTTATAATAAAGGAAATAATAAAGGAGTAGTAATTAAAAGTATAAAAACAAAGAATATTTACCATCCACGTCTTTTGTTTATTTGTAGAGCAATCCTAACGAGCCGATAGAGTTTGAATACTTAATTTTTTTTATTTTGGTTTGGGGAATCATACCGTCCTTCGGAAGGGAAGTAAAATGGAGGTCTGTATCCTGTACTCGGTAAGGATCCCTATCCTAATTATACCTGGATAAGCAAAAAAAATGGGACTCCCATTGTAGCTCATCTGATCAGCCCTAGCAGCATAAAGTGACATTAAATGAATAAACAACAAACTCATACAATTTTCTAACTTAAGTAGAAACAATGGTTGGTGTTAGTGCCGTTTTAAGACTTATATAATATAGAATGAAATGTAAAAAGAAAAATTCCTACTAAACGTTTATTTATTTAATGATTTTGCCTTTATTATAACATTAGTAAATGAAAAAAAAATACCAATATGGAAAACCATTTAATAGCATAGTGACATCTAAACCTGGCAATATAGGATCATTCGTGTTTATTTGCTTACCATAACAACCTACTATTCTCAAAGTCGAGGGTTCGCAGCTAGGCAGGTGGCCATCGGATTTTTTAAAGGGAGTAAAAAATTCTTGGTTATGGCGTACTTCGGAAAGGGCATAGTATCGAGGGTCTGTGCGGTGTCAGATACTCGGCAATGAATATACCTGTACAAACAATCAAACATAACGTTTATACTTGTACTAAGAACATATAGCAATAATAATTTTATTCCAGGGACACAGTTGTGTATCTAATTGGATATAGTTTATATGAGGACATCCTCCAAGTCAAAGTCACTGACACAGTTTAACTTAGAGCAACTATCGGGTTGAGATACCAGGAAACAATGTTATCTAGGAAGCAGTGGATTGGCAGCCCCAGTTCGGTGAGGCACTCATAGCCATTAAATAACCTCTTTGCTAATATACTCTAACCTTCCATGACGGGGCCGTTCCCACCTCAACGACGGTGGATAAAGTTACTAAATCTTCTTCCCTCCCTAATCGAGGTCAAATAGATTGTTAGCCAGGCGTGGCGATCAATTTCCTTATTGCTTTCTTCTCTCATTATCGTTTTAGCGAGTTATTCTGCTCCTCATATATTTTAATACTGTTGATTTAAGGCCGAAGTTATGGCATATTACCATTTCTTTTTTAAACGGAAAATTTGTTATAACTTTCCCTCATTTTTTATATGTGAAATGTAGGAGCGGGGTAGGTTCGAATCCTGTTATAATAGGTAAACTATTAGACCTTTTAGCAGCCATACGCCCTCTGAGATCTCTTACTTTACCCTTAATTGGGGGGAAGCATATAAGTTCAGCGTATTCTCGGGCTAATCACCTCCCTGCACAACCGTTTTCTTAAAAAAAGAAGACAGATAATAAATTGTATCTATCTATTTATACGAACAGTCAGATTGTAATGCTTCAATAAAGTGTTTAAAAAAAAAAAAAAAAATCTATTTATACGGCGCTACAACCCGAGGGTGGGTCTTGCCCTCCACTAGGAGCTTCCACCATCCAGCTCGATCCATTGCTACTGCTCTCCAGTTCTGGGTGCCTAGCAGTAGCCTGGAGTCAGTCGACACACTGTCCATCCACCTCAGTCTGGGTCTGCCTATCCTTATGGTATGGTCAATCTTATCTTCAAGGACTCTTTTAGAAATTTCACCTTCCTCTAAAATAATAATAAACTGTATCCAAGACCTTTCATGGGTTGTTTTAGTGTTTTTTCTTTATATGAAATGTATAATAAGAAAAGTATTGTGTTTGTGAAAAATTTCGAAAGCATTTTTTTATTTATTTTTATTGATATTTACAACTGTAATTATATAACATCAAGTAAATCTGCTGTATGAACAAAGGACATGAAAAAAAAAACACTTGTGGAGAAACTACCCATCGGTAAGTTAATACTAAAATAATCGGTAAGTTAATAACTACAATATAGTTCTATAGTTGAACGTCTCGAGGCCATCTTCTTTTCAGACGCCTCGGAGGTTTATCAGGAATAGTATGGGAAGCAAGTTGAGAGACTAGTGGATTTAAGCGTGTATAGAGCTTTTCATGGAAGGACAGGTATCTAGTTTGGGCCAAATCAGCAACATATGGGATATTAAGATCATGATGGATGAGTTGGTTTGTGACATAATAAGGATCATTGGGGATTTTACGAAGGATTTTGGATGGTTTACTAGAGCCCCAAAGCTCAACTCCGTATGTCCAAACAGGTCTGATAAATGTCATGTAAATGAGTCTTTTGTAATTAATTGGGAGCTTTGAACGTTTGTCCAGTAAATGTTGAAGTAGGCGATAACGTCGAGCAGTTTCTTGTCTTTTCAGTCTTGCCAAAGCATTTAATGGAAAAAAACATGTTTCAAGGTCTTTTGAAGCAAAATTCGTAAATACTTCCTTAAGTAGGGATGTTCCAAATTGTTCGTGCATTCTCGGCTGTTCAATTCTTTTAACACTTTGACTACAACTACGAGATAACTCGTAGATTGCGTTCTTTTCTTGGACAACTACGAGTTATCTCGTCCTGTGTTTACTTGCCATTTTTGTGCAGCTACGATTAAACTCGAAATATATCAGAATTAGAGTTTTAATAATATTATGTGATTAACTCTAATTGCCATTTTAGGCCAAATTTCTGACAATTGCCGTGGCAATTAACGTGTTAAGGTGTTTTCTACTTTTAGGCTAGAATGTTGGAAATACAAAATATGAAGGATATAATCCATACCAGTTTAAAGCTTTGACTGGCTTTTGTCATTTTCTAATGACTGCGTTGCGGTTGGTTTGAAACAATCGTGTCAGTTGGACCGCGTTCTGGATAATGCCAATTATACTATAGAGAAATGGAATCATTCCAAATTTGAAAATGACAGGGACGTGTATTTTTCCAATACTTCTCTCGATTTTTTAATGATTGCTCAACAAACAATTCTATTCGTCATGGCGAAAATAGATCGAAAATCTATAAAATCTGAAGGTATTTAGACTTGTACTCCATTACACATCTAAAGTGCAAACCTAGCAGCAATATTCTGAGTATAGTTGGCAATATTAATAATAGTATCTTTGTTTTGGCAATCACTCCAATATGCGCTACCCTATCAGACTCACTGCTTTAAAATTTCGGCCGATGCAATGTTATCAAGAGAGAAAACTTAGTTTCCTTATCAAACTTCCAAACATGTTTAAGGAGAATGAATAATGGTAAATTAAATTAAGGTAATTTTACGAAGTTGGATCAAACTCATTCATAGAAGAACAGAAATACTCGACATTATGAAAAATAGATAATGAGAAAGAGTTAATAATACCATTTAATTACTCTTATAAATTTTCAGATTAAAAAGACAATGTCGTGCCCAATTTATAATATAATACAGTTAAATTTAGTTAATTGTATTCTTTTGAAACGTTCACTATCAAAATTCCCCAAACCATGGAGGCTCCCAGAACATCGCATCTCTCAAGGGCCAACAAATTCTGGGCCAACAAATAAAAAAATCGTTCTGAATTATTGAAATACATATCTACAGCCTCGATGAATAAGCTGTTAAGTCGAATTTCATCCAAAATAAGTTTCTTGTTCTTGGGGAAGCGGATTCGTGTTATGTCTTTACAGCATAAGTGGCTAAGTCAGGTATTGGCTTGAAATGGAGTTATTGCTTATAGTGCAACTCCATTTCCAATCAAAAACTACAAGAATGACACGATTTCGCTTCCCTCAATAGAATTAAGTCTCTCTGGACATGATTCGACTCGGTCACTATTTCACCAGGGCTACAGATGTATTCAAAGCTATTTCCTTTGAATGATCATGAGACTGTTATTTTTTTTTTTATATACTTCTACTTTACCAAAACAAATCTTAATTGTTTTAATCACTAAATCGATTTTTTTTTACTTTTTTGAAAAATATACATGTTACGTAGACTTGTTATAATATTGAAGCAAATCGGGGCTCATATTGAAAAGCATTTTCAAAGGGTGTTTGACAATGATCTGTTCCTTGGGATGAAGATCCCAAATTAGATTGGTCGATGGCTTGGCATGCAATGTCAGAACAGTTTCAAGAATTGGGTTGCAGTAAAAGAGGCTGTGATTAGTTTTTCGTCGCATTGTCAATATGCCATATAAAATGCAATTAATAAATCAGGAAATCTTTGTATGAATGGAGGAAATTGAATAGAGGGAATGATCCTTTACCCTATTCGTCCAATTTTCCTATTTATATAGTAGGAAAGTAAACTTTAAACAAATTATCGAAAATAATAGGGAAAATCTGATATATAAAATAGCAGTGTCAAGTACTCAACATAAATGGCAACTGCAGCTAGGCCGAGTTTTAAGGAGCCACGTAAGACATCAGAGGTCGTGTTTGAGCTTTTTTTTACTTCTTTATATTAAGTTTTTTTAAAGATTAATTTATTGATTTACAATTATAATGATATTACAACAAGTAAATCTGCTAATATGAACAATATGACATGAAAAAAAAAAAACACTTGTGGAAAAACTACCCATCGGTAGAACTACAACATAGTTCTACAGTAGAAAGTCTCGAGGCCATCTTCTTTTCAGACGCCTCGGAGGGTTATCAGGAATAGTATGGGAAGCAAGTTGAGAAATTAGCGGAGTGTGCCTGAAGTTTGTCATGGAAGGAAAGGTATTTAGTTTGTGCCAAATCAGCAACATATGGGATATTAAGATCATGACGGATGAGTTTGTTTGTGACATAATAAAGGAGCATTGAGGATTTTAGGAAGGATTTATGATTGTAAGGTTTGGATACGAGATGAATTGGATGGTTTAGTAGAGTCCCAAAGCTCAACTCTGTATGTCCAAATAGGTCTGATAACTGTCATGTAAATGAGTCTTTTGTAATTAATTGGGAGGTTAGAGTGTTTGTCCAGTAAATGTTGAAGTAGGTGAAAACGTCGAGCAGTTTCTTGTCTTTTCAGTCTTGTGTGAGGATTCCAAGTGAGACGTTTGTCTAGATGGAGTTCTAGGTAACGTATCTGTTCGACAGGGATCAGTGAAATATTATTAAAAGATACAGTAGGGCAGGAATTCGTAGGGTGAAGGTAATTATAATAAGTTTAGAATGTTAATCATAAACTATGGTCCATAATTGTTAACCGCGTTATAAATGCGCGAAGCAAACGGGAGGACCTACGTTATCATAATCTTCTTATAAATTTATCTACGCAAAAATGTATTTAATTTTTATTAGATCAAATACAAAAATTGTTGCCAGTATAATCGCTAAAAAATAAAATTAATAAGAGTTCTTAATCATTCAAATTAACTAATTAACTAGTGACGTAGAACTTCAGGCTCAGAATTCAAGTTTTGTGAATTTAATTAAATAGCCAAAATTAAAGTCATGATTATCGCTTTAACATAAATTCTTGGATTTATGGAAACTTTTCCGATTTATGTATTTTTGAGTCATGAGTTTAAAAAAACAGAAGAAATTAGAATGCTTTTAGGCACGTTTCGAGTTATTGAAAAACATATCAACAAAACCATTTGCCATAAAACGTTAATAATATGCTTTTTAAAATTTTATTTTGAATTTAATTATATATGAGAGTCATGAAGTGGTCTATATCCTCATTTTTAATAATTAAATCAACAAAGAATTGACCATGATGGTTGGTATACATCAAAATAATTTAGCAACAAGAACGTTTTCCCAGTACCATTTCGTTTTGTTCTAAATATCAGCTTTTCCTTTTCTCTTTTATTTTAAAAACTTTAAAACTTCTAAATACCCTACAAGATACACAATGCTTAGTTATGTTATGTTATGTTACATTTAATTTATTTGGACATGAATTTTATAAATGGTGGCAGCATGATTGATCAAATGTATCAAAATAATAGTTTGAGTGAAAATAAGATAGATCGCGTTCAAATTATGAATAAAAAAGTGCTATAAATTGCCTTTTGGCTTTTTTTTTGGAGCCGTTTTTCAGCATGCTCCAGCACTATGATAGTTAATTGCAGAGACATATTTTATAGCCGTTAAGTAGGAAGGCATTTTCTTACAGTGTTATTGCCTCGGTAAAAAAAGTAATCGTTTCCGAGATAAAGGCGAAAAGGCGCCCAAATATTGACATTTTTAAAGATCTCCTATCTACCAGTCTAGAATATTTAAGGTAAACAATAATCATGTAATTAAATGATGAGCAACAGATGTTTATTATAAAATTGTTAATGGAATAGGGTAACAAGATCAATAGTGGTCGTGATGTTCCTTAATGAAAAAATGTTCCTTAGTAGAAGCAACTGATTTATAGCAAAAATGCCCTGACATTTTCATACTAACAAGTCACTCATTTAAATCAAATTATTTTTTAGAATAATTAAAATATGTTTAATTAAAGTATTATGTGTGCTCTTAATCTGCCGGCTAAGTTCTAGGCTGTTCCTCGACTTGGAATTCCTAAAGTCTGAGACCTTTTGTCTTGGATGTCGTCTGACCTTATGACTTCCATTGTTCACTCCAGGGCAACGCGGTTCTATATGTCCCCTAGGAATTCGGGCTATAACCGACATTCTTGTTCTATTTAAAAGTTTGTCAATATCGAAATTTATTGTCTAACTTCAGACGGGAGAATTATAACATTTTCCCGAAGAAAATTCACCTTACATTACGTGGTCACTGCCTTCCCATCGAGTAGTTACAGATGATACCAGGTATTTACAGGGCCTAACATAGTCGGGATTTAAAAATTAGACGTATTGAGATGAGAAGGACATTTGGCGCGGATGGGAGAAGAAGAAATAGCTAAGAGAACCCTTATAGGGCCACTTCATGGAACCAGGAAAAGAGGCTGGCCTAAGCTGAGGTTGATTGACAGCCTGGCAACTGCTCGAGGGACATCATTGGTGTTAGGAATCGGATGAGAAGTGCACAGGATCGTGACGATTGCCGAAGGCGGTCGAGAACGGTCATCGAGTTGTAGCACCGCAATTATAATTATAATGACAATGTCTGAAAATATGCATCCATCATTAAAATATGAAAAAAAAAAGAATAGAATAATAAGTTAATGGTAAAGATACTAATATTTTTAATTTGACAAACTAAAATTTAATTAATTCACTCATATGTCCATTTAGCTTTAATTATTAAAATAATAATAATGCACATATAAAATTGCAGTTTCGCTTTTTTTAGCTATTGTAAAACTTACTCAACATCTTACAGATTTATGTCTTATGCCAAACCTGAATAAATCAAAGTGCTTGTGAAAGGTAAATGTTTGGTATGGTGACGGACAGTCAATATTGTTTAAATGTAGCGTGTCATAAGTTTTCATTTTTGTATTTTGGTTTCCATTTGTTGAACACTCCCACTAGTAGTGTCTTGCTGAGGTTATGGTACAGTTACCTGACAAATTAAGGGAAGCGAAACCCCTGTTCAAAGCTTGGCTAACCTTATGAAGTATATTTTACGTTGTAGAAAATATTTGTTGTGCAATAAAGCTATCAATGAAGTTTGATAACCCTTTGAATCCCAAAGCCAAAAATTCCAAAACCATATTAGTTACATAAGTATTTTTCTCATTTCACTTTCAACCCTTGACCCTATTATATGCCCTGAAGAAGACCTGCAATATGCGCTGAAACATTGGTTTTCAAATAGTTCTACCCTATTTGTTTTTCATATTTGTTTCATTGGATTTTTTTTCTGCCCTACACCATAACCATTTTCTTCCAAATATTAGTTACAATTTAACATATATTTATAGAAACAAACGAGTTATGAAAGCAGTCGTATTGCCTCTGAAACGAGAGTGGATTTAAAGTAGATGTTTCATAATGGGTTATTATTGTTGACGGCGAGGAACAAGGGATAATAAATCAAATTTTTGGATGACGGCTCCGACTATTGCGGAATGTTGCGTGTAGTATATTTAAATATACCCTCGAAGCTCAGGCTCGAGAACTATCTCGCGAAGTGAAAACTAAATCACAACAGAATAACTGCTCTCTCATATCAGAAAAGAGCCCTTTGATCAGTTCAGGAGTTGACTCTTTTGTTTGAAACGTGCAATAAATAAGAACCCTCCCTTGAAGAAGAAACGTAAAAAAGATAAATCTGATATTGGCATTTTACTTTTCTCTTTGATTTTATATACTCTCTTCTAAATACCCTATAAGATACATAGTTCCTAGTTAGATTGTACTTTTGAATTACTTGTATGTGGATTTCATAAATGGTTCCATTATGTATGATAAAAAGTTGATTAAAATAATATTTTGCAGGAAATTAAGATAAATCATCAGCTCAAAAATATGAATAAAAAAAATGCTATGAATTGCCTTTACAACATTTTTTTTACACTTATCCTATTTAATCATGTTCCAGCACTATCATGATTAATAATAGTGGCATATTTCATAGTCCTTAAGTAGGAGGAAAAAATTCATCAAATTTTATTTCGTATAGTCTTGTCACCTTGAAATAAAATGATCGTTTCCGAGGAAATGGTGATAAATAAAGTAAAAGGGGACAAAACAAAGAAACTATAATGGTTTCTCCTGCCCACCAATATAGAATTCCTGAGAAAAACACTAAACATATGATAAAAATATGAGCAACAGATATTAATTATATCTACAATTCCCGTGAATAAATGGTTATTTAGAATATTAAACGGAAAAAAGGAGTTAACTGTATTGAGGGAAGCGGAATCATGGCATTCTCTTAGTTTTTCTCTCGAAATGGAGTTGTAAAGATAAGCAATAATTCCTTTTCAAGCCAATGCCTGACTTAACCACTTATTCACTACGAAAATTACACGATTTCGCTTTACTAAGTAACAGAGCTCATATTGGAGAAAATTTGACTTAGCCAATTATTAACTTCTCTAGATAATATTGTGATTCAAAATTTTCTATAAACGTTCGGCAGGGATCTCACAACATCGATGCCTAAGAAGACACCGGAAAAAAAAAAGAGCATATTTTTTTCTTTTGATGCCATCTATAAAGCTACTTACCATCAATCACTTTGTAGCATTAAGCATAATCTGTAAGTGTGGACTATATAACTCACAATATCTAGTACCCAATGAGGAAACCACTTTTCAGGTTATAACTCATGTTGACACTAATAGAAAAGGAGTGGAGGAATCTAAACTCCTTGGTAGTTTAATTGACATGCTTTTTAGGGTTTATCAAATTGAATATTAACTTGGACGATTTTAAATTATTAATTGCAAAAAGAGATTTTGTACCACTACGGAGTAATAGCTTTGAGGTCACTTGTGGTATAGTATTAGCATAACAACCTACGATACCCAAGATCGAGGGTTTACAGCCGGGCGGGTGGCCTTAGGATTTTTAAAAGGGAGTAAATATCTTTGGTTAAGCGGTCCTTCAGAAAGGACGTAAAATGGGGCGATCTCGAGCCTTTAAGGGGTCAAGTACAATATCCCTATTCTAATTGTACCTGGGTATGCAAAATTTAGGGCTCCTACTGTAGCGATTAGCCATAGCAGCGTAAACTGACGTGAATGACCAAACAAGTGACACGTTGACTTTTTAGCCTTATACCTTATGTATTGCATTCGAAATTCGCGGTGGATCACATTACAGTTTTTCTTCCAACTTGAGTCAGTAACTAGCTGAACTTGTCAGATGAGTTGGTTTTTGTACAGTACCAGGTCAAGGTATTTAAACATTTTTTATTAAGTAAATGTTAACACGGTCAAGGGTTACGATCTGTAGAGTGCAGTAGATAGGAGGTAAGTAAGCTCACCGCTTCTGCTCCAGAGTAAAGGCGTTCCTGTAGAGAGCGCTGAGGATGCCGAAGGCGATGAGGAAGAGGATGAGCTCCCGGTAGATGAGCTTGTAGAGGCTGCCGCGCCACATGAAGAGGAGGCGGGTGAAGCCCCCGCTGGTGGAGGAGGCCACCTCATACTGGTAACTGACCGTCATCGGCGTCTGCTCATCGCGCACTGTCGCCTCTCCTCTCCCGCCCCTCTAGCTCATAGGGTGGGGGTGCGCTGGCATCAATCCTCCGCATATTGTTTATACCATAAGCATACAAATATTGTTTACAAATCAAAAGAAGAGTGCAAAATTAAGCTTGAATTTTGGTCAAGACCAACTAGTAGTAGACCTAACTAGACCTATGCCATGTTCTGAATGAAGACTGCTTTAATCGCAGATATATTTTGCTTAAGATGACTAGATGTATATAAGAAGGAAAATGGAATAACGTTTAATCCAAGAAAATTAAATCATAAGTAAGTTAGATCAAGTTGTTCTCAAAACTGCATTATTCCTCGAAATAACATTCAACCTAACCTGTTCCACTATAGCCCATGAAGGGTCTAGGGTCCAGTACGTGCTAGAGACTGCACTGCTTCTTGGCAAACGGTTGTGCAGCGAAGTGCCTTGTCCCATATCACGCTCAACCTACAGATTCCCCCCTATTTTGGGTGTCCACTTTATAGAGGCTAGGTGAGCCTCGCGAGGGTTCTATTGTAGATCCCATAAGATCCATCTCCGGTTGCCAACAGATTAAATAAAAGTCTGCCATCAAGCGGGATTTGAGCCCAAGGACCTTCGGCATGGCAACTCAGCGCTCTACCACTGATCCACTTGGAATTATGTTTGTGCTTTGTCTCTATATTCCAGGAAAACATGACATTTCTTTCTTAGAGTCAGCATAGTTATCTTGCTAAGACAGTCCTTGATTTCCTTAACATTCCCTTCTCTTTCATGATTTTATGTATATATATATATATATATATATATATATATATATATATATATATGATAGGTTGGGGGAAAAAAAACCATTATTTTCTCGGTAGATGGTTGTAGTGATCGATATCTCGTAAAGTATTGATCAAACAATTTCAAGTTTATGCTCGTTGTTCACTCTAAAAAAATTCTTTGCTGTTTTTTGTTTGTTCCATTCAGTTGTGAGTTACAGGGTATTAACAGTGGAAGTCAACAAAGAGAATATTCACAGTATTATATACAGTTTTCTTTAATAAAGGAGACAGTTTTTTGTTGATAAAGGAGAAAATGCAAGGCAGGCCGCTGAAATTGTGAATGGTGTTTATGGTGCCGATACTGCATCAGCTAATTACGCGCAATTTTGGTTTCGTCGATTCCGTTCAAGCATTTTTGATGTTAAACATGCACCTCGCACAGGCAGGCCAGTCGTCGAAAATATCAATAAAACCACAGAAATAATCGAAGTTGATCGGCATGTTATTAGTCGTAGCATCGCCCAGGAGCTAAAGATCGACCACAAAACAGTTTTAAACCATTTGCGCAAAGCTGAATTCAAACAGAAGATCGATGTTCGGGTGCCACACCAATTAACACCAAAAACATTATGGATCGAATTTCCATCTGCGAAGCCTTGGCCAAACGGAATTAAATCGACCAATTTCTTAAACCGATGGTGTCTGGGGATGAGAAATGGGTCACATACGACAATATTTTGCGAAAACGATCATGGTCAAAGCGTGGTGAAGCAGCTCAAACGGTGGCCAAACCATGACTAACGGCCAGGAAGGTTCTACTGTGTATTTGGTGGGACTTGAAAGGAATCATTTATTATGAGTTGCTTCCATATGGCTAAACATCTCTACTGCAACTGGACCGTTTGAAGCTAGCAATTGACCAGAAACGGCCAGAATTGGCCAACAGAAGAGGTGTGTTCCATCAGGACTATCCACAGTTCATGTTTAATATAATAACATAACTATATAACAATTAATAAAAATAAATTATAAATAACATATTGACGTAAATCAACAAGATCCTAATTAAAGTAATGTTCATTGAACATTCTTCCCTGTGTATACATCGCAAAAATTGGCGAAGATAACGGTGAAGAGAACGAATTTGTCTGACTTGGATACGACCCCTGGTAGCTCAGTGGTTTAGAGCACTGCACCGGAGATGCAGACCGCCCAGGACAAATATTTTCTCTTCAAAACAAAAATGTTTAAAAATAATCACCATCATAAATACCAATTAATAAAAATAGATACTGAACGATGTTGCTGGGAGTAACAAACTGGAAGGAAAAGGCTAAAAGTAGAAATATCTGGAGGAAACTTGTCCAGGAAACCAAGGCTCATCACGGGATATAGAGTAATGCTGTAAGTTTACCATATCTTAACCTGATCAAGACACAACTGTGCTGGCTGGAGTGAATCAAGGAAGATCTGGACCGTCTTGACGACTTTGAATTTTGAAGAGTCGTTCATGGGATAGGAAGTAATAGAGGTTTATTGTGGAGAATGCCTCAGTTCTCAAAGGAACACTGAGGCAAATGATATATTATCATTTTACTTTCTATTATACTGTTAGTATCTTAAAATCCCAAAACCAGATGTAACTTAAAATACCAAAACATCAACTAAAGAGCAGTCACAGGAACACTTTTGTTTGGTCAGCGACCAACTCCAAAAAAACGTCAATTCCCATCTATCACCAGATATACATTTTTATGATTAATCTCAAATTATAATTGCAAAACATCACTAAAAATCAGATGTTAAGATATATTAATCTCTCTATTACATAAACATGTTTTAGTGATGTAACATGTTTGTAATGTAAAACTATCCTAAAATAAATAAATAATATTTCATTATTTTATGTAATCCAAAATACTCATTATCTCAAAACAATATTATTTTAATAGGCTCATTAGGGAAGTATAAAATAAATAATAAACTAAACTTCAATTTTTAGAATAATATCGGGTTACCTCTACTAATAAGGTACATACAGTAGTACAATTAAATAAGCAGTTGCATAATTTTTAAAATGATGTTCATCCCCCCCCTGTTATTATGTTAATATTAAAAGGAAGAGTAATAAAATTTAAATTTATTAGAAATAGTTTCATTAGATATTCATTAGTAATAAAACTAAATTATAAAATATAAACATAGTATTACAGATATAATATACTAAATTATACTTGTATATTAATTGTTAAATAACCATAATTATATTAAATATACCAATTAAATATACCACCCTAAATATTCATCAATATATATCATAATTCCAATATAGCCTGTTATTAGCCTGTTAATTAGTCCAATATAGCCTGATTGTATTATCACGTACCTTACTTAAAACATACCTACTTTTATACAATTGATATTTTACATTTTTATAAACTGTCTTCTTACATTCTCTTATGCAATTAATATTCTTTACACTAGTATAAAGTATTTTCTACCTATTAATATTAATACTGTATTTTCTAAAATAATTTTTATTTTCAATTTTATTCTATTTTATATAATTCGTTTCTAGATTTTTATAATTTTACAATTTTTATTTCTTCTTTTTTATTATCTATAATTTTAGTGCGTAATTCTTATCACTTTCTAATTTACCCATATCATTTCACATTCCTATTGTATATTCAGTTTTTATTTATCTGTAATACCTTAATTTTTTAACTGTCAACACTTTCTGTCTTATTATTATTTTCTTCATGTTTTATTATTATTTTCTACATTTTAACCTTCATAATTACTTTACTGTACACCTTTATCAATTTTTATCATCATTATTACACATAATTATCAATTTTTGCCTGTATTCACCTTCTTTTAGTTTATCTATATTTAAAATGTTTTAATATATTCATACCGCTTTCTTAAATTGTCTGTATTTTGCTTATAGCCCTGAAGAAGACCTACAACGTAGGTCGAAACGTTGGCTAACAATAAATATCATCTGAAATTACTTGAGAATTTCATTCAGTGACCTCTACTCGGACCAATTTCTTCAACATAAATTATCATAGGTCAACAATTATTATCAATATAAATATAAATACATTTTAAGTGCATGTTTGAATGGAATAGCACTCTAAGGATTCAGTTGTGATAAAAATCAATTTAAAACCTTTACAAGGGTAGCTGTTATGATTTTCTATATCTGTCAAGGTAGGATATCATATTTGTGGGCTTCTTTTATCCATTTAAGAAAAGTAAGAAACAAATATTTGTAAGGCTTCAGTAATAAACTGAACAGATTGGTGATAACAGATGTTCGGGATGTAATACTACTAGTTTTAGCTGTGATGTAACTTAAAAATAAATGCATAGTTATTTTTATAATTCCTTAATTTTAAGCAATAATAAAAACCCAATTAAAAAAAAATTACACCACTACAATCCTTGAAGGGTATTGGGTTCAGTACAAAATAAGGACTTTACGGTTTCTATGCCGATTATTGTCCAAGGATATGATTTGGCCAAGATCGCACTCAACCTGTTCAAAGCTCATAAAAATCAGTACATTCATGGTTGTTAAAAAAATTGATGATTTATCTACCACAGCCGCTCTTGAACTTGGGATATTGAGATCAGTAATTCATCACTCTGCGTACAGAAATACTGTCCCAAAAATCTGATTTAATGAAACCTTTAATGAGTTTAATGAAACAAAAAACCTTTATTAATGAAGACATAAAAAAAATAAAAAAAATTATCAAAAAGTATCAGTAAACTAACAAGCATTGGCAGTTAGCATTATTAGATTTTTTTGAAAATTATAGCATCTACTAAAACTCATTCAATGTACATTTTAGATACTTTTTCATTCACAACTATTACTAAATTGTTAGTGCATGTTTGAATGGAATAGCACTCTAAGGATTCAGTTGTGAAAATTTAATAATCCAATTAAATGCAACACAGATTTTTTCTCTCGAAGTTCTGAAACTTTTTATGAAGAACTTTTCTAATTAATGTGCTACTACATATATACATCCCTGTTGATATAGCAATGCCTGTCACAATGAATTTCGTATTAATGAAAGGTTTCTTTCTGGATTTGTCTGTGATACATTGGTCTTCTCCAGTGGTTAGCTGCTATGGTGGCCCATAGCATTAAACTTTTGGTAAGCATTAAACTTTTGGTGAATCTGTCTTATCATCGTATATACAAAGCAATACATTGAATTAATTTTGAACATTCAGGAAATGTTCAAAATTAATCCTCCTCTAACAGCCTCCTATAACAGCCATTTACTTAATTATCTACAATTTTAATTTTGTCTTCTAAAGAAAGTTCTCTAGTTTTAAATACATTTCACTCTTGTTTACAGAGATAAATATTAAAATACTAATTGGGCTTGTAGTATTATAAATTAATGGAGCAAGGCTTTTAACTGTATTATTTCTTAATAAATAACTTTTAAACAAATTTAAAAAAAAATCATTTTTATTATTTAATAGAAATAATTATAATTTTTTTAAAAACTATAGTTTGCATGCTTTTATTCCCTCTTCTGTTATTCTGAATAGCACATGTTTTTACTCACTAAATAAGATTATTTTATTTTCAATAAATACAAACTTCAATCACAACTTTGCTTAATCATAATTACACATGAATTAATAAACAGTTATTTGTTGCTTAAAATGTAATTATACAAAGCGTAATAAATTCCTTAACCTAAACAATTTATTAAGCGTTTAGAAGCCATTGATTTTCACATAGTACTTCACTTTGAGAGTCAGTTTTTATTATACATTTAATTAATAATTTATAATTAATAATTTATTTTGTTGCGTTGAAAGATTATCTGAAAATATACAAAATGATTTCACATTTAGCCAACTCTTCATGCTATTATTTAAGCATTGCTAATTTTAATTAGATCAATGATTATTTTATTGGACAAACTGTTTTTGAAGAAGCTTCATAGAAACGATTTTTTTTTCATCTGTTAATCAGAGCATTCTACAACGATAATATTTACAGATTTAAATTTGGTAAACTGTTGCTAAAAGTAGAGGATAAATTGCTGTTGCTCCAAACTTTGTATTCATAATAGCTTTTAGTTCCTTTTGATGGATCTATCATTAGCCAAAGAGGATCAACTTGTTCATTTCCTTCTGGTTTCTGTCGATAACAAGGCTTCCCTAAGGTTATAACTGATTTGTCTTCATTTCTCGATGAATTGTGGTCACATATTAAATCTTCTGGATCTTTAGAATTAGATTTCCACCTAACTTTTTTTGCTGAATTTGAAGAGTGATTGTGGTATGTTGGCATTCCATCGCTACTCAATATATGTTTTGTGGGTAAATCAAATGATGAGCCATTCAATACTTTTCTCATCTGTAAAATTCTCATTTCATTATCTCTAACACTCTTTAAAGTTTCTGGAGACATCTCAAATGAAGATTTACCCATAATATTTTTTGTAGAACAGTAGCTATCAATAGTTGTGTTGAAAGACCTACGTCGCCAATGTTGCCTTTGTGAAAACTCATAAGGTTTACATTCAATATTAGAATTATGGACGGTAGCATTCCTTTTAAAGAACTGCTTTATGTTGACTCCTGACTGTATTTGTAATGAAGCTACAACCTCATTATAGTTTCCTCTTTCAATGTCAATGTGTCCCATATTCTGTCTATAACAAAATGGAATTATTTTAAAAACAGTGTCTATACAAACTTAGATTCTAACTGTTTTATGTTGTCTATAATAGTTTATTCATACACCAACCAGAATAGGAAAAATTATTATTCTAAAAAATAACTCAAAATTTATACTGCGGTGGTGTCATAAAATTGAAGTAAAGTAAACTTACATTCACTCTTGGCTCAAGCTTCATTCTTCATAACATTCTTTATAGAATCTAATGACCCCCTTCTGAATTTATAAAAATATTACAAAAATTAAATTTGCTTGAAATTGATCATTCTTTAAAATTGTAAGCCAAATTTTTATCTTTCAGCCACTGGAAGCAAGTTATTTTGAAAAACTAAAAAAAAAAAACTTCGTTTTTTGTAGTTCGTTAAGAGGCCAAAAAAATCACTATAAATAGAATGTTGAAAACTTAAATTTTCAATCGAGGATAAAACTGTAAAACATACTTAAAATCAAGTTTACTCAATTTTTTCTTTTGAAAATCCAAATGATACCTTTAACTGGTTACTTTGCCATTAGAAGAGATCAAAAGATTTCTTATTTTGAGTAATACAATTTTAGTTAAGAAATTGTAATTTCAATTCTATATTTTAACTTTTCCCCTATTTCATAATTCTATATTTCATAACTTTCTAGAAAAATCATAAAATAATTTAAAAGGTAAGTCTTAATTAAAACATATAGATTAGACACTTGTTCTGTAAGGTTTATAATAAAAAAAAAAATCATCCAAATTTTTTATTAATATAAATTTCAAATATTGATTCAAAAAGATTTATAAAATGATCTATTTTAAATTAAAATTAACTTAATTATTATAAACCATTTAGAGACTTACCCCCAAACGTTAGGAGATCCATGTCTAATGGGCTTGTCGGATATCGAAGCAATAGGTTTTTTTCGTTCGTTTCCATCGATTTCCTCATCAGTAGTTTGTGGCAGAAACATTTTTTGTTGATTTTTAGGAATTCTAAAGAAGACAACAAATAAATAAATGTTTTCTGCATGTACTTTACAAACCACAATTATAATAAAATAAAACATTATAGTTACTATTTTTTAATAGAAAAATTATCTATCTTTTGTAATTTTAAATTGTTATAATTTATTTTCAAATTTTACAGCCTGTGCATTAAATAATTAATTTACTCGTAATTATTCTTTCATTTCGTCAATACTTTGTGACATATTGACATTGAACAACTTTCCCTACATCACTTTTCCATATTCTGTAGCTCATTAGGAAAAACTAAGAGGCATGCTCCTTTATACTCTAGGTAGATTGCTTTTGAAAAGAAATTCAAGATTGCTTGTAGAAGAAATTAAAGAAAATTAATCTGAAATTCACTTATAAAGATCAATGAAAATATGCCATTCCATTGTTTATTTATTCTTTACTTTGTATATTATATATTTTATTGTAGATTTGAATTTCTTTGCTAAATATTTACCATATTAATCTGTTAATTGATTCTGAACCAATCATGAATAGTGTTATTCCTTCATACCATTGTATGTGTACTATACAGTTTGTAGAACACTGCATTATTAGACTATTTTGTGAAAAAATAAAACATGAGCATCTAAGAAATAGTTAAAATTTTATATATATATATATATATATATATATATATATATATATATATATATATATATATATATATAAGCATTTAATCTGAAGGACGGCACAACCAAAGATTTTTTCCTCCCTTTAAAAATCCTAGGGCTACCTGCCAGGCCATGGACCCGTGATCTTGGGCTTAGTAGGTCCTTATGCTAACCACTAGACCAGAGGTCACCATGTAAATAAATTTAATAAGTCAACATGATTCTTTATAGTTAAGGATTAACTGCTTCCTCTATCTACATATGACATTTCTCGAAGATTATTGCAGCAAAGGTCTCTATCTTTTAGTACAAGTAATGCAACAAAACGAAATAAAGAAAATAGTAAATTATAAATATATAGTATTTTCTAAAATTATAGTAATTTAAGAAATAATTGGTTATTCGAGGAAGAAAAAAAAAATTATTATATGTGTCAGAAAACAGTTACTAGCTTGGGGAATGTGCTCTCTTTATCTCTTTCAGTGCCTCATTGGCAATGCAATCAAATAAAATATCCAGTTTCTGGGACATTGCAGCCTTAAAACATGAGAATTATATTATTTCTTTGTTCAAGGTACATTGCTTTCATGCTCTAAGAGGAGTAAAGAAACCCAATTGTCAGGAAGGAACCATCTTGTGTTGAATCTCCACCCAACTTTGGAGGAAGTAGCTTTAAATGGATGTCTGTCACTGCTAGTTCTATTCTTCAAATGTGTTTTCTTGGATAGTTCTAGCATTCTCTCTTAAAAAGGGCTTTGTCATCAGTAAATTTCCAGTGACCTCTAACTAGGTAATTAATGAAGATTTTTGGGATACTATTCTTGACAACATTAGCATCTAAACCTTGTGCCTGATCAGTCTACAGCCTGTCCAAGGCCTTATGAATGTCTCGCATATCCCTTAATGCTTAGTTTTTCCCTGGCATTTGTCTTCTATTAACATTCTGACTGTTTTTTCTAAAAAATTATGTTCACTTCTCTTTGTTCTTGCACTTCTAATGTGACAGTGGGCCTTGTCGACTGTGGTGCCTAATCTTCTGGTATTATCTCTATCAATGAGATAAACTGTAATCCTAATCTCCAATAAAAGCACTAGTAGAAAAAAAAATTAAAATAGGCTAGTGGCTAATTACCAGCCACCATTGATTTGGCCTTTCTTTCTTTTCTTCAGTCAAATTAAATTATTGTATAAATTGAATGAGACCCATTTTTTTTTTTTTTTATCTCACCTTATATATTTATACATTTTTACATGTCGCAAAATTATTTCATGCAATAGAGAAATACATTTTAAACTTCACAAAATGCCAATCAACAATCTTTTGTTGATATACCAAAATAAAATAAAATATCAGAAAAAGAAAAACAAATAAGTTAACCAAAGTATAGTATAAGAATAAATAGAATGAAAAAAAGAGAGAGGAATAGTCTTTAACTTTGAAATAGATTAATAAGGCAATTTCTTTCAAATAGTTACATATTTTTGTAATTATTTTGTTATTGGGTATGTTTAATATTATTTATTTAACTTATACTTAAACATATCAGGAATGAAATAGATGTTCACAAATAAAAATAACTAGTTACTCCCTAAAAACATTAACAACATAAAGAAGAAGGAAAGAGAGGGGGTGGTGGCATTTTCCTAAAAACAACCAGCGCTAAGTAGCTTTTACAAGTTATTCTATATTAAACTCCATACTGTGCTGTGGTTAAACCATCCCGCGAGACTTGTACATAAGAGAATAGAAGGAAAACATAAGCTCAAATGAGTCAAAAAATGAATAAAGACAGAAACAGAAAAATTCCAGAAAAAAGGCTTTAAGCCTCCAAAACAATAGGAAGGACAAATTCCAGCTGATATTCGGCAATTACAAAAAAACAATTCAGGCATCATTAAGACAAAATAAGAGAATAATAATAAAAGATAAAAACAATTATAAATATATAAATCACATCTTAACTGCACTGCCCTAAAGTGTTTTCTCTGATTTGTTTCTTATTCCTAAAGTTCTGTTCTCTGATTATACTATGGGATTATGATGTGCAATATTTATTTATTATTATATTTTTTTCTTTCTTATTTTTCTCTTTGTTCTGGTGATGTCTGGATTGGTAAAAATATTGTCAGATGTTTTTTCTTATAATTTTAGATTCTTAATGCTTATTGCTTGGAATTTTTCCACTCATCTTAAAAAAAAAAAATTGTTATTGTAAGTGTTATGTTAATAAATCATACATCAGTATATGGTAGAGGCTGTACTTTTTTATAATCAAATAGCTATGCTAGGAGGTGATTTGGCCAAAACGATTGCAACAGCCAGGGTTTATCCATAATGAAGGTTAGTAATTTTATAGAGGTTGGGTGAACCCATAGGACATCTCCAGATCCCACAGAATTGAATTATAGAATAAATAATTAATCTGCAACAGCCAGGAACAAGAGATTAGTAGTCTAAGTCCCTAGTTTAGATTAGACCCTAAAGTCCCAAATAAATCAAATAAAATCTTAAAAAATATTTATCTTCCTTACCATTATTTTATTTTTTTTTCAAAAATACATCTTTTTTCTCAACTGTCTTAGGCTAATTAAAAACATTATAAGGACACTATCATAAATCTATATTAAGATAACTATATGTCATTTACTTTTTATTTTTTCATCCTATACTAACTTCATTCGATAGGTCGAACCTCTGTGTATTACTCTTCTTTTGTAAGCAGTGCTAGAACCAGTATATGGAAGAAGCACATTTATTTCATCAAAATATTTATCCTTGACAAGAGGAGGGGTCCTGCTAAGAAGTACATCAACCCCTAAATATGAGGCCTTGGTATGTCTGTCAATGAGCCAATTAAGTTCGAAATCTTCATCGTCTTCTCCAAATGGATTTATTAACTGTTCTGCTACCTATAACAATTCATGAATACCAGTTCAACTGCTTTACAGAAAATATAAAAATTAAGAAATAGATGAAAAAAAAATCAACAAAGTAGATCAAAAAGACAAAACCAATTTAACTTATTAAGTTATGAAGATAATCTCTATATATGAGTATTTTGTAATTAATTGAGAGCTTAGAGCATTTATCTAGTAAATGTTGTAGTAGCCAGAAACGTCGAGCTGTTTCTTGCCGTTTCAGTCTAGTATGAGGATTCCAAGTTAATCTTCTGTCAAAGTGTAGTCATAAATACTGGACCTGTTCTACAGGAATCAGAGGGATGTTATTAAATGAAACATGAGAACAGAAAGTCATTGGTTTACGACAGAGGTGATTTGACGGGATTTGTGGGACTTTATGTCAATCTTCCAGTTTTGACACCATTTTTCAAGGTCAATGATATGGTATTGAAGAATATGGGATGCTATAACTGGATCAGTGTTGACTGATAATAGACATGTGTCATCCGTATACGTGGTTAGGATAGTATTAGGATGGGCTGGGATGCCATCCGTATAAACTGTGTAAAGGATTGGGCAGAAGATACTGCCTTGAGGAACACCAGCAGATTGAAAAAAGGGGGATGAATATAAATAATTTTGTTAGAGAAGAAAATAGTTGACTGGTTGATTCTATCCTTCATACATAATTTTGATTAACTTTTAATGACCTGTTAGTGAGGTAAGATTGAATAATGAGAAAATATGTAGGAGGTAGTAATTGGCAGAGTTTGAAAAGCAATCCTGGGTGCCAGACTCGGTCAAAAGCCTGTTCCATATCAAGAAATACCGCCAAACAATATGATTTGCATTCCAATGCAGAGGAAACAACGTCTTACACAATGATATTGCTGGATAGTGGAGTGGGTTGTTCAAAATCCAAACTGGTGATCTGGTATAATGTGGTTTGCATCCGGGATGGGGTATAATTGTTTGAGGATGAGCTTTTCCAGGATTTTACCCATGCATGGTAAAAGTGATATAGGACGGTAAGAGGAAGGGTATTCCGGGTTTTTTTTTTTATGTTTAGGTATCATTTTTACGACAGGTAGTTTCCAGAGGTTAGGAAAATATGTAGAATGGAGTACAGCATTATATATGGAGGTGAGGAATAGACTTGCTTTTCTAGGAAGATGTCTTTAAGATGTGGATCATGATGAGGTCATGTCGAAGAGCTTTGGGAGGAGGTAATCTGTGGATAATATTAGATATTTCTGAAAATTGAAATGCTTTGGGAGGAAGGGACATTTGGAGGAGAACATTTAATTCTGCTTTTATATGTTGAAAGTGGGTTGGGTTTGTAATATCAGGATGTGGATGAAAAGTTTTGACTATGTGCCTCAAGTCAGATTACCAAGGAGGTTTTAGGCCCAATAGTTCAACCATCGATCAAATCTTCTCCTTGCGACTGATGTGTGAGAAAATGAAGGAGTTTCAGAACACTATGTTGCTGCTATTCATTGATTATAAGGCGGCATATGATTCAGTTTTGAGAGAGGAATTGTTCCAGGTAATGAAGGAGATGAATATTCCCTTAAAAATTATCAGACTCGTAATATGCACAATGAACAATACAAGCTGCAAAGTTAGAGTCAATCGTTAACCAGCGCATTTCAATTAAACGATGGACTCAGGTAGGGTGATTCTCTAGCCCCACTACTTTTCAACATCATATTACAAACTATAGTAGCAAGAGCCGGTCTGGATGTGGGAAGTAATATCTTCTACAAAGGGGCCCAATTATTAGCATATGACGATGATGTGATGATAGCTGGAAGAACTCTCCTTAATGTCAAAGATGCTTATGGGAAGCTGGAAAGGGAGGCCAGGAGATTTGACCTAGAAATTAATGAAGAGAAGACAAAAATTATGATTTTGAGAAAAAAGAAACCGATGTGACACCAGATGTGCTACACAATTGGGAACTACACATTCCAGCGTGTTATTAGTTTTAAGTATCTTGGTGCACAGTTTAATGAAGCATTGGAGGAGGAGATTAAGGCCCGCATTATCTCGGCCAATAATGCTTTTTTCTCTATAGCTCACCTTATGAGAAGTAGATTAGTTAGCCGCTTGGCCAATTTAAGGCTATGTAAGACCCTCATTAGACAAGTAGCAGAATATGCATGTGAGATATGGGTACTTAAAAAATCAGCAGCTGAAAAGATGGACATCTTTGAACGCAAAATATTAAGGCATTTCTGGGACCCGCGAAAGAAAATGGGGTATAGTGCCTTAGAAAGAATAGAGAAGTATATTCCCTATATGACGATGTCAAGCTTTCCGACTATGTCAGAATACAACGTCTTAAGTGGTTTGGTCACCTCCATAGAATAGATGATGGCAGAACCGTCAAAGGGCTGTATAAGGATTGTCCAGATGGAGTGAGAGCTCGAGGGAGGCCACGATGCAGATGAAAGGACAGCGTCTCAGAGGACCTCCAAAATCTCAACGTGTCGCTGAGGCTTGCTACAGACCGACAAGACTGGGCGAGAGTGATTGAGCAGGCCAAGGACTGCCTTGTGGGTCTGTCATGCCTATGAAGAAGAAGAAGAAGAAGGATGAAAAGTTTTAGAGAGATGTTCTAGTAATAACAGCTTTTTCTTCATCACATCTTGACCAGACATTGGATTCATCAAGGAATGGGTGATTAAAACCTTTGAATTTCAGGATCTTTTTTGTGGTCATCCATAATGTTTTGTCAGTAGTTGTTAGATTTTCAGTTAAGTTAATTAAATTTTCTAATTTCTGCTTTTATTTGGTTAGTAAATTTAGTAAAAATAGTTTTATCCATGAGGTACTGACTTCTATGTCACTTCGATTTTGATTCCTCTTAATAAGATACGAATATGCTGTGGCAGGTCAGTCTTGTGAGAATTATTAATTTTATGATTTGAGGTATTATCATGTAAAGTGGTTTTTATTGATGTAGTAAGTTTTACAATTACAATGTCTCGTTTTGTCTTAAGTGAAATTGCTAGAATCTTACTGATTTAATCTCAAACCGGAGTGCTGTCCCAGCATACAGCTACTAATTTTTTTTCAAGTTTTCAATCAACCTTCTACAAGTCAAAAACATGGAAGTATTATAAAACCTTTAGTGGACAAATATGTTTATTCAGCTTTTTACTACTTTCAAAATGAAGTAACTTTTCAATTTCTTGAATGAATAAAAAACAAATAATAATTTAAAATTACTTTTAGTAGTCCCATATAGAATAAAAACTGCAAAACTGTGAACACAGGAAAATATTTATCGACTTCCATTTGCGGTTCTTTTTTAGATTCATTGACATATTGTCTCCCAACCAGTGTTGCAAGAAAAAATGAATATGTGGCCACCATGACGACCTGTAAGAAAAGCCAAACATTTCACTATAAATAATTATTTATAATAAAAAGTATATGGAGATTTAAAAGCATACCTGGGTGTATACTAGTGGAATGGAAACCCAATCATAACTCCATAGAAGCCCACATTTAGAACGAAAATCATTGAATTCCTTTAATTGTAAAGAATAATTCAATATCAATTTTATATTTATATAACTATATTTATTTATATAAGTTATTGTATAGGTATTATACATATTACAGCAATAATATAATTACTGTTCAAAAATATTTTAAATATATAATTTATATCATTGCCATCTATTTTATTTATTGAGCACTGTTAGTAAATTGTGATAAATTTAATGTATCTACATTTTTTACAGTTTAAATTTTTAAAAATTCGAAATGCTACAGATTTTTCTCAAATGTTAAACAGTTATAATCAAATAACATTTAAATGAAATGTATGAGTTTTTTTTTCAGTCTTTAAAGCTGTCTAGTACATTGAATATTAAGTATTAAAAGAATCCGATTTGGAAGGGATGTGTATATATCTGTATACTAGTGCGTAAACATTACCTCCATTATTAGTTTAAGGCCGCAAGAATCATTAATTTGGTTTTTATTGCACGCATCTTTTAATACAGAAACAAACCATGAGCAAGGAAACCAAAAAGTATTTATATCTGGTGCAGGTATAGCCGTAAACATTTCCAATTCCATTCTTGTCATGAATCCTGTAATTTATAAAATAATATTAAATCTATGCATAGCTTCATCAACCAAATATAGAATAATAAAAATTGTAGACTAAATAAACAAAATTATTCTCTCACTACTTCATTTGTTATTGATTTCACTTATTTGCCTGAATTGAATTTACAATCTAGGTATAATCCTTTTATTTTTTATATGAGTGGAAAATAATTGAATGGATGATAAAATGGAGAAAGGAGATAGTTGGGGGGTGCAGTCAAAAAAACACCAAATAAGTACCAGACTTATATTTAGTTAGTGCCGACGTTTCGACCTACAATGTAGGCCATCTTCAAGGCAACTGGGAGAGGCGGCTGGGTGAACCGGCTAACCAACAATGCAACATTACAACATAACAATGCATGATTGTTGGTTAGCCAGCCGCCTCTCCCAGTTGCCCTGAAGATGGCCTACATTGTAGGTCGAAACATCGGCACTAACTAAATATAAGTCTGGTACTTATTTGGTGTTTTATTGACTGCACCCCCCAACTATCTCCGTTCTCCATTTATTTTTTAATTATTATCAGATATACTAAGGTAAAATCAATGTTTGTATGGCATATGAATTTTGTATCTAAGAAATTTTTGTAATGCAATGTGAAAAGCATTTTATAGTTAGGAAGTTGGAAAAAATATTTTGAATCCCAGATTTTTTAATAAGTCATAATATTGTTAATGACATAAATAATAATAAGCCAAATTTTATTAGTTTGGCTTTAAATAGATTATGTTGTTTCTAATTCTCTTACAAAGTGACATTTTGGTCAACACAGGCTGTGTAGGAGAATGGTTTATTCAGTTTATTGATTAAGGAATACAGAATATTTTATTATTTTAAATTACAACTAAGGAAGTCTAGCAAAAGAAGCAAAGAAAATTAGCTTTGCTTTTCCTCTTATAACTCGCTGACAGAAAATATATATAAATTAATGATAGATATTTTTAAAAATTGCTATTGGAGCTTTCAGAACAAGCTCAGCGTCTTCGTTACTTAGTAAAGCTGGAGAATTGCCCTTAAATCATAGAAAGAAACTTGTGGCACTTCCGTACGCAGCCAAAATTTAAAAAAATGCCATATCACTTTTACAGCTATACTTAAAGTAAGGTTATAAATCATTTTGTTGCATCAAACCGCGAAAACCCAAATAATAGAAATAGTATTTCAAATAGAGAAGAACCTTGCCATCGAATCGCAGCGTAACTCTATCACTTTTAAATTTCCGTACAAGCGGACATTGAACCTGTGAAGATTGGATATTCACCACCATAGACAATGCAGCGTATTAGCAATTACAAAAAACTACCACCAATTTCGAAGAACTTTACACCAGAAATGATAAAATATAGGCACAGTGAAATCATATTCAGCCAATTCCCTAATCATAAATTAATTTTCACATACGGATCTAAATATAAGAACAGTGCGGGATGTTGTACAGTGACGCAAGCACATGCCAATGGCAAATGAACGAGCTAAACTCTATCTTTTTGTGTGAAGCATTGGCAATATTAAAAGCATACGAGCATATAACAAATAATGGCATTGAGAAATCCGTCATAGTAACTGACTTACTATCAGTGATAAGCGCATTAGAACAGCTTTGGACAGGAAACTTAATTTAACAGAAAATTCAGAGCATGAATATGGTATAAAACAGTTTCACTTTTAGGGTCCCTCCGCATGTAGGTATAAGCGGCAACGAACGAGCTGATGCGGGGGCTAAAGCAACTGCAAAAAGTGATGCTCCATTGTTAAGATCATTCCTTTTGTTCGAATGGTTGGCAGAGATAAGAAATACAATTAAAGAAAATTGGGATGTAAGTGGGAGAGCCTTACACAAAACCACCTCTGTCAAATAAAAGAAAAAAACATTGCTTGGATCCCTCTAAACGGCCTAGCTCCAAAAGAGTCCAGTATTATAAGCAGGCTAAGAATTGGTCATTAGTATGAGATTTGAGCTTAGTAGCTGACACATCTCCACCAACCTGCCAAAGCTGTAACAACGTACAAATTACCATCAAGCATCTATTTGAATGCAAGAAGTATCAATCAATATCTAAGTATCACGTATCATTAACGGCTATTCTTATTCGTATCTGTCAAGTTACCTGCCTCGACGAGATGATCCATCGTTGGGAAACGGCGCATCACAGCGGAACTGACGGAACGCAGGATCAAGATGAAAGACAAATTCAGGTAACGTATCAGTGTCCTTCGAAGGATACGACTCTCTTCATCATTGGAACCTACGTAGAGTGCTAGCGCGTGCATTATCCTGTAAATATATTGTTTTAGACATATTATATGTAGCTTTGCCACAATATTTAATTAAATCATTAGATCTATGGTGAATACTTTAAATAAATTTTATAAACTACTGGGGCAGTAACCATTGCCCGCCTAGCGACCAATGCGAACCAACCCACATTGTTCCAATTGAATAATTGTTCATTTTCTCACGAATTTCCATTGTTGTATAATTGTTATGTTGTAAAATATTATTTTCATCTCAAAACGTGTTATTAGCTGTCTTCTGTCAAATTCAAATTTAAATTTTTTATTACACAGTTTTAAACTGAATTTAGGTATATATAATTTTACTGGATTTTTATACGGCACGTTTTAATTATTTCAAATAAACTTTTTTGTGGTATGCTTTTTGGTTAATTCTTGACCATTAATTTGGTCTACATTTATAATCTCATATAATATGGAGCAGAGACATTGGCGATAATCGCTGCTCTAGGAAAAAAGCTACTTGCTCGTGAGATGGACTATTGGAGGAGAGCTGCCAGGGTATCCAGGCTAGAAAGAAGGAGTAATGCCGAAATTAGAGAAAGGATGCAAACTCAACAAAATGTTCTCCAATATATAAAAGAGAAAGATTGGAACGGTGTGGTCATCTCAGAAGAATGAAGGAAGAAAAATTGCCCAATTTAATATTCAATTGGAGTCACACAGCAAGAAAGGAAACGCCAATTAAGACCACGAAAAAGATGGATAGAAGGAATTGAGGTACGGCCATGACCTGAGGGAGGAAGATATATAAGATAGAAAAAAAAAAGGAGTTGTAATATTAGATATAACTCATTTTCAGCCCACTGCCTGACTCAGCCCCATATTAATAATTAATAATTTTTTTTTAAGGGTGTATAATAATACAAAAAAACCTTTAGTCCAAATTCATATATTTTATTATTTTCTATAAACGTTTCGACCCTCGAGTGGTCATTTTCAATACACGCTTCACATCACCATTTAGTCAGTACATCTCAATCTTTTTTTTTTCTATAGACTAACATTTAAAGGAAGCTGGGTGAGGTCCACCTATAGTCAGCCACTGCAACTCTGAGTTTCAGATCTCCTTGTGGGTTTGTTCGAAAATCCACGTCTTTAATCTAATCATTTTCGTAATTATGTGCATTATTTATCGAAAAATAGCTACGATTCTGGTAGCCATTATTATGACTTTAGGTTAATATTAGAATATTAGGTTGATTTCGAAACCATGATTCACACATTTTTAACAGCAGAGAAGTTCAAATGCATTAGCAAGATGAAAAGTGAATACTGATGGCCGATTTTATCGATAATCGGATAAGATAAATCCGTCGGTTCGCATGTTTCAGCTCAAACCTAATAAAAAAAGGAGAGAGAGGTTGATTACTCCAAAGCATGGGCGTAGAAGGGTGTCTTCCGAGGGAGAGAGTGGGAATGTCGCACCCCAGCATGTTATTTATTGAATATTATCTTTCTACTAAATAATATTTAACATTAAACTTTAAACAATCCAACAGGCAGATCAATTTGGATGATGAATCAAAAAAGGTTTGAGCACTATCGTGTACAATATATTGTTCTTTCTGATCACATAAGAAATCGAAAGTTTTCGAAAATGGTTCATTTGCTCAAAATTCTGGTCCAAAAAAATGTATTCTTCCAGGTTTATTAATTCTTGAATCATGGCCCTCATTATCAATACTACTACTTAAAAAAAAATAGAATGCCGAATTTCTGGCACAAAATTAGGAATTTAATTAAAATCTGACTTAAAAATAATAATTCTAATTTCTTAGAATATCTATGAAGACTTCATCAACTCAATTTTTCTTAATTATTTATACATATGATAAAACGTTTGTTTATAATATAACAATATATCACTGCGACTTACTTATCGGGAGAAGGGATTGCCATATACTGTTTCCACCATCGATCTGCGACGTAGGTCACATAAAAGCCAAGAATGAAAGACAATGGTATTAGCTGGATGAAAGAATCGCAGTAGAGCACTGCTTTCTCGAACAGTCTGGAAAATATAAAAATAAATAATGATAATTTAATAAAATATGCGACATAATATGAGCGATTGTTTTAGCATAATAGTAACCGAACTAACATAAATCATGTTCTTTTTATTTAATTAATAAAGTTTTAAAGTCCTCAAGTTTGAAGAATGAAATACTTAATTGTTATTTCCAAATATTAAACCAAAGATAGTAATTGCTCGAAGTGTCGACAACTTATTTTATTTCATTTATTTATTATATTTATTAAAATATATTTTTTATTTTTATATTTTTGGCCTGGATCAATCCAGTTAAATTATGTTGAATGTTAAAAAAAAATTTTTAATTTTAGTAATTTATGTTGAACCCATTATTTTAAATTCATTGTATTTAAGATTATTACCCTTGAGTGTTAAATAAAAAATTTTGACTGGAAGGGATTCTATATCCTATTTATTTTAAACTCGTCTAGAAGATGAATATATTGATCAAATCCTTTATATCCATGTACAACTAAAGGTCTCTTTATCATTACTATTATTGCAATTTTAATGTATCATTTTAATTTGTTTATATCGTGTATGTATGAATTTTACACGGTTAGGTAAAGATTTTTTAACAATATTTTCAATTGTAACCTTTTTTGGTCAGTGTTTGCTTTAAAACCTCTTTTTTTGGTCATTCTATATGTAAATAGATCCAACATCAAGATATTTACAGATGTCTGCCAAGGTGTATTCTGTAAGATGTATTCGTACTTCGACACAAAAACTTATAACTTTTGTAATAAAATACTGCATAAATACTTAGTTATCATGCATACTTTAATTTGCTATTATTTCGTATGAAATTTGATTACGGAATAACCTTGGCCTCTTATTTTAAAAGCATTGTTCATGATCCGCTTTCTCATCCTTATCAGAAGTCGAGTAAGAGCGATAATTCTAGTCGTTCAAGACTCAAATGAGATACAGGCAATATCTGCATTTTACCTGAGATCTCTGAATCACCATCTTTTTGAGCTTTCTAAATAGCCATGATAACAGGAAGAAGTAAGAATGGATTGATAGTTTTTCTTCAAAACGAAAAGTTGTACGGAGCTAAAAAAACAAAAACAAAAAAAATATTTTTTTTTATTTGATGGTGATTATTTAAATATTTTTATTTTGAAGAGGTCTCTTCAAAATAAAAACATAAAACCTTTACCACCACTACCCATGAAGGGTCTTGGGTTCAGTTGGTAGAGACTGTTCTGTTTCTTCTACAATGGTTGTGCTGGGGGATGATTCAACCACCAGCTTTTCCTCCCAAATTAAGGATACTCTCTTTATAGAGGCTCGGTGAGCCTCAGGAGGGTCTCCAGATCACATAGGGTTCATCGTACGGAACTGAAACGATGTACTTAAGATATTATCCCTTGAGTGTTATATAAAAAAAAACAATAAACAATTTTGACTGGAAGGGATTCTATATCCTATTTATTTTGAACTTGTCTAGAAGATGAATATATTGATCAAATCCTTTATAATCATGTACAACTAAAGGTCTCTTTATCCTTACTATTATTACAATTTTAATTTATTTGTATCTTGTATATCTGGCCCTGGAGAAGATGTGCAATGTGGGTCGAAACGTAAGCTTTCCAATAAATAGTTCAGCCCTATTTAAGAAATTATTTCTCTGACCTACATCTATTTTCTTCCCAAGGAATATAAGGTGAACTAATATTATTCAAAAAACGTTTAAAATTTAGTGAAAGTTATGTGATATTTAACAAGAATTTAAATTATTTTCTTAGATAGTTTTATAACTGTATTAGTACGTTTGCGCTATTATTAGAACCTTTACTATCACACAAATATTGATTCCGTTCCTTGATGAACTTTACTCTGACCTGGAGGACTGACATATTGAGGTAGCCATGTCAGAATAATCGATTAACTTACTAATGGACTCAGTCCTCTTGTCATTTATATCCATGTTGGAAAGATGCTTTGATATCTCTGAATCAATTTCAGTGCTCAGTCCAAACGATCAGCTAGATTCTGACTTTCGGAACTACTGTGAAACAGCAATATTTATGTTCTTAAAATCTTCGCCAGCTAAAAAAGGATTTCTTCAAAAAGAAGAGAAGTTAGAACTTTTCTTAGTAAATGGGCAATTCATCTTCTCACTCTAAATAGAGTACGAACTATTGAGTTTCAGTCTTACAAACGTTTAAATGTTTGTTTGGAGCATCACATGCGTTATTCTAGAGTTATTTTTGGTACGTTTCTGCTTACACGGTTTGGTTTGTTTTGAAATACGGCTTCGAATCTCACTCGATCTCTGTTTGATCTCGCCCATATGATCGTTTATCACAAAACAAAGATAAACAATAATTTTTCACTTCACAATTCCTAAATTACGAAATAATTTTAATGATTTTCTGAAGTATCCGGTTGTAAAATTTTATCATGATTGGAAATGAAAGCTCGAGGCTGGAAAAATAAAGAAGAAATTTTTGAATAACTGGAATATGAAATAATTGCCATCTCTTAAAGAAAATGAATAACTATGATAAAAACCCATAAAATAACTTATTGAATTATTTCCTTAACCTACTTAAAAATATGATGAGAAAGTAAATATTAAAAATAAAATATCTGCTTTTGAACTACACCAAGACCCATTCAGGTCGGATTTGCCAGATTATTAAGTTAATGATTGGTGAACTATGTTTAACCCCTCCGGAGAGGGTTCGATCAGCGGTAGAGCTCTAAGTTACCGCACCAAAGGTCTAATGGTGTAGAAACAGCTGTGGTGTAGTGGTTAGCATAACAAACTTCTATGCCCAAGATCCCGGGTTTGCAAGTGGCCCTTGGATTTTTTGAAGGGAGTAAAAAATCTTTAGTTATGCCCTCCTTCGGAAAGGACATAATATGGGGTTCCGACGCCTGTGCGATATCAGGTTCTCCTTAAGATCCCTATCCTAACTATACCTGTGTTGACAAAATTTGGGATTCTCACAGTACCATTTAGGTAAGCACTCTCAAGATTAGCCATAGCAGCATAAAGTGAATTTAAAGGAATGAATTATTCGTATTATTATGTATTATTCGTTTAAAGGAATGAGCAATTCATGGACCACTGATACAAATTTGTTTTAATTAGCATTGGAAAACGGAACATTAAAACGCATCATTTTTACACCCTAGTCAACCGCTTAATTTGCCTATATATTGCACCATAAACGTTTATTTATAATTATCAGTTTTTCATTTCCAGTTTTATGTTTACCCATTCCATCTTTTATTACACATAGTTAACATTTTATTAGTTCTTTATTCCACTTTAATAGTAGATATTCTCGCTATTTCACTAAAATCCATCAAATTTTCATTCATTATCAAGATTGTTTCAGTTTTTTCATTTACATTTATGTTTTTTATAGAGGACGTTAGTTATACTTTCCTAATTACTTTTAATTATTATCATTTTAAATGTGTTATTTTTTATTTCATGAACCGATATTTTAAATATTTGAGTGTATTGATTATTATATGCTTATATATTAGCTAATCTTATCCTCCTTGTCTTACTAACGAAAAACCTGGAAGTGGTTGGCCTGGAGTGGATGTATTCTGTGTCCAACAATTGAGCGTTACTCACATTTATGTGAGTAACGCTCAATTGTATGTATTTTTCACAAAATACCACAAAAGGTCCTGGATTTTTCTGAGTTAAAACGCTCATTGGCCGGAGGTGAATTCGAAAAACAGAGATTTAAGTATAGGAACGAGAAGTGAGAAGTTTAAATAGAACAGATTGTTTACAATTGGTCGCAAAGGAGGTTAAGGGACTGTAAGTAGACTATAAAAACTATAAGTAGTTGTTTAGATAGGGATCTCTTTTTAGGAATAGATTTCTTGCCCTACTTAGAAAAATATCAATTTTTTATTATTAGGATATTTCAGCGACGTTGGTTGGCATTAATAAATACACATTATATAACTAAAGACAGTTATCATGAAATTAAATAACTATTGTTGTGTACTTAACGACACTTTTATACCACTATGGCTAATCGGACGATTAAATTATCGTTATGATCATTATTGTAATTACTAATATGTTATATAATAATATAAAACATATTACGATCTATAAATTAGGATGGATTTTAAGATTAACTACTGTGAAACTACATCAAATATGAAAAAGAACGATTCCAATGGATACTTTAGGACAGCACCGGCTCTAGCCCATTAAAATTGAACACTTACAGTTATACAAAGCGTTACAAAAAAACGGCAAATCTCCTAAGGAGGTGAATGTGCCATGAAACTAAAAAAAATTTGCTATGGAATCAACATGAAATGAAATTTTTTGAGACCCTAAGACCCCTTGCCGCGCCCCTTGAGACTCGGCGCCCGTGTGCCCTGCACACCCTGCACACAAGGTAAAGCCCGCCCTCCTTTAGGAGGATACACAAAGCGGAATTGCGGAATATTCATAGCATAATGTTATTGAAGCGATAGCATCGTGAGAATTGAGATGAGCCCGTTAAGTTGTTGGACCTAGAAATAAACGAATCAATAAAAAGATAATAGCCGACTGGTAAACGCCGAGTGGTAGAGATAGTAAGTGGGAGGATAGCGTTAAGTGTGATTTTGGGCAATGTTCCATAGACGGAGGTTTTTAAACAGCGTATGATGGTATCGCCATCGAGTCTTAGGGTCCTCTAAGCCTTTTATTATTTTTATTATTACATATTATTAAGATATTACTTATATCGATATGAAATAGCTAGAGCATAATTGTTATCATATCAGGAAGTAAAGCAGAGCCAATTTAAATTTGTAAAAACAACCAAAATTTGTTAATAATATATCTGCTCATTGATACATAATAATGTACTTGCTGGTTGTTGATAGTTGCAACAACAATAAAATAGTTGCTCATTGTTGATAGTTTTGTGAAAGCGGCTAAAAAAGCCTTCCAAATGTTTGAATACTTTCTGCCGTACATTAGGCTTAGCCGGCGTAGTATAACCAATGAAATTGAAGGCGCTATTTTTGAATTCGTTTTGCGCATGCAATAGGTAGGATTTATTAATATAGGACGCTGTGAAAATCTGCATTTTAGTTAAGGCGATGAATAAATCATATGAGACAGTGCTATTTATTTCAAAATATTTTATTTTATGCTGAAAGTTCCTCCACTAAGAAACGTTTTGATTCCGGGTTATGGTAGAATACCATCCATTGTATTATGTAATATTATTTCATAGTATTTAAAGATATATATACTAATTAGATCTAATTGCTAACCCCTATTTTTTAGTGCAGCCTGTAATAGCAATTGTATTGGTTGAAGGTGTTCAATTCCTTATTTTTTTATAAAGTCATATTTTGAGCTATTTCCTGTTTGAACTTGAAGTTTTATGGGAATAATTACATAAGTTAAAATATGAAAAGTTTCAAGATTTAAAAAATGTTCGAATGTTTGATAAAATAATTTTAATACCATCATTACAATAGGAATGCTTTGTTTTACCAATTCCCAAATTGTAATTTTTTAACTCATGTGGAACTTTCAAATATCTCTATTGAAAAATTAGGTTTTTTGAGTTAAGTTGTTTTTTGGAAGGAGCGATAAGACCTACACATTAACTTTTATATCATACTTTAATTTAAATTTATTTAATATCAAAGTTAATTAAATATTTTCTTTTGAGTGTGTACACTTCAGATGAATTGATCCTACTGCTTCATTAGCTTGCGTCCATGGTAGCCTAGGACTGATAAGCGTCTCACTATTCTGAGATTAAGAAAAGATAAACTAGCAACAAGATGAAAAACAATTTTCTACTAATTGTTTTCGTTAATGAAATGTGAAGTCACGTATTTTAATTTTTTTTTATTAGTTACACTCGTGGCAAATAAACAACACGATTGATTGATTATGATTGATAAAAAGGGGAACTCAGTGTATCACCATAATTACTTTTAATAATCTGTATTTTCTGAATGGCCATTACATTTCCAACGAAATATTTAATTTTCCTTTAATATTTATTTAATCTTTCTCAGTTTTTCTTGTGTAGTTGGTTATCAGATTCATTCGTTTTGTACTTATCCCGTTTTATTACTAGTAACAATATAATACGGCAATAGAATACGGCACATGACATGTATTGCAAAGGAAATTAAAATTGTTTTATGTTGTGCTACTTTAGTAATCGTCTAGTACTATTTGCATTTAATTATTCTTTACTTTGGAATATTTTTACTGTTGATATTAGATGTGCTATCTATGATCATTATCTATATCTACATTTATGTAATTTCTGAATCAATTTACTGCTTTCAGATATAAACCATTGCTTTTTGTTTCAATATATTTCTTATGAAACGTATTTCTTCTAAGAGCAATATCTTAAATAATCGTAATAAATATTAATAAGTGAAATCGGTTTCATCAATAACTTTTAATTAAAAAAAAATCATACAAAGTTGCATGTTGTTCCATGCGAACGCAAAGAAAAGTGTTTCCTCCTGACGTTTTTGTAGATTTCTTTCCGCCTGCGTTACTCAAACCGTTTAAAAAAATAGCATGAGATATATATATATATATATATATATATATATATATATATATATATATATATATATATAAGTAATAGGATTCTTTCAAAGCAACGCTGCGGAAAACACGTAATTGGTAATGTTTTATATTACATCCTATTTTTGTAAAATGTTTGTTTGTAAACAAATTTTCCGTATTGGAAAATTTCATAATCTGAAATGTCTTATATAATTTTAATTTCTAGATGAGGCTCCAGATAAACAAAGTGGGACTGAGGCGAATTTGTTAATGGCAACCTTCTTCGATCGTGCCTCTAACGATGGCCGAGGTGTCTATATCAGATACCTCCTTAAGGAAGCCGGTGCCCTCGACATATACCATATTATTTTCTTTACGATGATTTATTCATATTTTAAAAATTAATAGGCCAATAATAATCATAATGATCTAGAGGAAGTCGGAAAATCAATTGTTAAAAACAGTAACAAAAAAAGATTAAATTGTTAAAAATGTCTTCCTTTTCTCTATTTGTGAATTACGAGTTGTAACAGCTTGAGAGTTAATAAGTTGTTATTGAACAAAAGAAGAAGATCCATTTGTTGCTAAGAGACCTTTATCCTTTATCCCAAGACCTCAAAGTTAGCTCCACTCCTAAAATGCAATCTTGAATCTTCTACTTTATTTTACAGCTTTATGATCAGTTATAGATTCATTTATTTCATTGTATTTTTTTTCTTAAATAAATACTGGTTATAATTTAAACTCAGTAACTCAACCCTGTTTATTTTTAAACTGTTTTATATGGATTAAATATTCGATTAAAACTTTTTTGGTTTTCAAGACGTTATCCGTGGAAGACATCTTTTTTATTTTCAATCAGTTTAATTACCGCGACATCATCTCATTTAAACAACTTTTTATGGTTTAAGCAATTACAGCTTGTAATTCACAAATAGACAAAAGGATGGATAATTTAATAATAAGATAAGGACTAATAATTTATTTTCTAAGTAAATTCTTTAAGTAAAATAAATAAATTATTTTCTAAATAAACAATAACTATTTATTGTTTTGTTCCAACTATCGTTTCTAGAATATATAATATTTTTCTAGCTTCCTCTAAAATAATAGATTTTTTTATAATAGAGTTTCTCAGATTAAGCGATTGTATACCGCTTAGACATTGGTTGTAATTTTTTTTTTTAATTTGTAAATTTTAATTTAATATTTGACAGTTATTTACTATTAACGCTTAGTGTGCTTTAAGAAAACGAGATGGACAATTAAATAATTATTTATGATCTAGGTCTTGTTTCACATAGTTTATTCTGTTAATTCACTCGTTCGTTTTAAACTAGCTGCGAATAAAAAAATTCCTTTGTATATTTACAATACTCAGCGTTGTGAGGAGCTTCCTTATAAACAATAGTATAAAAATATCAACGTGGTTGTCTATTTTTCTTTGATGGGTTGTTTTTTGACGAACAAAATAGAGACTTTAGACAAATCAGACAAAGCTACCCCAGATATATTTATTTAAATGGTTTTATATATATATGATACCTAACATAATATTTAATGAGTGTATATACATTATTTATTTTTAAAATAATTAAATTCATCAATGATTGTAATACGTTGATAATATAGCTTCTAGATTATAGATTGTCATTTCAATAGCAGTGGACGCCAAAAAAGTGTTAACACAAATAGTTTTGTTTAGTTAACGTTAGCATAAAAGATTGTTTTGTTTTTTTGCTTACACTAATTGAAGTTTATATATTTTTAATTTTAAAAAATACGAAATTCTTATTGTGTTCAAACTTATACAATGTTTTTGAGCAGACACTTTCGTAAAATTTTGTACACCCAACCATTACTTATGATTTTTTTTTTTAACTTCAATTAAGATTAGTTTAATTAGCTTCCTGTAATAGAAAACTGTTTTTTTGATTTTTCATTTTCCAGGAACAGGCTTCTAACCGTTCGTTTTATATATGTTAATTTTTATTATAATGCAATTGGGAAAAACCACTATGCAAAGCCTTATGTTTCAAATCTAGTAATACACCCACTTACCAGTCGACGTTTCGCCTTCGATTTGAAACATAAGGCTTTGCATTGTGGTTTTCCCAATGGCATTATAATAAATAATAGTGTTTCTTTTTGAGTTTTTGGCTCTATTTTATTGATTATGTTAATTTTTCTTTGAAAATGTGTAGGAAATTTGTTTTGTGTCCATTCTCTGCTCTTATTGCTAATCATGACAAGGGAACTAAAGATCAGAAAGTATAATATTAGGGACGTTTCGAAAGGCGTTTTACTCGAGCTTTTGCCAAAATCATGTCCCTCTTTGATTTTCTTTTTTTTTCTCAATAAAATCAACTATGGTTGAAGAACAAAAACTAAAAAAGAAGTGACCAGAAACTTTATAATTGTTCTCATGTACTTGGAATCTTCTACACACTTGTGCTGATGCAGTCAAAAATGATTTAATTTTCAAGTATGAAGTATTAAATTTAGTTGTTTTTTTCATTTAGTTAAACATCTATTTCGTTCGTACAAATTAAACGTTTCTTGTTTTTAGCTACTTTGACTGGTTTCCTGATAATCTATAATCCAGATATACTACATACTACATTACATTATTATCGTATATTAAAGGTATTATTAAATAGCTTCGACTATCCCATTTATGGAAAATAAATAAGCTTATATGATTTTTTAAAATCTATTCAATTATATCAAATTAAAACTTTATTTACATATTAATATAATCTAAAACAACCTGTCAGGAAGATGCCATGTATAGATTAAATCGTAGGGACGGTTTTTAGTTTTTATAACAAATTTACTTTTTTTTTTAAACCTGCCAATATTGGCCAAAAAGGGCCATTATAAATATTTACCGACGTATTAATAGACGTTTTCACTTTGTTGTGAAGGATGCAATAAAAAACGTTTTTAACAGAATTATGATATTATGATTGGAGTCAAAGCCTAGACCGTCTAAATTTATATTGAAAAGTGTTGTATGATAAAATAAATTATAATTATTTTCCATTCGCAGAAGATGAATAAATGGACCATTTTTAACAATTAAAAATGAAATATATAAAATACTTTATATCTTGATTTTTCTATACGCAACAAAGACAAATTATATTTATTAACGGACTGACCATTGGTGTAACATATTTTATCGCTACTCCCAAAATTAATGGTTACATATTCTCTATTAGTACTCTAGAGGACATGTTTTATACTGAATTTATAACATATATTTTTTATTATTATTAACATCAATAACTTTCGACATTTTTTCATCTCTTTATTGATTCATTCATCTGTCAAACGATTCAAGTAGTTACACTGACTAATATAAACTAATAATTCCCTCATTAAGAATCTTAAACTTTATTGGAAAATATTTTTTTTAAATTCTATTGTGGACATGTCCTGTGTTACTGAGACGGTGTAAAAAAAAGTAGATTTTTTTTTACGATTTCTGCAGTGAAGAATCAATATATTGCAAATTGCAACTGATTGATGCACAGCACATAATTATTTCTTATTATATTTAGATCGAATCCTTCAGAAGCTCACCAAAACAATAATTTTTCCTTGGAGTTCTTTTATTGGTAATGAAAAAAATATGATAGTCGAAAGCACTTTACGTTTAGCCAGATAAGCTAGCTTCTAAACGCTATTAAGAAGGAAAAAAATTAAAAGGATATTTTGTCATTGATCGTTGTAATTTTGTAATAAATAATACTTCTACCTGCTAACTGCGTCAAAAAAAAAAAATAAATAAACCTCAGATAACAATATAGTAAAAGCTAATGAAACAATAATTTCATTTGGTAATTAATTACCAAGTCGTGAAAATCCTAACAATGTTAATTATATGCGCACATATATTTCTTCTCTACTTAATCAAAATTTGAAATCAATCATTTTATTTTCTTAATACACTTCCCATTATAATTTTAACTGTGATGGTTTTAACTCTTGAGATGTTATTGTTCTATTTATTAGTATTAATTATTTTCTGTTATATTAGTTTTAATTTCTTCAAGACTCCTTTTGATCCACATTTTGTCAATTACATATTATTCTATAGGAACAGTTATCCTAGAATACATGAAAATTATTATTATTATATTGCTTCAATCGAATTGAATTTTAGTTTTTTTTTCGCCTGTTTTAATATCACGCAGAAGACACTGATTGCTAAAAAACTATCGTGGTGGATGAAATTACCGTGAGTTAGTACCTCCGCTGCATATGTAGTCAGATGAGTTGGTTTTTGTACAGTAACAGTCAATAAGAGGTACCTACACGTTTTTTATTAAGTAAATTTACACACTATTAAGAAGTAGGGTGTGTAGAGTATAGTAGATAGGAGGTAAGTAGGCTCACCGCTTCTGCTCTAGAGTGAAGGCGTTCCTGTAGAGAGCGCTGAGGATGCCGAAGGCGATGAGGAAGAGGATGAGCTCCCGGTAGAGGAGCTTGTAGAGGCTGCCGCGCCACATGAAGAGGAGGCGGGTGAAGCCCCCGCTGGTGGAGGAGGCCACCTCATACTGGTAACTGACCGTCATCGATGTCTGCTCATCGCGCACTGCCTCTCTTCCTCTCCCGCCCCTCTAGCTCTGGGGTGGGGGATCAACGAGATAGCTTCGTTAAACAATAGAATAATCTTAAATTAATAGTTGAAAACACTTTCTTAGTTAACGCCAAACAACAATAACTCATCTTTTCGATGTGAAACACTCACTCAAAGAGTTTCGTTTTGGAGGCCTAAGGCAGACTAGGGTACTTCTAGAAATTTCGGTGGACCAAAATGTTACTTTTACTGTCATAATCTAGGGTATTGTTTCCATTTATGTAAATCTATGTTACCTATGACATTAAAAACTCTATTCGTGTAAACGAAAAAAAACACAGTAGAACTATAATCCATGAAGAGTCTTGGTTCAGGATGTGGTATGGATTGTACTGTTTGTGGGACAGCAGTTGTACAGGAGCTGATTTGTCAGAGTTCACGCTGAACCGCCAGGTTTTTCCCCTATTTTGGGGAAAGTGGTGAGATAAGTTGAGTTACAACAAGTTTTAACTGTTTCATTTTTCATTTTTTTTTCAAAAATACAAATTATCGTGAGTATGGAAAAAACAATGGAATTATGGGAAGTGTTTATACTTCGGTAATCTTTTCATCTTGATATGTACGTTTTAACCATGGAATGCTACACTTATTTTTACTAATGGGTCTGCTACACTAGGGTACATTAATTTTTTTTTATTTTAATGTAATATAAAACACTCTTAAGCCATACATTAAAAAATACCTAATGAGAATAAACTAATTACTGAATACATGAAGCACACACTTTTTCTTGATGTTCAAACAAATACATCTTTTACTTAGAGCACATTTAACCCTAGATTTTCGGTCTCGAGACCTAGGACAGAAATTACATCATCCTGATGTGGATCCTAGACTTCCTCTGGCTTCTTCTACCACTGACACATCTAAAATACGGGTGATGATTTGACGGAATTCTCGTCTTAAAGTTCGGTTTTCCAATCGCCTTGACGTCTGAGGTCTAACCAGATCTAGGGCCAATTTTTTTAGGAAACTTCTTCGGTTTGTAAATATTTCTTTGTCAGCTGCAGCACTCCCTCTTGAAAGTAACATAGAATTGTATCCTGTAATGTTTTCAAGATAATACTATGACACCTAAAAAAATTCAATTTACTGAAAATCGCAGCCCCAAATTCTAAATATCCACTGCATTGATTAAAAAAAAATAAGTAATTTCATGTACATACCCAAATAAAGAATCTTAGTCCTGGAAAATTTTACACCGATTGTGCTACACTGGGGTACAACTGTACCCCAAAGGTTAAATAACTTGGTAAAAAAACAACACTATCAAAGCTTCAAATATCACACCCATTCTGTCTTGTCAAGACATAAAACTACTGTGAATCACGAAAGCAACACTTAATAGAGGCACTGGGGTGCAGGTGTACCGCAAGTAGCATTCAGGGTTAAAAAAAATATGCCATTTATAATTCGAAATGTTAGTTGAAACTTTTATTTCTTGATGAATTGATTCGAAGTATACACATTACCAATAATTACATTGTATTTTCCATACTAAACCTCATGATAATTCGTATTATTGGATAATATTAAGGGAAACGAACGAAGAGATAAAACTTTTGGCTCAATTGGAAGCGATAACCTGCGGAATAATTAAAAAAAAAAACTGTACAACTACGATTCATGAAGAGTCTTGAGTTCAGGACGTATTATAAACTGTACTGTTTGTGGGACAACGGTTGCGCAGGGATCTGATTAGTCCGAGATCACGCTCCTTCGCCAGGTTTTTCCTCTTGCTTTGAGCACTCACTTTATAGATAATAGGCGAGCCTCGGGAGGGTCTCCAGATCTCAAAGGATTCATCCCCAGCTGTTAGAAGACTAAATAAATTATCTGCCAGAGCCGGATTTGAACCCTGGACCTTGGACACGGCAACTCAGAGTTCTACCAATGAGTCACCTTATCCCCCTACAAAATAACAGCTTTGTATTCAATTGTAAAATTTGTATTCATTGAATAATTACTGCTCTCTGCTCTGGAGTTGTAATGCAATAACTCCTTTTCAAACCAATTCTTCACTTATATCCTCATACACTACGAAAATAACACGATATCGCTCAATAAATACAAGAAACTCATTATGAAGAAAATTCGACTTAGCCTCAGTTCCCTGGGGCTGTAAATATACTGATCAAAGCAGTAATTGAAAGTAAAGTGTTTATTGTACTCCGTAAGTGAAATTAAAGTGTTTCATTATTGCTATCGCATAATTATAAACTCATCTTTTGGTAAATCTATCTGTAGAAGATCGATCCACCACGCATATACGTTTCATGGATATACAATCATCCTCCAAAATCTTCTTCTTTAGCTTCCCTCTTTAGTGCCTTCTCAGCGTAGAGGAATATCCAGCCAGGAATTCCATTCTTCCCTATTTCTAGCTAGGCTCCTGGCCTGTCGGAGGTCTATCCCACTCGCCCTACACAGTCAATCACTGTAGTCAAGATAGGACATACTAGAGCGGCCTCTGGGTCTTCTGCGATATAGAACATATTCCATAGTCTTTAGAGGATCTCTGTGGTCGTCCATCATTTTAACATGGCCATACCACTTAAGCTGGCGAGTTTCTAGAAGCTGTTTCAATGGGGCTATCTCCAGTTCCTGACGAATCCTTTCATTGTGAACTCGCTCCCTCCTTGTTTTCCCAATCGTTCTCCGCATAAATTTCATTTCGGCAGCGGTGATTCTGCTCTCCTATCGGCCTATTAGTATCCAACTCTCTGCTCCATACAAAAGTATGGGCAGATACACTTTCTTGAAGACGTGGAGCTTGACATTCTTGCCTATCTCTCTCTTCCCCACCACAATTACATATCTGATATTAAACTCCATTTGCCTTGTTAATCCTGTTCGATATTTCTGCGACTACCTTCCCAGATCCGTCTATCACTGTACCTAGGTATGTGAAGTCTATCACCACTTCTAATTCTTCCCAATTACAGTATATGTGGATGTCTTTCTTCCTTCCACGTTGTAGGATCTTACTTTTGTTGGTATTTATAAACATCCCTTTTCGGTGAAGTTCTTCATACCATTCTATGACTGCCAGCTGCAACTTTTCCAAAGAGTCCGTAATCAATACCACGTCGTCGGCGTAAAGGAGAAACTGCATCACTACAGAACTAAGATTCCTATAACAAGAATAACAAATAGCTTAAGCTGTCTCTTTGTTTGACACCATTTACAATATTGAAACAATGAGATTCTAGCCCATTCAGCCTGACTATTGCTTTGGGCTCTTGGTAAATATATTTAATCGCCTCTATCAGGTTTCTAGGAATGTTCTTCGCTCTGAGAGCTTTCCATATTTCATCTCATGGAACCGAGTCAAAGGCAGATTTGAGGTCAAGGAATGCCAAATGCATGTTCTTATCGAGATCCCTGGATTTCTGTAAGATATTTGTTATTGAGAAAATATGGTCATAAGTTCTGCGCCCGGGTTGAAAATCAGGTTACTGTTCTCATTTTAGGTGCTCAACTAGTGGTCTTAAGCGACCCTCCAAGATGGATGTGTATAGTTTGTATACATCAGGTGAGAGGCATCAGGTATGGGTTGTTAGTTTGAGCATTCTGCCTGACATCGTTTCTTTGTGAATCGGTATTATAACATTATATTCTCAATCCGTTTGGAATCCTTTTTTCGTCCCAGCCTTCCTGGAAAATTACTTGCAATGCTCGCACTAGCTCAGGGCCGCCATTCTTCTTTATTAATTCAGCAACAATAGCATCCCGGTCTGGCGCTTTTCCTGTGTTCATTTTCTCTCTCTACCTCCTCTTCCTCAATCACCTTGTCGTACTCATTCTCATTCCAGTTTCCATTTCGGTTTGTTAGACGGCGATAATCATTACCAATCTGATTCATATAATGTTATCTCCAGACCTCCAAGGTAGCTTGTTCTTCCGTAACCACTCTTCACGTTTCTCATTGCTTTGCATTTTCGTCCTCTTAGGGCTTTAATTTTTTTCCCCAGAAAATCCGGATGCTTTCCCGATGATCCTGATCCAACTTCCTTCCGAATTCGTCCCACGATCACCTTTCATGCAAATCTTTTTCACTCTCCACACCGCAGTAGCTGCTTATTATATATTATATCCTGCTTACTATATATTGTCAAGGCTTGTATTTGATTCTACTTCCTGGACCCGATTCCTTAGCTCTGCTTCGTAATCATCTCTCTTTTGAAGATCCTGCAATTTCTCTACTTCAATCCTCAAATAGGCTTTCATTTTCTGCTTTCTTTCCGTGAGCACTCGGGTATCAGGAACCAGAAGCATGCAGGGTGCTTCCTATTTCTGCACCTCTGATTTTGTTTACATCTGTAAAATACCTTCTTATGTCTCGACTGTATATGAAATAGTCTATGACACTGTTGAAATTTCTCTTTCCGGCTGAAAAGGTAATTTTATGGACCAGCTAATGCGGGAAGGATGGGTTCTCAGGAGTAAATCATTTCAATTCAGAAATCAATAAGTCGCTGCCCACTTTCATTTTTAATGTGTTCTCCACCGTGCGGGCCCATCACTCCATGTGCTCTTAAGCGATCCTTGCCTGTTCTAGCATTGAAGTCTCCCATAATCACTATGCTTCTATTGCTGTTCCTAGGATTGGTGATGGCTCGTTCAAGGTCGCTATAAAAACTCTTTATCTAGGATGTTAGCATCGTTTGTCGTGACATAAACTTGTATTAAAGCTCCCAGTTTCCAATCCTCAGATTTACATGAGCTGCGATTATGCGTAGACTTACTCCTTCCCGTTCCGCAACTTTCCTGTATAATTCATCTTTCAATATAATACCTACTCCTTCTACAGCTCGGTTTCTTAGTGAGACTCCAGTGTAGATCAGACTGTGGCTTTTGTTCATTTTAATTTCTCCCACTCCTCTCCTTTTTACTTCACTCAACCCCAGGATATCCATCCTGTACAACGTAATTTCCTAAATGATCTCCACCTCCTTGCTGGCGAGGGATCTCACATTACATGCTACCATACTTATGTCCATATCCGTGCCGTGTCGTTTCCTCTTAGACTGTCCAATTTCGAGGCCTGTTGCTAATTTTCTCTGAATCGATTATTCTCTCCTTCGGGTGATTAGCCCAGTAGGCAAGGCCAGGTATCTTCGGGACAATTGACATCCTGAATATTTATGTCCCCTCAGGAGTAGGGGTGGCCGGGCTATATTCCCCAGCACTGGGTACCTGTTGGTCCATGAGTCTTTATTCGAATTGGTGGTGATGTAGTCTGGATTAATAAATCCATTTCAAGTGGGGTTGGGAATCAAACATTTTAAACATCTTGTTCGTTTTCTTCCCACTTTCAATATTGCTTCTTTCTAAACTCTACTGTATAACTCTATTTATTGATTTAAATCTTACAATCTAACAATATTGGATTGCCTATCCCAAATAGTAATTTTCTTATAACTATCTTGTATCTGTCCAATTAAACCTTATCGTACTTCTATGCTCTCCGGTTCATTTATAATAACCTGTAGTAAAGGTAATAAAATTTTGAAAAATAATCTTCAGCCTAGTAGTGGATTATTAATGAATACTGTTATCAGAAAAATAATTACAACAAATAGAAGGTTTACAAAAGAGTTACTGTCACCTTTCTGCAACCTAGGATCTCAATTTCACTACTCATCAGATGCTAGACCTAGCAAATTACCTGATGGACCAGACCTCAAACATTTCATTTTGGGATCCTTATCCCAGAGCAATATCAATTTCGATGAAAATGAAAATATTCCCTACTTAAACGAAACCAACTATGGTCTGAATAGAAAAGGTAATCTTTGTATAACCTTTAGTTGAAATTTCATTTTTTTTTTATTTGTTTTGGTGCAGTGGAAACTAAAACTAAAAAAAGAATCATTTTAGATATTTAACAGATTGGACTGTATTACCTGGTGCTGACTTGTATCATATTTTATAGTGTGCAGTCAAATATTTATTTTGTTGGTTTCTTTCACCTTATTCTATTTGTTATCAAGTAATATACTTTCCAGTTTACATCGATGTATATGGATGTCAGATGAATGTAAATGACACTGAAATAGTATGGTCCATACTAGAGTCATCAGGATATGCCAAGACAAATAAAATACAAGATGCTGATGTTATTCTTCTTATGACATGTGCGATTAGAGAAAATGCTGAAAGTAAAGTATGGAATAAGCTGAAACATTTGAAATATATGAAAAAAGATAGACTCCGTTATAAAAAGAAGCCATCTTTAAAAATAGGTATTTTAGGTAAGTGATTTTTTTAATAAATTACATTTAAAATTGCTAGTTAAGGCTTGACGTTTTATTGGTGTGGAAATCATTTACTGATTTATTTGTATTTAGTAAAAGTAAACCCCCTCTTTATATTAATGTGGAGCTTGCAAGTGTATTCCAGGCCCCGGATGTGGTCGAACTAATAAAGCTTGGTAGGTTGCGCTGGGGTGGCCATTTAGCCAGAGCGACAGGTGTTGAAGGGTCCAGAAGAATAATTTAAGAAAAGGTACAAGACACAAGAAGAGTAGGATGACCTAAGCTGATATGGCTGGATGGGGTCAGTCCTCCTGCTAAATGTAAACTGGAAGGCCGGTGCACTGGACAGGGAAGACTGGCGAACACGTATCAAGGAGGCCAAGGCTCATTAATGGGCTGTAGAGCCACACAAGAAGAAGAAGAAACTCTCTTTATTCATTAACTAGTCATTTTAATTATTTAATTACTTCTAAATTAAACTTGATTAATTTAATGATTATTCAACTATTTATAAATTTTTTGGAGGAGTTCCTGTTGGTGATCAAAGAAAATTCTAGTAAAAACTATGTAATGAAATGCTTTTAGGCCCAAATTGCAGATCTCCATTATATTACAATGGTTCAGAACATGAGAAAGGTTTACATTTATGATCAAAGTTATTTTATTTATTTTTTTTTACACTTTGAACTATTCTACCCTGATGGGTGGATCATGCAATGTGGGTGGAAATGTAGGCGTCAAATACTTTTCTTTTTTTTTTTACTATTTAAGAATCTTCTTTCACTGCTAGCTGAACCATCTCTATCGTCAACTTCAAAGCTTTAACTTACAGTAGGATGTAATTTGGATGTGTTAATTCATGAAAAATTCATTTAAAATTATATATTGTTATTGACTGTCTTTTTGGTAAAGGAAATATTTAGCAGTGCTACTTTTAAACCAGGGTATTTGGTTTAAATTATTATGTTCTATTAGGAAACCTGTCTGAAGAATTGTTAAAAAAGATTTACACAGAATTATAAGTCCACTACTTCATGAGTATTAAAGTCTAAAAGTAGCGTAGTAAAGTTAAGGGGATTTTTGTATTGGTTAATTATCTTACATCTTAATTTTATGTAAATCTTCATCCAATTTAAACATATAAATTATTTTGTTATGTTGGATTAAATAACTGGGGACATTAGACATCACCTTAACAACTTTGAGGCATGGGTGAATTATTTTTTCTGGAGACTTAAAGTTAGGAAAGGTATCCTGTTTTTTAATTTTTTTTGTGTGTTTGTCGTTAGGTTGCATGGCTGAAAGATTGAAACATCAGCTTGTTGAAAAGGAACAATCTATTGATATAGTTGCTGGACCAGATAGCTACAAGGATCTGCCTAGACTTTTGTCCGTAAGCGAAAATAACCAAACTGCTGTAAATGTTATGTTATCACAGGATGAAACTTACGCTGATGTAATTCCAGTCAGGATCAATAAAGATTCGGTATCAGCATTTGTGTAAGTTGTATATTCTTATGGGTTAATTGGTGTTTTGAAAGTAGATGATAAAATAATATTTCACAAAAAGGCCCATCATCGACAGTGATGATCAGATTTAAATTAGTCAGCCTACCATCATTTCTTATCTTGCCATTTGTCAACTGAATATTGAGTATTGCAGGCCTTGTGAACTGAGTGTCAAGGACTGTTGACGTACCCCCTAAATAGAATCCATTTTGTCCATTATTCATGTTTCTTTTTATAAATGTCACTTATAATTTTCTTTGTAAAATTCACATCCTTTTTCAAATGGTCTGGAGTATTTAGAGTTAATGATATAACTGCAAAAGCCACGAACAAGTATGAGATCAACTTCTGCCCTTCATGACGAAATAAAAGTTCATTTATATTTATTTCTAGTTGTAAAGAATGGAATCAAAGTATGTCCTGAGAACTACTAAATAGCTGTTGGGACAAAATTAAAAAAAAAAAAATGTTTTAACACTGAAGAAAATTAACTAATAAATCAATCAGTCAGGCCATTAGGATCATCATGATCTGACATATGTATCTGCTCAGAGTCATTAAAAATTTAATTTATCTTATCCAGTTACTGTACAAACCTGCACCTTTACTTCTTTATTAAACTAAATGTTATTTTGAACCCACCATTTTCAGTATATTGTACTCTAATTAACCATTACATGATCCACATCATGTTGGCCCCTTGATTAAAATCATTATCCCCATTGTTCACTTCTATAAACTGCTTACTTCAACTTCAGAAAATTGTTTGCATTTTTATTTATTCTTTTTTATATCAGTTATTATTTTAAATTTTGGTTTAAGGTCTATTATGCGAGGTTGTGACAATATGTGTACCTATTGCATAGTTCCATTCACTAGAGGCCGAGAAAGATCTAGACCCATATCTTCTATACTGCAAGAAGTTGAACATTTATCTATACAAGGTGTTAAAGAGGTCACACTTCTTGGTAGTTATACTTTATTCATGTTTCCTTATAATAATGTTTGTACAATACACTTAAACGCAATTTAAGAAAAAATATTTTAGGCCAGAATGTCAATAGCTATCGTGATGTATCCATGGGTGTTGGAGACCGAGAAGAAACTAAAATGGCTTCTGGTTTTAAGACAGTTTATAAGCCGAAAAAAGGTGGATTGAGGTTTGCTGAGCTTCTTGAAAAAGTTGCAGAAATTGATCCTCAAATGAGGGTTCGATTTACATCTCCTCATCCAAAAGATTTTCCTGATGAAGTAAGTTAGCCAAATTCCTTTTTTAATTTAATGAAAATTAATTGTAGATAATATCTTTACATTTTAGGACTTTTGAAGATTTTTAATTTGTATTGATAAAAATAATACCTGTCCTCAATTCCTTATTAATTTATTGAATAATTGAATACAGTGCTTTATTGTAGGTGTTGGATGTTCTAAAATCCAAGCCAAATGTTTGTCTTAATCTGCACCTACCAGCACAAAGTGGAAGTTCAAGTGTTTTAGAGCGTATGAGACGAGGTTATTCTAGGGAGGCTTATTTAAGACTTATCGAACATGTCAAAGATAAACTCCCAGGTAATTTTGATTTCAGTTTCTTCAATTAATATTTTATCATTTTTAAAATAAATAAATTGGTTGGTAGTGTACTGTAAATTTGAATAAACAATTTTGTATGTAATATCATAGAAGGGAAAGGAAAAATATACACAAAAAAATAAAAAATGAATTTGCACAAATTGAAACTTTTGGTATTAAGAATACACTAAAATTGGTAACTTTTTATTCATATTGAGCAGCTATGGAGTGCGAATTAACAATCAATATCATTTTCAGTTTCTATGTCTACTACACCTTCTACCAGCTTTGATATGACATTAATGCAGTATGGCATGGTGCCAGTATCTCTTGTGCTTGCTTTCACAATCTCTTGTATTTTTTTTGTTTATTCTGATAGAATTTCCCAAAATGGTTAATAGTATATAAGAGGTGAAGTTTATTTTAAATGGTTTAGTTTATTTAGCTTGTCCAGATTAAGTGAGTTGATTATGGCTGATTTCTAAAGAAATCTTAATATATTTTATTTGAAAAGAAAAGATATGGCCAGGACCGGGACTCGAACCCGGGTCTCTCACCTCTCCGTGGAACCATCTTGGACACCCTGGCTCGTGTCCCGGTCAGCCATATCAATTCTTTTTACTGATCCTATATCTCTGTGCTCTCGCAATTAGCAATGTATACACGGGGAGAATGTTAATTGAACATAACTTTATTTTTGGATCTTGTTGACTTTAAGTCATTAATATTATTATAATTTTGATGAGGTGAGGGACCCGTGTTCGAGTCCCAGTCCTGGCCATATATTTTCTTTTCAAATAAAATATTTTTAAAAAATGATATCATATAACAATAAAATAAATTATAGAAATCTTTTTATTTATTTCTCTCAGTAAGGATGGTTAAAGAAAATCATTTGGAGACATAAAGTTTTATTTAATTCAGACCATCTCCATGCTGTTTGTACACCCGTAAGCAATTTAAACCTGCGAGATTACCACATCACGTGGCCAAAGATTTTATTAGAGAAAAAGTATACAACTTTATAATGGTAGAAGAAAATGCCCAAACCTTTTAAGTCTACAAAAACCTTTTTATATTAAATGTTTTAATTTTTATAATAAAAAACAATAGTCTTGAACAGGATCCGTTCATATTATGTTGTATCTGTGAAATTCTTGTTTTAAACAAAAGAAATGTATTTTACTACAGTAAGGAGTTTGTTTAAATTATAAAAAGGTTTTATTTGTTTAAATAAAGATTTATTTTCAGTTTTAAAATTAAGTTTAGAAACCTCATTTTATAGGTAGATGCAAAACTCAGGTTACCTGATATGTTCTCTAAGATAAACATTGTTAGGTTAGTTAAGTGATTAGTCAAAGGACAATTATAGTCTAACCATGAGCCAGTACATCAATACTAAACTGCTAGAGTATACTATCCAATATTTTCTCTCTTATTCAAAACTTGCATGTTCAAATTTCTTAATTTGACAAACCGATAAACACAATTATAAAAAATAACACATTTTTTTGTTGCGAAAAATTATTGAAAATCAAGGTTATATGAAAACATATTACCCGATTTCAAATACTTGCTGGTTTGGTCACGTAGTGTATGTTTAATGTTTTTCCTATTACCTAAGGTATCCATAGTTTGGCCGGAAATAATTTTTATTTTTCTGTAAGTCTTTGTTATTCCAGAATATTTTTTCCCATATTATAAAGCTATAATTTAGCAGAAATCATCTCTGTAATCTTACAGTAAAGCACTCATTTCTTATCAACAGTCTAAAACGCCAAGGCATTAATAAACAGATTTTGGATATTCTTCAATGTTGGTATACCAACAGCCAAGCGAGTAGTTCTGTACTTATATGCAGAGGATTTTCCAATCGAAAGAGGGATTCGTCAGGGCGATCCTTTATCACGTGATCTATTCAACACGGTCTTGGAAGATGTTTTCAGAAACCTTCACTGGGAGAATTTTGGGATATACATTAATGGGAACAAACTGTCAAATCTGAGATTCGCTGATGATGTACTTCTCATTTCACACTCACCGTCTGAACTGAAGAAAATGCTAGAAGAGCTAGTCCTAGTAGGAAATGAAGCTGGGCTGGAGATAAATTTTAACAAATCAGTCTTGATGACAAATGCCGAAGAAGAAGAAATATTTCTCGGTACCAGCAAACTCCAATGGGTTAAAGAAACAATCTATTTAGGACAACTCATATCATTTGCATATAAATCCAAGAAAGAGGTGAATAGAAGGATTAAAATATGATGGTCCAAATTTTGGTAACAACATATTTTCAAAAGCAACATGGCCATACATCACAAGAGAAAAGTTTTTGATGCTTGTATCATTCCTTCTTTAATTTATGGATGCCAAACTTGGAGTCTAAATAACGATATATCTAAATCCCTAGCAACCACTCAGCGTGCAATGGAGCGAAGTATGTTAAGGAAAAGTGGAAGGGAGAAAATAAAGAAGACAGAACTATGGAAGCTGACTGTTACGCGCGATATTCTCAAGACAGTATATGATCTTAAATGGCAGTGGGCTGGACACATTCCAAGAATGAGATCAACACATTGGGCTAAGGCAACAACGGATTGGTATCCAATACACCGCGCTAGGAGAAGAGGGAGATGCGCTACGAGATGGCGGGACGACATACTTAACTTCATCGGAGTATTATGGCACCGTTCTGCTTGGAACAGACTTAGCTGGGGTAAATTGAGAGAGGCTTATGCCCAAAGAAGGGCCTTTTATTCTTTTTAAAACCATGTAAAAATTGTACATAGAAGAAAGAGGGAAAAAATAAAGCTTATTATTATTATTAATATGCATAACTGTTCTTATCTTTGTTTACCATTTTAGGAGTAACCCTATCTTCTGATTTTATCTGTGGATTTTGTGGTGAAACTGATGAGGAATTTGCAGAAACATTGTCTCTTATGGAAATAGTTCAATATAATATTGCATATTTATTTGCTTACAGTATGAGAGAGGTAACAGCTTAATAACTTATTTAACATGAATCATCAATACGTAATATAATCAATAGAAAAACTTGGTGGTTTATTAAATGCTTATTTTCAGAAAACTACAGCCCATAGGCGCTTCACAGATGACGTATCTCCTGATGTTAAAAAGGCTAGATTGATAGAAATGGTAAAAGTATACCGAAAGTTTGCAGACAAACAAAACAGTCAGTTTCTAGGTCAAGAACAAATAATTTTAGTTGAAGGGGTAAGAATATAAAAGATGTTAACGAGAATATATAAGTTTTTACACCAATCTCTAGATATACATAAAATAATTCTTGGTTGTATTTTATTCTTGTTAGTGTTTAAAGTATTTATCATGAGGAAAGTTGGTTTTTTGTTGTTTTTTTTATGATTCCAAATTTATTTTTACAGTTGAGCAAAAGATCGAATGATTACTTTGCAGGAAAAAATGATGGTAACATAAAAGTTATTATTCCTTCAGGAAGCATTCCCTGTGCTTACAATTCAGATTTTAAAAGACCAATAGAAATAGGAGACTATATATCAGTCAAGGTATTACAATTAAATCAATTAATTTATTAAAACTTAAAACATTGTTCTTTTTATTATATTTACTTATAACATTAGGCCTCTCCTTTATACAACTCAGATGGCAAAATAGTATATTTAACATGAAATCTTAACATGGGGAAACATCTAGGTTAGTCATGAATTAGAAATCACTAAATTTTGTAAAAAATGGGTAGAGATTTGGGGCAGTGTTAAAGAGGTCATTAATCTGTGTTTCCGGAAATGTAAGAGTAAGAGTAACAAACCTCGGTTTGATAACGACTGCCTAAATGTGTGCCGAGAAAGAAAAGCTAAAGAATCTTAGTGATAACTATCTTTCCCAATCAAATCAGGGAAAACAAATAATAGAATAAAAAATAACATAAGAGATGCACCAGGGTAAGGGGATAAAAAGTTAATGTAAATGGTTTGGACTCGTAATCAAAAATGGAATAAGTTATGAAAATAGTAATATTTTGATCAATCTGTTGAACATTTTAAATCAAATTAAATCTATTGGACTTTTAAAATAGCTTATGATCTCAGTAAAACATATTGACTAAAGAATGACTACTTGGGAAGAGATGTCATTTTAATTGTTTAATTTTTGAAATGTGTCTGTCGATGGCATTTGGCTGCATCAGTTGGAATAATTGAAAATGTGGCAAAGAATCTTAAGTAAACAATTCCCAAATAGGACTATAATATTGTAAAAATATCTTACTTACTTCCACAATCCACTCTTTGAAGTGTTTTTTTTTTTAAATTAAGTAACCCACTCTTGATTAAAATTTTCTCAGTAACCAAGGAAACATGAAATAGAGTAATTGGAAGGGAGAACTGAAAACTGTCAAGTTTTTTTCTCATTACTGTTATTAATCTTAATATAAGCAAATTTATTTGTAATATAATGATAGTAATAACATAACATACTTTTATTGTTTCAGGTGACGGAGGCCAATTCCCAAGTTTTAAAAGGGATACCATTGTATCATACAGCTTTACCATCATAATTAAAGGTGGTTGGGTAGTGATTGTTAATAATTAAAATTAATATCTAAATAATATATAATTTTATTTTAAAAATTGTTTGTATATAAATCATTTTGATTAGTCATATGCTAATGTTCATTCACCTTTGATTACCTCAAATACTCTTAAAATGAAAAATATTAAATTCTTGTTTTTATTAAAGTTTTTATATCTGTAGGCTTGGTAAATAAGTGGTTTAGTTGATTTTTTTTTTTTCAAAAAGAGCTTATAGTACTGAAGGAAGAGGAATAGTGTCATTCTCATAGTACATAAGTGTTTAAATCAGGCCTTGGCTTGATGTGGAGTTATTACTTATATTATAATTATATTTCAATCCAAATATTATTAGAATGGCACGATTCCGTTTCCCTCATTACAATTAACTCATTTTGGAAAAAACTACTTAACCACTCACCAGCACCAGGGGCTGCAAATAATGTGGAAAAATTAGTAATTCAGCTGTGTTGTTTTATTCTCTACTCAAAGGACAAGTAACAACTTCATAAAGGCTGGATATGTCCCAGAAGGTCCACTTAACCACTGATTATTTAAGAGGAAATAAATTTTTTCATACTCAGTCTGATACCCATGTCCAGAAGTGAGTATGTGCTCGACTTCTGAGGAATTTTCGAGTTATTTTTTACCCACTCAGCAACCCCTCTCCTCCCCACCTAAGAATAACTACTTATTCTTTTGTTAGCAATAGATAACAAAAATATGTTTGCTTTTTTAGGGGGAGGTAGAATGAAGTTGAAGTTATTTGCTAAGACTTGTTTTATTTGATATAATGTGACTCGAGATTTTTTATAAACGCAGTAATTTTGAAATAATATTTGTCACAAACCAGTTGTGAAACGTTTTAAGATTCATGTACAAAGTATTGTTGAGCTTATATTTTACAAATGGGCTTTGAGGTATAACAGAGTTTTGGTGTGCTGAAATGTAGGTGGAGATACCAAACTGCTACCCAAAATTGATGAATGAAGAATAAAATACACTGATGATGCAAGTCTGTAGTAAAACATTGAGGGTCTGTTTGACTGGTTGTTGCTCTGAGATGAGTTACAAGTTTTAACTGTTTATTCGCTTTATTTTTAATATCCTTATCCTGAGCTTTAGTATGGAAAAGAGAATGTAATTATGGATAATGAGTAGATTTCGGTAACAATTTCATCAAGAAATAAAAGTTTCAACTAACATTTCGAAGTAGAGATGATATATTTGTTGAAACGTTCGTTTCTAGATGAAATGATTACCAAGTATGCACATTTCCAATAATTACTATCTCTTTTTCCATACTAAAGCTCATTATCACTTGTGTTTTTGTAAAATATTAAAAGGGGACTGAATGAAAAGTTAAAACTTGTGATTTAACTCCAACCGACAATCTGCAGAATAATTACGAAATTGAATAATACAGACTAAATTAAAATAACAAATACAAATTAATTGCAAAACATCATAACATTTTATTAAAACGAATATTTTTCATTAGGAGTAAAGGTTTTCAAAAAATGACTGTTCACTCGTCTTCTCAAGATAATTTTAACCATATAATTTGATTTGAATGTATCTGTTAATTTTCTTGAGGTTTCCTACGTTTTGAATAGCCGCTAATGGGTTCAAGGCCATGTATTGAGTGCAATTTGCTTCAATATGAGCCTCAACCTTCCACTAGAAATCGATTAGAACTTGTCGGGGATGAAGAAGTTAAATCCGGTATACGAACTCCTTCAAGGCTGATACATCGGCAGTGTCTTAGTTCATTCTGCAACAAATAATAATAATTTCAGGCGCTGATGACTAAAGGGCGTTGGACTTTCAAACATAAACAAATAATTTAAAATTAAAATCATCAGGCTTTATGTCGATCCCCGAAACTTTCAAATGAAGATTTCGTTGATGTTATACTTGAATCATTGGGAAAAGCTATTATAAAGAAGACACAATTGTTAACATGATATTAAATTTAGATGTTTAATTTAACAATTTAATAAAACCGGGTATGACGGTTTATAGTGATTAATTATTTTATTCAAGAATTTAATATTCTGTGAAAGCTAAGATGCGCAGCGCGGCGACATTTTTGACCATTCCTTTTCACACTGTCAAATTTATTATTCAAAATGAGGTAAAATAGCTTTACTTTACTTAAAGGCAACCAATTAATCTCTATTAATTGGATGTATGTTGATGAATATACTTACTTATCAGTTGATAGCAAATGAAATTTTACTAACCATAACGCCCCCTCCCATAACATTATTTTAATTGAGCTAGTATTAGCTGAGAAATTGCGCAGTGGAGTTTGTAAACTATCTTCAAATCCCTACAAGTCTCCTAGACCTCCTGAGTGACTATTAGGTTCATTGTTTCATCATGCTTCTTCGAATCCATCCTAAACTTGTTTCTTGGTATTTTATTTTTTCTATTCTCTCTGAATAGAGCATCTAAAGAGGAAAGTCTGGACCATTTTCCCTTCGTTCTTGTTCCATGCGTGTTTTTTAATAATAATTATAATGGACTGTGCTTGGATGGTTGTTGTAACCAAAAGAAACTGAACTCTTATCGTCGAATCGTATGTTATTAGCAACAACACGCGTACTAAGTACTACCCGACTACTGGATCCTCCACTTAATGGTGTAATAAAAATATGGCATAGAAAGAACCATTCTTGTTAAGGAATATTAGGGAATGACGGTCTTATAGGTTTACATAGTCACATCCTGTGCCGCCTTAATGGGTAAAGGGTAATGGTCAGCAAAGCTTTTTATGCTTAAATTCTCGGGTTCGGGTTCGCATTTCGGTACTTGGCACTGTTAATAAATCATTGCTGTTGCCGTCCTTGGGAGGGAGTATAAAATATCGATTCCGAGCCTTTGTGGTTTCGGGTACTCCTATCCTAATTATACCTGGATAGGCAAAATTTAGGACTCCCACTGTAGCATCGTCCGATTAGCTATAGTTGCATAAAGCCACGTTAAATATATAATTAAACAAAAACATGATGAATAGTAGGCTAGGAAATATTGGGGTAATGCCATGCCTCCTATTATAATACAAACTATATTGATTAGGGATAAATAAAACAACAATATTAATTTGAGTCAATTTTCGTGATATGCAATAGATCATGAAACAAATGCTTATTTTCAAATAGTGGCGGTAAAATTAGCAACTTGCATACAGATAAAAATAAATATTGATTTTTTTCTTGTAATTCTCATCAATAAGAAGATGGGTTTTTCTAATATTTAGTTTAATTGTGCATAATTTTCATTAACTAATTAGAAGGACGGAATAACCGAAACTAGCTCAATCAATAACTTCATTACTTTTATTGATTTGATGTTAAGTTTTTAAAATGTTTGGATTAAATATTGTTTCTTAAATGGTAGATTTTTCTTCTATGTGTTATGCTAAGTTAAGTTGTAAAAATAGCAACACATGTTTTTTTTTTGCATTAGCAAGAACCCTGGGCGAAGATTTCGTCACTCTTGCTCAGTGAAAGCTGACATCTTTAGGGTTTAGTTACCTTGTGTTAGTACGCCCAAGTTGAGTTATTGGAATGGGATATACCTTAAATCTGAAACCTCTCAGTTCGTAGTTTAAATCAGGATATATTTTCTGCAATAGTTCGCCTTTAGATTATCTCAAACCATTTCAAGATGTTGACGTTATCGAGATTAGGTGTTATCGGCAACCTTTCGAGGTATTTTTTTTCTTGATAAGCTTTATCTATTAATGGATTGTGTATTGACACCCCATAAGATTAGATTATTTGATTTGTTTGTAAATAATGTGAAGTCGAAATGCATTATGTCATAATCTTGACATGAATAAAATAACTGCATCTTGGAAAAAAAATCAATGTTTTCTTTCATTCATTAAAAATAAGCTTGTTATTTATGATCCCATAATACTGTTCTTACTTTGATAAATCTAGCTATTTCCTCTGCACATTCATTACTATTAAATATTATTTGTTACTTATTTTAGATTAGCAACTAGATGTGCTTCATCTGTAGTTCAAGAACCGAAAATTGATGATTTCACTGTTAAAAATGAACCTGTCCTAAGTAAGGGTTTATTGTTATTATTATTTTTTGTTATAGCTGTGAACATATTTTATATTCTCATATACATTTTTCTGTCGTATCGGTTATTTTAGCCTATTTGCCCGGTAGCCAAGAGAGACGTGAAATCGAAGAAGCTTTGAAAAAAACTGCTTCGAACTGTGAAGATGTTCCTATTATTATTGGAGGTAAAGAATATCGCACCTCTGACGTTAGGTACCAGGTTATGGTAAGCATTTATTTACTCATAATATTTTTATTAATATCAATATGTAATTGAGTGTGGCTGAATATTTCTAATAGTTATGATTATATTTTTATTGCTTATTCTACCATAATAACCATTAGCTGAACTTAGTGTTGTCTATAATTTCAACTCAATAAATGTTGTGTATGAATGAAAAGGATAAATAAAATATTTTGGAAGTCAAGGTAGACATGAAATATTCATATTTTATACACCCTTTTACCTGAACTGCATCACATTTCTGAAATGAATCATGATAGAAATGTTGCAATAGGCAGTTTATTAATTTAGATTATTATTCCATCTCAGTTTTTTTTCTCTTACTTTTTAGGTTTTCCAAACTTATATTTAGTTTTGAGATATGTGATAAGTCAGTTATTGAAGGCCATCTGTCAAGATACATTTTAATATGTTAAAATTTATCTTTTTAATTCTATGGTTGTCTGTCTGGCATCTTTTTTACTTTTTAATACCAAATTTTGTTCAATATCTTATTTGTAGTTCAAATTTGAAAGCATATAGCTTTTCCTTTTCTTGGCTGTAGACCAAATAATGTGTTGGCTAGCACACTTCTGATTTTATTTCTGTATTTGTGTTAGGCATAAATACAGATATTTTTAACTAATCGTATTTATTCAATGATTTGAAAGTATTTAAGGAAAATTAAATTAAATATGACCAACAAATAATTATATCATGATTAAAGGTGTTTTTTACTGGTGTCATTATGAGTTATAGTCGAAATTTTTCATGTAACTACTCTTGATTCTTGTAGTATGTCTCATAAACATACATAGAAAACATTTAAAAAAAATTAATTTATTATATTTACTGACATTTATAAGCCTAATGAGAGTTGGTGAAAGTGTATTCATCTAGTAATTACAAATTTAGCTGTTGAAATAATAAATAATAAAAAATAAAAATAAAATAAAGAGGCCTAGATCTGTACTATCACAAAAATCATTTTAATTGTAATAATAACTCTTGTTATAGAACACTTTTACTATTCAATCAATGTAATTTATTATTCAATTGAACTTCTGCTATATAATATATTAATTAAATTCAAAAGTCCTAATCTGCCTACTGTCTACTCACTGCCTATTAAAAATGTTGGTCTATTTTATCTTATCTTATTCGTTGCATCAATATCCTTCTGTCACAGACTATGTCTATGCAATTAATCATTTTAGCTAAATCATATGTTTATAGTCATGCTAAATATTTATCCGATTATGGCATTACTAGCCAAAATGTAATAAATAAATCTAATAAAGGCCAGCTTTTTTAAAAAAAGTTATTTTTCAACTATTCATTTCAGTGAATGAAAAAATTCATCTTTTTTTATGTTTGAATTTTTTTGTTTAAAAACATGATATAATTATTTGGAATGATATTAAATTCTATAAAGAATTATTATCAATTTTTTTTTTAAAATATACTTTTCAGTATGCAGTTCGTCAAACTATTTTTTAAAAACAAATTTAAATTTAATTTAAAACAATTTAATAATGTCTTTTTGTTGGATAGCATTAAGTACAGTACGTCACACTTAAGGCAGTAAGTACTAGTGATCTGTGAACACACTAACTATATACATTATTTACACACTGCCCTAGGGATCTTCGAGCCCAGCTCAACCATCCTATTCAACCAGTAACTTCAAAATTTTTAACAACAAAATTAAATCTTTTTTTATTAATTTATTCATTGAAGTTCACATCTGTATTATAACAATGCAAAAAGTAAATGATACATAAAGGCATGGATAAAGACAAGTAGAGAAACTAAACTACCCAATGATAGTACTAAAAAATTAAATCTAATATTTAAAATTTAATGTTTAGTATTAATTATCAGTATTTAATTTTTACATTAGGTTTTCTTTTTCAGCCTCATAATCACCAGAAAAAAATAGCGAAATTCTACTATGCAACACCTGTAAGTATTTAACTTTTTTGCTTCATAGTCTTTTTCTTCTATATTGTGTTACCATACAACGTTGTTGTTGTATGAATTTGCAGGAGCTTGTACAAAAAGCAATATCTGCTGCTGTTGAAGCTCAAAGGCAATGGGATCTCGTTCCACTGAAAGAGAGGATAAACATTTGGCTACGAGCAGCTGACATGATGGCGACCAAGTATCGACAAACCCTAAATGCTGCAACGATGCTCGGTCAAGCAAAAACTGTCATCCAAGCCGAGATTGACTCTGCTGCAGAACTGATCGACTTTATCAGGCAAATCACAATTTCTCACATTCTAATCGTCGTATGTCGTTCCTTATCCGTTTTTAATAGTACTGAATATTTTTATTAACATTTAATATATTGTGAATAAAATCTAATTAAAATAAAAATATCTTCAATGAAGATGTCAATATATTTTATTTTTTCGGTATTTTTTTTAGGAACACTTGAACTAGGTTTCGGTGAGTTTAACTACATTTTTTTAGAGCTTAAATATACATTATTAGGTTATTTTGCATTTATGATTTTGGCAATTACAAGTTTACCATTATAATTTTTAGAAAAAATTATATTTGTCATCTACATTGACCAATGAATTAGGCATTTCCTCTGGATATGAGATACTTTAGGTTTGTAGCAATTTCAGCAGGTCGTCTGTAGTGAGAAATTTTTCATGAGCCATATCTTTAGTCCATTTTATTTTAAAATTATAATGTGTGTATGCCCATTAGGCGCATTAGATATATGAGGAGCTGGCGAACAGAACCAGATTAGTCCACGAAATTAAATTTAACAGGATGGCTTAAAAACTAATTTTAATATATGGAGGAGATTAATAAGACAACATTACGTCATTATAGATAAGTGGTTTAGTACTATTGTTATATGAGTAATTATTGTTTAGTTTGCTTTTATATTCTAGAAGTTATTTATGAAACAAATAAGACTAGTCTGGTATTGATTAAAAAAGATGGACTTATCCTGTTGTGACCGTAAACATGTGACAAGTCCGGTTTTGTTAGTATTGGACGAATCTGATTTTGTATTTAAAAGGACTTACAAGAATGAGGCAAAGAGTATAGAGTTGAAAGATTTATTGTGTTTTTATGAAAATTAGATAACAATTTCCTTAATATCCACTTCCAGACATTCGTAATCCTCAATATTATCACATTCACCTACTCCACCAATTTCATTTTCTTCAATTATGTCTGTAGATCCTGATGTAGTCTGTATTAGCTCTTTATACCATTCTACTTCAGGATAGTCGACCCATTTATAACCAAACTGCGTTACTAAAATAAGCTCCATGTCTTTTTTTTTTTTAATATACTTTAAATGTTTATTATTTACTGAAATGCATCCTCGCTTCTTCCTCTCACGACAACCATTGCCAATACTTTCCACGGTCACATTTTTGTCCATTTTTAACAGTTAAAATGTAATCATGAGCACAAACACTCACAACATTTGAAATAGTAATAGCTGATTAACTTTTTTATTGATATTTTAGTGTTACCAGAGCAATGCTAGTGTTACAGTGCAAAAAATATTAATGTTTTTTAATGTAAAGGAGATAGTTGGGGGGTGCAGTCAAAAACAACACTGAATAAGTAATAAACTTATAATTATGTGCCGACGTTTCGACCTACAGTGTAGGTCATCTTCAGGGCGATTTGGAGAGCGAAGTCGTATGATGTAACGGCTGACTAGCACTCTGTTAATGTTTTTTACTTAACATTAAATTTTTGCTGGATATGTTCGCTTTTAATTAAAAATGTGTCATAGATATCAACACTACATGGGACTTAGTCCACTTTCGAATGAAAAATGAATGTACATTTTAATATGTTTAGTAAAAACTAAGACTAAACCGATTTTGTTTGAAAATGCACTTTTTAAAGCTATTTTTTCCCCACTTAGAGAAGGTTTTCATTAAGAATATTAACAGGAATCGACGTAACGAGGTACAAGGCATCATAATTCGAAAAAGAAAAAAAAGTGTATTCCAATTATAGTGGACTAATTCGGTTCTGTTCGTCAGCTTCTCATATATATCTATATAATTTATACTTTTGGCTCTCCAGTTTCAGTCAATTTTTAAACTTCTTTTTGGCGACATTTTGAGACTATGTTGGTCTCGTATTCATGCCAAATTGATGAAGAATTGATACCAGTACATTAATCAATCAAGTACCTTCTAATACTTGCTATATTTACATTACATGCAAGTATTGGAAGGTATTTGACTGATTAATGTAATAGCATCCATTCTTCGACAATTTAGCATGAATATGAGACCAACATAGTCTCGAAACGTCGCCAAAAAGAAGTTTAAAAATTGACTGAAACTCGAGAACCATAAGTATAAATTATTTATAACAGTCAAGAACAGTCAACATATAAATATATGTATTATATTGTATGTATTATATATGTAATATATATATATATATATATATATATATATATATATATATATATATATATATATATATATATTAATAAAAAAGGGCAAACAAGTTAGATAATGTGGGAGACACATTGGGTTTGTATACAATGGCTGGCTGTCTAACAACCTCTGCTTAAGATGATTTGGTTGTTTCTTAAAATATTTTTTTCTATTTTCATTTAAAATATTCTATACAGAAACCCTTATTTTGTTATTTTTACATTTCGCTTTTATATTCTAGTTGTCCAATAAATGAAAAAAAAAAAATTAATGCAGCCAATGAAGGTCTGTCTTGTGTGCTGCTGCTTTTTGATAAATATAAATGCTTAGAATTAGATATTGTTTTTATCTTTGAATTGATTTTTTTTTATTTCACCAATCAAGCATAGTGGCTTTTAATGCAGCAAAATTTATTAAGAAATAATTAATAATAACAAAACAAAGATTCTTTCCACTTTAGGAAATTATTTAAATCAGTGTTTTTAAGCTTAAAAACTTATGAGATCGTATCAGTAATTGCATGTATTTAATATTAGAAGTATTTGTTTGAGCTGCAGCATATGTATGCCACCCATAATAGATATTCATATTTTCATCAAAACTCATGTAGTTTTTAAAGATCATTCGAGAAGAGGTTTTGGTAAATTTTCATCTTTTTTCTTATCATTACATTTATATGTATTTGTTAAAATATTGCAATAATCCTCAAGTTAACGGATATTGTTTAATTAAATATTGGTGATTAGTACTCTCAAATGAAAATCAAAGTTTCTTGATTCATTAGATTAGTTTACTTTTATTACTTTTACATCAGAACAGATTATATACACAGATTCAATTTTATATATACAGTTTCCTGTATTTTTACATACTTAAATGTCTGCTGCTAGTACATTCTAGCAACATTTATTTCCTTATTTTGAGTTACCAGTTTTTAATATTAATATTTGTGAACTTAACTAACAACCCAATGTGTTTAGTGGATATGGAATACATTCCTTATCTTAAGGTTAATAGAATTTATAAGTTATCTTTGTAGCCTTGAATTTTTATTATTCATTATTAAATTTTATTTTAATATAAATGTCTAATAACTAAAGTATGTAATAGATGTTTAAAAAAAATATTTTATTCAAAATATAATGAATGTTTAAAATATAATGATTAAACTTACAAATAAAAATTAAAAATATAATGAATTTTATTATATATTTCACTATTTCAAATCGTTTATCAGAATTCACCATGTAATTCGAGCCATTAGAATTTATACAGTTGTTAAGTTGCTGAAAAACCATTACATTGAATAGAAAAAAAATCTTTATTCTGAGACAGTGTCCCTTAGGACAAAGTTGGATTATAAATAATAAAAAAGAATGTTTCTAGCCATACACATGCAAATTAAAATAAACAAATAAATCACATATTATATAAATAATAAAATAGCTAAGTAGAAGTGAAATAATTATAACATAACTAAGTAAAAATAAATACATTAAACATTTAATATAAACAATTACAAACTTAGTCATAAACAAACAGAATCTAAAAAGTAGTCATAAACAACAGAATCTAAAAAGTGTGGCAAACATTTTGTTATTCAAGGGGTTAGTCGAGCTTAATGCAGACTTTATTATTAAGAATATACTGTAATAATGATTAAAATAAATGATTTTGAAGCATTTCCAAATTTCACTAGTACTGGTTAATTAATTTATATAAAGGTTTAGTGTTGAATTGAATATGCGAAAATTCATTGAATTATCGGTTATCATGAATCTAGATTAAAAAGATTAATTTAGTTCCTAGATATTTATGCTTAATTAAATGATTATGAATGTGTGTTTCAACTAACAATGGTGTGTTTATGTACTACATAATTGGTTTGTTTATGTTTGTATATGTTAATAATATTTGAAACTCTTGTTTTTTTTATAATGATTTGGAATATTTAATTCCCTCTGTACTAGGATTTAAATGAATTCTGTTTACATTTAATTTTCTGGACCCTTCAGACCCTCTAAAAATTAATAACTACATTTTTTTTCTCTGTTTTATTATTGCTTTAAGTATTTTGAGGTGCGAAAAACAAAATTTAAAAAATAAAAATATACATTTATTTTTTTTTCGGTTGGCACTATTGACCATGCTGATCTTTGGCCGCACGATGTGGTTTTATACATACATAGAAATATGTTCTCAATTTGTTATCATCTTAATGAAACAACGGTTATCCCCCTGTGGGAAAATATTGTTCACTAATTTGTGCTTTTATTCTGTAATAAAATAAGAAATTTTTGTGTTTTAACCAGACTGTCTAAGAAAGACAATATAATATATTTTTGGATATATGAAAAGGAGAAACTCTTTCTTTCTAATTCGATCAAGAATTTAGTCCATTACTAAATAATTATAAATAAATCAGTATAATTGATTAATGATAATTTTAAAGATCTCTATGTTATTTTACTTTATTATTTTTATTTTTTTTTACAGATTGAATGCTTATTTTGCAAAGGAGGCTGTAAAGTACCAGCCTATTAGCCCTGATTCGAAATCAACAATCAATTGGCACCGATATCGGGGCCTTGATGGCTTTGTTGCAGCCGTTTCTCCATTCAACTTCACTGCAATTGGTGGGAACTTAGCTTACACTCCTGCCTTAATGGTAATTAAGCTCAGCATAAATTATGTTAACATAGTTCAAACAAGTAAAACATTTCCTTTGTTGGTATATTACAGTCATAAACAAGTTTATTTTTTAAAAATTATTACATATTATTTTAGACTTCCACGACCACTATTATTACAAAAGACTTTGTTTATTTCTTCTGGTTTAGACCGTGTAGATAAATTTCTCGCCAACGTTTCGTCAACCATGCTGATGACTTCCTCAGGGCTGAGATGAGAAACGGTTATTATTATTACAGTTTGTGGAATTATTTGCTATTATTGCCTTCTATCATAATTATTGTTTTGGTATCAGTTCCACAGGTTGTCACTTTGCGTTTAATCATAACAAGTTTTAACTTTTTATTTGTCTCCTTTTCAATATTCTTGAAAATACAAATAATTTTATGGCAGACTGTATATTTTAACTATTACTAACTGTATATAGGTTAAATAACCTACTTCCACAAACGGTTTAGGTTATAACATCATTTATACTTTGAAATGTTTGTTGAAGCGCTCATTTCTTGATGGAATGTTTACCGAAATATACAGATTTTCTATATTTACTCTTTTTTCATACTAAAACTCACTCGAGAATATTAAATAGTACCATTGTTTTGTAAACCATTTGATTTTTTCATGGAAAGAAAGTGATTTCATATTGCTAGTTCTTGCATATACATCAAGGATTTAAAAAAAAAAAAATATAAACTGGTTGAGGATCAAAATTCTTCAATATCTCAAAAAGATTTCCTGCCTAAAAATGATTCCGCACTAGGGTTATTTAGCAGTATTCATGGCAGCTAACTACTTTGAATTCATGTTATGTGTTATCCACACACACTGGAAGAAATCTTTAGTATTAAATTTTATATTAATATTATTTTAATATGAAAGCAAGTAGATAAAAATAATGCATTCCAATGGTTAGTTGAAAAGCTTAAAAAAGTTTAATACAAGGTGTTCTTTCCTAAGTATTTTTATGAGGATATTAACAAATTCTAGTTTTGAATTATGTAAAAAAAACAGTTCATGTTGCTTATTAAGATTTTATTGAAAAACATTAACTCAATCATTATGAGACCTTAGAGGTTTATTACAACTTTACAATAGCTTGACTTTTTACAAATGGTCATTGAACTATTAATACAAACTTAAAGTAATACCGAGGCCAAACGTGTTTACTGATTTTGTTAATAATTAAAATACAATCTTGCTTATTTTTTGTTTGCTGTCTGATCCCTCTTTCCTCTAATCATTATGTAATATGTTGATGCATTAATAATTTGTATAGGGATGTGCTACATTATGGAAACCTTCAGATACTGCTCTATTGTCAAACTACAATATTTACAAAATCATGACAGAAGCTGGCGTACCTCCTGGAGTTGTTAATTTTATACCCACAGATGGTCCAGTTTTTGGGGATAATATCACAGCTTCTCCCTACCTGGCTGGTATCAATTTTACTGGATCAGTACCGTAAGTTTTTTTTTTTCAATTCATTGTACATTTGATAATTTTAATGACCATATTTAACATAATGCAATGCCTGGATTATGTTATTTTCGTAAATTTTGATGAGTGAGGTTTGTAATAATTTAATTTTATACTGTTTGTATCTATGCTAAATATAATTGTGAAATATATTTATTCATAAAGGATAAACGTATAAATAACAGCTCTATTTCATTTATATTATCATGTATTATTATTCTTTGTTGATTTTTTATATGATTCAAAATAATATACAGAGAAATCCTCTAATACTCAATGTACAAATAAATAATCCTTAACCTTTACTGAGTGCACAATACTTAACATTAAACTTAATAACGAAACAAATAGCATACATGAAGTAACCAATATTGAAAATAAAAAAAATTAAATATAAAAGATTAGCTTTCGGAATATTTCTTATTTACAATTACTTGCGCAAGGGTCTTAACACGTTCAGTGCTAATAGAAAAATCCGTAATCATCCACAAGTGCGACACGGGGTCAATTAACCCCGTGCAGTAACTATCCACAAATGCGTCACGGAGTCAATCGGCCCCGTGTTCTTTCCTTAGTTTAAACGTATTCAGCTTGCTGAAAATTGATTAATTTAGGAAAAATCAATTGTTTTCCCACTTCATAGGTTTAGGTCAGTATACCACAGCAGCAGGACATTAGCCCCATTCGTTATTTATAACTCACGGTTATGGTGTGCTTTTAACTTAGATTCGGTTTTGAAAACCGATTATATTTGGGAGTTATAATAGATATAACCGAATTTTTATAACTCTTCTATTAACAAGGTTATAATCTTTAGGTTATATTTCCATCAGTTAAATACGAAAAGCGCGACAAAAAGGGATCATCACAAGGGACAAAAAGTAGAGGGGAGTGACTCGACATTTTTCGAGAAAAATAGAACAGGGTCTTTTGACCCCATGCCGCACTAGAGGTATAATTTTAAACCTCAGTGCGGCCCAGGGTCATTTAACCCCTTTCTATTTTTTATCGAATTTTGAGAGATTATTGAAGTTTATAACATATAGCCATATTAGTTTCAACCCTTTGAAAAAATCAAAAGCTGAAACAGGTTCGAGCATTTTTGAAAGTTTACCTCTTACAGGCTCAGCACTAGTGGAAAGTTCCACACGGGGTCAATTGACCCCGCAACGCACGGAACGTGTTAACTAACAAACAATCTGGGCCCAGAACCAAGACAACGTAGCATAGCATGTATATTTTAAAAGTATATTTTTCAAGTCTCTCTAACAGCTGTTAAATCGATGTTTGTGGCCAAAGAAGTATAACCTCTTGTGTTAGACGGAAACACTAAACATTAAATATCATTCAGCTGTTGTTGCCTTCTCTATTGCCTCCACAGTCAACCATTTTTTTTCCAATCACAATTAAATATAAAAATGTATGAGATGAAAATAGTAATTAGTAATAGTAATAGTAATTAATTAAAAGTATATAAAATAAAGTAATAATACTTTTGAACAATTATTTGGTGGTGAGAATTGACATTACAATAATTTTATTAGTAATGGTATATAGGATATATTTTACAAATTAAATATATCAGTGTTTTAGGTCACTCACTGTTTCTATTTAAGCCTTTTAAATAGTCAAATAATTCTGTTTGACTTTTCAAATTAAGTTTATAACTTTATACAAAATTAATATATTTTTATACAAAATATTTCTTGAATGGTTTTGTTAAAGGACTTTCAACCGACTGTGGGCCCAGGTTGGCCAAAATATCAACAAATATCGTTCATACCCACGCTTGATAGGTGAATGTGGTGGCAAGAATTATCACTTTGTCCACCCGTCTGCCGATGTCGAAACTGTTGTTCCTGCCACGATTAGATCTTCGTTTGAGTTCTGTGGCCAGAAATGCTCAGCTTGTTCAAGAATGTACGTCCCACAATCTTTGTGGCCCAAGGTATAAAAAAAATTATTGTGTTGCCTAAATAAAGTATATTTTATATTATTTATAATTTTCTTAAATATATTTTTTAACTAAGCTCTTTGTCTTATTTTAGTAAAGAAATGATATCAGTTCTGCAGGTTGTTGCTACGAGTTGAGTCACAACAAATTTTAACACTTTTCATTCATTTTCTTTTTAATATTTTCATAAATTAAAATAATCAGTGGTTTTATTATGAAGAAAAGGGTGTAGTTGTGGGAAATAAGTAAATTTCAGTGACCATATCATAAATAAATAAACGTTTCAATTATTATTTTGAAGTATAGATGATATACTTTTTTTTAAACGTTCATTTCATGATGAAATGATTGCTGAAGTATACTCATTTCCCATAATTATAATTCTTGGGTCACAATAATTTGTATTTTTGTATAATATTAAAAATGAAAAATTAATTAAAATTTGTTGTTACTCTACCTCGAAGTGATAACCTACGGAACTGATACCAAAGAAATGAAAATGAATGTGAGTATTAAATGCATAGTGTACAACTTAGATGATAAAAATAAGTCTTAACATAATGACATTTTAATTTATTCTAATTTCTTATATGAATGTTCATACCTGCGGTTTATTCTTATTTTAAAGTATAACTGTCCTCTGATTTCTGTGTCATCTTGGTATAAAAAAGTAGCAGATTTATAAGATCCTAAAAATCATGTAAAGATAATATAATTTTTTTAATGTAAATATTTCAGTTTACATTACATAAAGCATACATTATGAAATGACATTATTTGAAGTAATTGTTAAAGTTTTTATTTAATTATTTATATTTTTTTACTATTATATGAGCTAAATATTATACCATCACAGATTAAAGATGGCCTTCTAAGCCTGAGGAAGAAATTAAAGGTTGGTGATGTTAACGAATTTGATACATTCATGTCAGCCGTGATTGATGACAAAGCTTTCCAGAGAATTAAGGGCTATATTGAACATGCTAAAAGTAGCTCGAACCTTGAAGTAATTGGAGGAGGAGGTTGTAATGACAAGTATGTGTATTTAGTATAATTATTTATATTTGCACTCACAAACACAAAACATATACACATGCCAGTATTAATATCAGCATTACATAACCCAAAAACAAATTTTTATGGATGAATAACCTTAAAATATGCACAAAGGTAATGCAAACCACTCTAATACAAAATGATTATGTTACTAAATCTTAATTGTAATCTTATGTACATAGGATTTACATTAGTAAAGCTTAATTTATTTTACCTCATAACCTTAAGTAATCCAACTAGGGCAGACTTGACTGTCCTTGCATTAAAAAAAATTCACTTTGGATTTGAATCATTATTCCACTGAACACTTTCTACCCAATGCCTTAACCTTAGCAATGTAGTATATATTGATTTTTAAAGCTAGGAATATATAATATAAAGTTGTTGTTTTTTTTGTGAAACATTACAATTATTAATTCCAAAAAAAGTTGAATTATACTAATTATTAATCTTAAATTAAATCATTATAATAATAATAATAATGTTAATTATTATATATTATTATAGGGTTGGCAACTAAGTCATTGCCGTTTTTGTCGATAGATTCACTCTACACTTTCTTTTGTTTTTTTAACGTGGCCAGAGCATCTAACCTATATTTTTTTCTTACTGTATGGACTTCTACGTTTAATTAGTAAAAAAATTTTTTTGATTAGTTCTTTAGTTTTGTTTTTATCCCAATTTAAAAATGGAAGAACAGGACGTGCACTTCCGACACATTTTATTGTATTACTTCGGAAAAGGCAAGAACGCATCGCAAGCACAAAAGAAGTTATGTGCCGTATATGGAGATAAAGCCTTAAAAGAAAGGCAGTGTCGAAATTGGTTTGAAAGATTTCGTTCCAGTGATTTTTCACTGAAAAATGCACAACGATCTGGCCGCCCAGTCGAAGTGGATGAAACCCATATCAAGGCCATTATCGATTCAGATCGTCACAGCACAACACGAGACATTGCAGAGAGGCTCAATGTGTCGCATACATGCATTGAAAAAAAATTAAAAACCCTTGGTTATGTCAAGAAACTTGATTTATCGATCCCTCACCAGCTAAAGGAAATTCATTTGACGCAACGGATTAGCATCTGTGATTCGCTACTGAAACGCAATGAAAATGATCCATTTCTGAAGAACCTAGTTACTGGCGACGAAAAGTGGATAGTTTATAACAATGTTACTCGCAAGAGATCGTGGGTGAAGCAAGATCAACCAGCCCAAACAGCATCAAAAGCAGATATTCACCAAAAAAAGATTATGCTGTCAGTCTGGTGGGATCACAAAGGAATTTTGTATTTTGAACTCATGCCGCAGAACCAAACGATAAATTCAAATGTGTATGTTGAACAAGTCGACAAACTGAAGGATGCAATTGAAGAAAAGCGGCCGGTATTATCAAATCGGAAGGGTGTTGTTTTCCATCATGATAACGCAAGGCCCCACACATCTTCGGTTACTCGGCAAAAATTATTGGAACTGGGTTGGGATGTTTTGTCACACCCACCATATAGCCCTGACCTTGCGCCTTCGGATTACCATTTGTTTCGTTCCATGCAAAACTCTTTAAATGGTCAAATTTTTAACAACGCGGATGATGTCAGATCACACCTAATTCAGTTTTTTAATAGCAAAGACCAGACATTTTACGAACGGGGAATTTTTACGCTGCCAGAACGATGGAAAAAAGTCATCGACAAGAACGGGCAATATCTAATTGAATAAAGTTATATTTTTAAACAAAAATTCTGAATTTGCTTTCTTATTTGAAATCGGCAATGACTTAGTTGCCAACCCTATAAATAATGATCATTTAAAAACTTATATTTAAATATCTGTATATATTTAAGAAACTTTAAAAAGTTTCTTACTATTTGAGAAGATATTTTTACCTTCACTCCGACCATTTCCTCACCTATATTCCTCCATTTATTATACAACACATTTTTCACATATTTGCTTCTGTAATTATCCCTCATGTACTAATAGAAGCTAATGAGCTACCAGTTTTTTTTAGGCTGCTGGTTATGTTTTATTATATAAGTGTTTGAGGCATTTTCTCATTTTTACTTAATTGATTTTATAACCAAAACAACATTATAAAATTACTCCATATTCAGTTTTAGTAGATAGTTTTCTTTTTGTGTACAGGACTGGTTACTTCATCGAACCAACGATTATTCAAGCAAAAGATCCATTGGACAAACTCATGACAGAAGAAATCTTTGGACCAGTTCTCAGTATCTACGTTTATCCTGACAAAGATGTTAACAAAGCTTTAGAGTTGGTAGATAGTTCTACTCCATATGCTCTTACTGGTGCAGTTTTTGCTAAAGATGAGTGAGTTAATCGAATCATACTATTAATTAATTTTTTGATGCATTGTATCTATTATGTATAAATTAAGTTTTTATTTTAAAATTTGGTGTATTAATGGACTAAAATCTCTTCGAGTTTTCATAAAAGAAAGATAATTATCCATTATCCAGTACAAATGAATTCTGAAGTTAGTAATTTGTCCCCGGCTGTCATTTTTTAACATTTTTAAATTTGATTCCCTTAAAAATGATTTCACCAAATTCCTATTTTCCTTATGCATTAAAAAAGTTATACATAATTTTAAAATACACTTAATAATTTCAGTAGTTAGACTAGACTCTTTTAAATAATAATCATAATATACAGTAAGAGAAATGGTTTGCTGAACTCAAAATAATGGTGAATAAGTTGTTTGTTTATTGGTGCTTAAAAGTGTAAAACCCTTAGGTCATCAACGCCTAGGTGAATAAGTTATAAATGATGCCAAACTTTCTCATAACACCCTTTAGCCAGGTGTCTCACACCATTCTCTATCACTTTATGATAACTTCATGTTTAATGTTTCACTTTCATTAAGCTTAATTTTCTTTTTATTGCTAGCCTTAATTAATTATTTGTTGATATAGATTATAGTTTTTATATATTTAGTTATAGAAAGTAAAATTAACTTTGCCTTTTAGGAGCTTCCAAAAAATGGCTCTTAACAAATTGAGGAATACTGCCGGTAACTACTACATCAATGATAAGTCCACGGGGTCTGTAGTTGGCCAGCAGCCATTCGGAGGCTCAAGAATGTCTGGTAAACTATTTATTTTTACAGACTTTAAGTTAATGAATTATATACTTAATTTATTTTATACTCAATTGAACTTATATTAAATGAATGGGTTGTATAACTTATCATATATTATGTTTTCAGGCACCAATGACAAAGCTGGCGGACCTCATTACGTGCTGAGATGGGCTTCTCCGCAAGCTATCAAGGAAACATTCGTTCCACAAAAAGAATGGGCTTATCCCTACATGAAATCAAAGTAGGGATAGACTATTATAAATAATTTACATATTTGTGTATATACCATTATATGCGTATATACTGTGATAATAGGCACCCAGTATTTAAACCAGTATTGTCTTGAGCCCCTAACGGTGCCCGCCTTGTTTATCCACAATTTAGAATTGTTACCACAACACTGTTTTTAAAAGCCATAATGGCTTAAATAGGGAAAACTAAAAGTTCTCTCTATTTTATTATTTTTTAAAAGTGTATTTATAACTGTGTAAAATTATTTAGGTTTTTGAACGTATATATATGTTGCTATTACTTTTTTCAACGTATATATATTTTCTATTGCATTTTATAGGTATATTTACTTACACTCTTATTTTAGGAAAGGAACTAAAGAATAGTGAAGAGTAGGCTCTTGTATGCTTGTTGGTAGGAGTGGTGTCTTATTGTATATTAGGCTATCCGATTTATGTGTCCAACGTTAAACGAATGAACATATGTTTTATGTTTAAAAAGCAGCATTGTTCTAAAATTATTTATTATTTTTGTATTATTATTTTTATGTTATCATTGGCGTTGTTTCAGATCGGTTTTCGATTTTATTTAGTACAGATTTTTCATCCAGATGTAAGTCCTTTTGTGTATAGAGGATAATAATTTGTTTTGAAAAAAATGTAATAATTTAAGTAAATACTTTTATTTTAAATATGAGACCTGTAAAAATACATTATTCTAAAACCTTTCTGAGTTAGCTGTTCGTATCCCATTGAACTTTTTTTATTATTTGCAATTTCCCCCTTATAATGTACTTTTTAATCTGATTGCCTTCTATATTTTTATCCATTCCTCTTTATCCAAAGTTTTTTCTTCCCTGATCTCATGCCCTACACGAGTACCCCATTTTTCTTGTTTATTTTTTTCTCACAATCCTAACCACTTTCCTTTCCTTAGTTAATTTAGGTATATTCTTTCCAGGGGCCCAAACTACGTTAATCTGTTTTCCTCTGTGGATCTTGCTTTTAACTTTCATTCAACTAACCTTCTGTAGAAATATACTTCAGCAGCTACCACTGTTTTAAGGTGTTATGACATTAACGATTTACATTTGTATGTATTGGGTCGTAATGGATGAAATGTCAGTTTCGTTTATTTACAGTTTTCTTTTCATTAGGGATTAGATTATTTGTGTACAAACAATTATGTTATGTAAACATTTTGAAAGTGAAGCAGCGTTTTAAAAATATATAAGAATAAAATTGTCTTCTGTGGAAATTCGTATAATTTTTCTCTACAAATTTAAACTTGGCCATAGCGTCACGGAGGTGTTCCGAAACATTAATATTGTTTACGGTGAAGATACAGTGAGCGAAAGATCACTCTTCTGTTGGTTTGAATAATTTTGGTCTGGGGATTATGACCTTACCAACAATGAATGTTTAACCAATCATGAATAATCAATATGAAATATATTTATATTTATTAACCAGGAAGACTGAAGACTAAGTTGGGCAACGAAAAGTTGAAAGAGCTGGTCGAAGTGGGCCCTTCCCAAACCACTCGTGAATTAGGTTCACAACTTGGAGCGAGTGCCCTAACTGTTTCCAGGCACCTTAAGGAGCTTGGTAAGACAAAAAAACTGGAAATAACCAAGGCCCAGCATATCCTCCTATTTTAGTTTTGTTCAGGTGCTGAATACAGAGGTTCTTCCTCATCCTCCATATTCTCCGGACCTTTCTCCAACTGATTTTTACTTTTTCTGCTATTTGGATAATTTTTTAAGAAATAAAAAAATTGATAAATTTGTTTCACGTTGGGAGAAGTGTATTGAAAGTGAAGGATCCTGTTTTGATTAATAAAAGAATTGTTTAATAATTTAAATTTACACCTTCACTGATATTTCATATGTTTAAGGAACTATGGATAGAGTATTAATACTTATACTTTGGCTTTAAAAATTCTAACCCCTACATCCTCCTTGTTTGATGATTGGTTGTAAATTATTCATTTATTATTTATACTTATTTTCAATTTCTATTACAGAGGCTCCATCCCACAATAGCAATTATAAATTTAACTTGGAGTACATTTTTTTGGCATACAGCTTTTTTAATATGAAAAAGTTTAAAATATTGAAAAAAATAATAGTAGTCAAATTCATTAACCGAAATTAATTATATTTTGTTCATTTAATGAAAACACTAAAAATACATCAATTTTGGTTTATTTCTAAGTTTGGTTTAAATTACAATACAATGAAGAACTTTACAATTATAAATATTAATATGTGGAAGAAAGTGGTCCGGGTAGAGGTCACAATGAATTTCTCGTAGAATTTGAGAAAAACTTTATTGATTAGCCAACTTTTCGACCTACGTTGTAGGTCTTCTTCAGGGCTATATGCAAAATACAGACAATATAAGAAAATGGTACAAATATATTAAAACATATTAAATATAAATAAACAAAAGTAAGGTGAATACAGGCAATGAAAATGATAAAGATGTACAGTATGGTAATTATGAAGGTTAAAATGTATGAGTGTATACTATAAACAAGGAAGTGCCAAAAAGGTAGTAACCCACATCTTGAAGCAAATAATAATAAAACAGAAAGTGTTGAAAAGTAAAAAAATAAGGTAATACAGATAAAAAATAAAAACTGAATATAAAATAGGAATGTGAAATGATAAAAATTACTGTAAGGCGTTTATTTGTTTAGTTATCTATTTCCCACCCTAAATATCATTTTATGACATTCATCCGGGTCCAACTTCACTCACTTTTATTATCTTTACTCTTCCACATATCCTTGCCGTTTTTTATATGCATTTATGCATTCTATATACATTATATGCGTCCAATATAGCCTGATTGTATTATCACTTACTTTACTTAAAACATACCTATTTTTTTATGCAATTGATATTATTTACACTTACATAAAGTCTCTTCTTACATTTTCTCTTATGCAATTAATATTCTTTACACTTGTATAAAGTATTTTTACTTATCAATATTAATACTGTATTTAAAAAAAATATTTATGTTCATTTTTATTTTATTTTATATAATTTGGTTTCTAGATTTTTATAATTTTACAATTTTTATTTCTTACTTTTTTATTACCTACAATTTTTAGTTCGTAATTCTTATCACTTTCTACATTTACCCATATCATTTCACATTCCTATTTTATATTCAGTTTTTATTTTTTATCTGTATTACCTTATTTTTTTACTTTTCAACACTTTCTGTTTTATTATTATTTGCTTCAAGATGTGGGTTACTACCTTTTTGGCACTTCCTTGTTTATAGTATACACTCATACATTTTAACCTTCATAATTACCTTACTGTACATCTTTATCATTTTTATTGCCTGTATTCACCTTACTTTTGTTTATTTATATTTAATATATTTTAATACATTTGTACCAGTTTCTTATATTGTCTGTATTTTGCATATAGCCCTGAAGAAGACCTACAAAGTAGGTCGAAACGTTGGCTAATCAATAAAGTTTTTCTCAAATTCTACGAGAAATTCATTGTGACCTCTACCCGGACCACTTTCTTCCACATATATTATAAAGGTCAATAAATATTAATAGTATACTTCCAGTGTTATAGGGTGACCATTTAAAATCCCATTATGCTTTGGAAATAATATCTAATGTAATGAAAACAAGCAAAGCAGGATTGTAGTGCACATTTGTTTATTTTAAAAACTATAAATTTGAGTTAACGCGTAAAGAGCATCTTCCACAAATTTAGGTAACACAAAGGCTCCTTTGTAAATCTCGCTGGTATAATATTTGAGAATCATTCCTTGAAGATCATTTTGCTGTGGATTTTTAAAGTTGATATCCTGACATACAAAATTTAAATTAGTACATTAATAATGATTATCCTAAATAATTAGTTTTCCTACTATTTATTAATAGTTAAAATATATCCTTTGGTGGTTTATAAAATTAAACATTAATATATCTTATTTATAACTTATATTACTTTTAGGAATGAAGAAGAATTTGAAATAGTCGAGTTGATGCATAATAGAATTCAGTAACAGAACTAATATTGAAACTTCTGGATTTATGAATTCAATACTAACCAAATCTTTTATGAAATCAATGAAGGATGAATATAATCTCAATTAGTGTTAATTTTATTAGATTGCTATTTGTAAATTAAAATTATCTACATCCTTAAAACTTGGTCATGATGTTTAAAATTAATCTTTTTTTTTTTTAAATGAAAAAACTTTGCTTATTGACAATAATTTATTTTCATTCAAATAAAAAAAATATATGTATGATTTACAGTTTTTATATACGTTACAGGTCGTTGCTATTTTTTTGTGAAATATATATTATCCTTTAAATTTTTCTTATATTTTAGTTTATGATAGTGTTAAGATTTCTTTTGATATTGTAAAAGGTATTGATTGATTGATTGATTGATTATTAAAGTTTAGTTGTCAGGGTATTAGTTCATTGATTATTTCATTGTTTAGTTATCAGGGTATTAGTAGTAGTAACTGGCATTTACATTTCAAAAATTACACCAAATAAAAACAAAATTAAAATTATGAATAAGGGATAGATTTCTGAAACGTTTAGTTTAATATATATATATTGGATATTGATATATATATATATATATATATATATATATATATATATATATATATATATTTATATATATATATACATATATATATATATATATATATATATATATATATAATGTTAGAAATACATAGGTTTGTTATTATGTTTAAGTCATTTTTTTGTTGTTAAAGATCATTGATTTTGTTCTAGCATTGATGTTTACATGATAACAGATTAACTGATGTTTACGCATTAAGAATGAATTCATAATAAATGATGAACAGTCTGAGAATAATGGATATATGTTAGAAACGCATAGTGGAGAAAAAGAAATTAGAATTATGAAAGCTTATTTAGTCTGACGTTTTAGGCATCTGCCCATTAACTTGAGTGTCAAAGAACGAAGTGGTAATGAAGCCATCTGTATCTTCCTTGTTGGAATTTATTGTAAATGCTGGTTCAACAATAAACTACGATAATAAAATACGAGCACCCATGCTCGTATGGCTCCCAAACAAGATCGTGAACTGTTACAAAGTTTGATCCAGTACAAGTCAATCGATGAGATCTCAAACAAAGTCTGCCCAAATTCAAAAATCACTTGTGTTATTTAAGTCCAGAGTTAGTGGCTCTAGAGTGCTTTGATGAAGCATTATCAGAAATGGCAAGAAAACTTCTAGCTGAGAGCGAGGACGAGGTGGAGAATTCGCCAAGAGTTCAACACGAAATCCAAAGAAGAGCACCTCGAACAAGCCTTGAATGAAGGATTGCCAGGCCTAGTTACACAATACAGTATGTGGTTTTTCAAAAGCTTAGGAATCAAGACTGAGTTCCTCAAAGAGTATCCCGGAGTGTGGCCTAACAACGCACAGTACACAGAGGGGCTCAAAATCGTCAATTCACTAAAGGTAGTGAATGATGTAGCGGATAGAGGAGTAAAACTAATTACCGACTTCGACACGCTTTTAACAAAAGATGAAGAGCAAATGCAATTTGTTCTCCAGGTGGTAAGCAAATGTAGGAAATTGTATCCTGATGTTACAAAGGCTACTATGAGCCTATACTCATATACTACCTATATTCACCTGTTATATGTTACATGGTGTATAGGCCCTGGAGATCTGAATCCAACAACTTGTCCATCCAGTGCTCCTAAAAATATCGGTTCCAATTGTAGCAGTTCTTTATAATCATCTCTGGGTTGAGATTGTGAGAGTTTTGATTGAAAATCAGTTGTAATCTCAGAAACTAACTCCGGTGGTAAGTGCTTTCTCACATGTTCGCCGACGACGCCCGGTTTATATAGTTCCTTCTGAAGTTCCGGCCATTTCTTCTGGAACCGTTTGAAGATGTCCGGTTCGGGACCAGTTGTTGCTCCTAATTTACATCGAAAACGCCCCGCAGCTCAACTACGTAAATGCGGTGCCGAGAGGCCAAATGGAATAATTCTTTACCCAACAAGTACTCTAGAATGGTACAGGCTCCTTGAAATTTCCCTATGCTGGATGCAGTTGTGTCAAAGCACTTGGCCTTTACACTATTAGAAATGCCCCATTCCTGATACACAGTCGATGCTTGTTCTTCACCACTGCTGCTGTCTGTTACTGGCACTCCTAATAGTTGTTCCTTGTCTCCATTGGAAATTAGAACCACAACTCTCTCCTTCAACTCCGTCTTTAAAACCCCTGGCAAAAGTTTCTCGTCCCAGTGAACGACATTGTTGTCCTTTTCAGTTACGTCCACTTGCCCTAGGATTTTTTCTGTAAATTGTTCTCGCAAAACTTTTTGTTTGATTTGGATGGCAGCTCTTGACACTATGAAGTCTTCGGGATTCTGTCCAAGAGCTTCAATGGTAGCTGTTAATATCCGAGTAGCATTCCTGTCTGATATTTGGCACAAATCTAACAACGCAGACAGTTTCTCGGTTAGAATTGTTTCACGCCACCCTTCTTTTTGGATTCAGGTGGTCCAGCAAGCTCCAAGTCTTCTTGCGAAGTAGTGCAAGAATAAATTACAAGAAACATTATTATTTGACTAAGTCCATTATTCCAAGTATTGGTTGACTGAGGTATTTTTTTGTAGGTATTATAGGTAGTTATTTGAGCTCAATAGAATAAAGATAATTAGCAGAGAAATGAGCTTTCAATAATTAAAATCGGACCAGTAGTTTGTCCACTACAACAAAATGATTAAATAATTTCGGAAGTGTGTTCTAAATGACACTAGGTCACGTTTTCTACTATAAAACCTCAAATATCTCAGTTGGACTTAAAGTAACGGTAATACTGACAATACATAAAATTAATGAGAGGAACATTACCATCAATTTGATGCATAGATCGTATGATAGGTATTGGTCGTTCAGGTGTTACGGCCAAAAGACACCGCCAAACAGACAAAAAATCGTACTTTTCGGAACGTTGACCGCCCAGTGGCACGTGTTAACATACTCTAATCATGCTAAAACTTCGGATATCTAATTTTCTGCATAGATTGAGCTATTTGAAAGGCTCGGAACAACAAAATTCCGACATCGACTTTTAGTGGCCACCCTAATACACACATATATAAACGGAATTTTCTGTGTTAATTCCTGGACTCAACAACCAGGTTTTCCCACAATTATGGGTAATTAAATGATCGATTTAAAAAGTAGCGAAAACAGAGAAATATATGGATTCTAAAAGTGATTTAGAAAGGCAATGATAATTATTTTGAAACTTCATATTTACAGAGAAAGTATTGCATTTAAGAAGTGAAAAAAATATTAAAATTTAATTTGAAGATGACTAAATGCCTTAATGAAAAAATCTTCATTCTTTCGAACTTCCGTATATTCAAATCTTGCCATAGTAATTTATATAAAATAGGTCCTCCGAAGTCCTCAATATGAACCTCTCAAGAAACCAACACGTTGATTTTTTAAATGCATTAACGACATTTACAATTTAATATTGGATATTTTAATGTCATAGAAGCTTTTGCATAATTCTTTCACTGTCCTAATGTGGCGTAGTTTTAGAATGGCCTCGTTTCCTACCCCAGCGTTAAAGTCTCTACGCGGTATGGTTCATTTTTAGGTAGGTTTTCCAGATCCCGTTAGAATTTAACAAAAATAAATGTGATTATTTGAAAATGTATAATTTAATATAAACGTGTTTATTATTTTTCATTTAAAAAACAATCAGTAAACTGGAGTATTTGTTTATAGAAGAAAGTGGCCAGAAGAAGAAAATTCTCTTAAATTGGATAGGACTATTTATTTGAAAGGCAACGTTTCGGCCCACATTGCAGGTCTTCTTAAGGGCTAAATATACAAGATGCAAACGTTTAAATGCGCAATAAAGGTATTATTTGAATTATACATACTAAAAATTTGGATATGAGTAATACCAATAATAATTATTAAATAAGTAATAAAGAAAATAATACAAATAAATCTGATCAATGGTATTTGAAATAGAGAGAGGCGGTACAATATACAGAAAAATATATAGGAATACTAATGATATGGAATATTTCTTTGTTGAAACATTAATATTTAATCTTTATGTATAAAATTATTCGTTATGTTAAATTGGATGGCATTGAAAGAGATAATAATTTAATGGTAATGTACATGCGAAATATTAATTTTATCATAGACTGTGGTGACTTTTTTGTATAGAGGCTGAGCGAGCCCCTGGAGCATCTCCAGATGCCACATGATCAATCCCCAGCTGTTAACAGATTAAATAAAATATGCCACAGCCGTATTTGAACTCGGTACCTTGGGCACGGGTTCTCGGAGCTCTACCACTGAGCCACCTTTTATATGGACTACGTAGGCTAAAATTTCACTAAAATTAGAGCTGTCGAAGTAGATTATTGGAGAAGATGTTTTTTAAAAAACTAGGACAGATAGAGTCAATGAGGAAATAAAGAAAGAAATGGAGAAACCGTCGGCGAAAGAACAATGAGAAAGAAACTGAGATAGTACGGGTACGTCCGGCGTATGACTTCTTTTCGATGGCTGGAATAATGGACTCCTGGAATAATAATAGAAACGGCCTGTTCAGCAAGGGAATTGGAAGAAGACAGGAAATAAAGTGAACTATGGAAGGAATTGACATCGGTAGCCCTACACTGAGAAAAGCCGGACAATAAAAAATCGAAAAATGTAATCACTACCTTGTGAAATCCCATATATGTACATGCAAATAATTTTTACTTAAACTTTTTATTGACTGCACCCCCAACTATTTCTTCCTTATATTTTTATTTAAACATTTAATTTACATAAATATAAAAATAGTTAGAAAACAAAACCAAGACTTGGTGCCCAAATAGGTTTAGAATATCATCGATCGTCTTCAGTGCATAATATGATATAAATCTTGTTTGATAAGAAATAATATGATAGCATAAAATCATTGCAAGGTATTTTAATATCAAAATACATGATTACTGTTAAAGAATTACCGAACTACATATTACAACAAATAAGTTTATTAAAAAAAAAACTTAATAAAGTCCGAAACGATATGACTACTACGAAATTATGAATAGTTTTCGGTGAAAGTATTACAATTTCGCATTTATCCCCCATTTTAAGCTCGATATCTCATTCATATATTACAGATTGATTTTTATCCTTGTGATCTTCTTCTGCATCTCCTTGTGCTGTTAAGCGTAGAGTAGTCTCGGACCACCTTCGGTATGTGTTCCTATCCTGGGCCTTCCTTTTCATCTCCACCAGGATCGTCCCCCGCTCTCGCCCGAGTCTATCCATATAACTAGTATATGTGATTCTCGGGCGTCCAAGCAGTCTTTGCCTTCTCGGTCTGGCCTCCATCAGCCTTGCTCTACGCTCGTCCCCCATCCCGCAAACGTGCCCATACCACTTGAGCTGGCGTTCCTCCATGACATCCCTCACAGGGTGTCTTTAATTGTTCCGTTCCTCACGCAGTCTTGTCTCGTCTTTCTCGCAGTTCTTCTGAGATACCTCATTTCTACTGACGTCACTCGTGAGGCATTCTTGTCCTGTTGTACCTAGCTAATATAACAAGACCGGGAAGAAGACAGATCTAAAGATGCGAAGCTTCGCCTCCTTCCTCACCTCCTGCTTGCCCACCAGAGATCTTGAAATCTAGAAGAAAACCTGGTTTGCTTTACGCACTCGATGCATAACCTCCTGGTCTATCTTCCCATCCCGACTGAAGATCATTCCCAAATATATCAACCTGCTCCAGTTGGTGTCCTTTACTCACAATCCTGAGCTCCACCTCTTCTCGTCCTACCTGCATAACCTTGCTTTTATCCGGATTGATGGGGAGTCCTCTTCTGTTATGCTCCTCGGACCACTCCTCCAATGAAACTTGCAGAGAATCCACATTATCAGCTACCACCACAATGTCGTCAGCATAAACGAAACACTGGGCCTGGATGGGCACCATATTCCAGTAACCAACGGTTTTTGTGGGTGTTCTCCGCTTGCATACATTCAATACCTCGTCCATGACAATGTTAAGCAGGAGTGGACTGAGGCTACTTCCTTGCTTAATCTCTTTGTAGATTCTGAATGGAGCAGGCTTCATTCCATTTAATCTAACCCTGCCTTTTGGGTCCTTGGGATTTGATGGCGCTAATCAGGTTTGGTGGTGTCCTCTTCTCTTGTACAGCAGTCTAAATCTCCTGTCTGGCGACCATGTCAAAGGCTGCTTTGAGATCCAAAAAGGCAAGGTAGACATTTCGTCCTTGGTCCAACGCTTTCTCCGTAACCATCCTGAAAGAGAAGATATGAGGATCATATCCCCACGAGGGTTTGTCTTGAAGGCCGGAAAGCAGCTTGTTCTTCTTCCATGTAGGGTTGAACATATGCTCTCAGCCGCTGCTCCAGAATCCTTGTATACACTTTATACACTACCAAAGAGAGGCATATGGGCCTGTAGTTCTCACATAAGGTCTGGTCCCTGGGTTTCACATCGTCTGAAACAGGCCCTGTAGTGCTTTAACCAGCGTTGGTCCCCCAAACTTAATCAGTTTTGGTGCTATACCATCCGTTCCCGCAGCTTTTCCGAGCTTTATATGTGCCACTGCATCCTCAACCTCTTCCTCTTGGATTGTGTCATCCATGTCCATATTCCATATCCATATCCTAAGACTGTCCTCGGTCGGTGTCTTCTATCCACTATCCGGTCACTTCTGTATTCCTCCAATGAAAATTTTCCCTTGTGATCTAGTTATAAAAAAACAACTTATTGATCGCTTCTTTGATCATTTTCATAAAGATGATTAAATACTAATTAAATTGGTTGTTCATTATTTTTTTTATGGATTAAGAATAAATTATAAATAAAATGGGAAAGTTAAATCGAGGTCATCTAAGTCCAACCTCCGATCTTATTTGGGCTTTGCTCCGTATTCATAATAACAAACTTCTTAACCATATAAATCAATCAGATAAAAACCCTTAATTTATAATTTTTAGTTTTTATTAATTGTTATTGTTTCTAGGCCAGGGCAAATCTCTTCTCTTCAAAACTAAAATAAAAACCCTTTATGACTCTATTAAATCATTTATTTTCATTTTATATAAAAACTTAATTGTACAGAAAATCACCTCAAGTTGCCAACAATAATATATGAATATAATATATACAATAAAATACAAGTGTTATTCCTTGTAATAAATTACATACATTTTTGTAATTACATACGCGAAGTTTAAAAGAATAGAACATCAGATTAAGTTCCTTAAAAAATAGATCGACAGATCAAAGAATGTGTATTCATGTTTTTTTTCGAATTAAAAGGCAATTAAATTGAGGCATAAGAAGGAATATAAATACAAGTAAGCGTTATTCATTTTGCTAAATTATTTTTAGGATTTATATATGCTAATATATAAGTAAATTACATCGAAATTCAAAATACATTATGTATTCATTTTTTTTTCAATTTTCGAAGTAAACTGAAACAAAATGGAGGTCAAAGTAGCGCCCTAAGTGTATAAATCTCAAATAAGCCTTGTAGATATAAGTATTTAATCACTGACTGGGGTAATCGTCGTTCGTGTTAATCACGTTCATGATAAGTCATGACACTTGGACACACCGGACCCCCACGAAAGGTTCCTTAAATCCGGGTATATATATAGTACTCAATGTTTTCTATTTCGTTCTGTGAGAGTCCAACGCAATAAAGGTTAAAAAATACAATATAGAAATTCTTTTCAAGGTAAAAACGAGTGTAGAAACATTTTATGGGAAGCTGAATATTTCTTTTATTAGAATAAAAAATTATATTTTTTATATATTTATAGCTATGAATAAATATCGCGGAGATAGAAAGAAGAAGCGACATTTCGCTTCGCGGAGCCGCTGTATGGCTGCGCTAGTTTCGTCTTTGGAATCTAGTCTCCAGCATATTTCGCATTTACTAAAGGACTCAGACCATATGCCATTGAGTTAGAATTAAATAATTTTATTGTATCGTAAAAATTAATACAATTAATTAACATATTCAAGAGCTTAACTATACATTACTCTATCACTGTGTAACTAATAATCTGCATTCATTAAAAATAAAAAAAATAATCACAATTATGGAGGCAAACATAAAATGGAAAACAAAGAATAGAAACAATGAAAAATAAATAGAATAGAAACAGAGAAAAAATAAAATAAATACAAAAAAAAACAACTAAAGAAACGGTAAAACAATCTGTATATTAGACAGATAATATTTTTTCCATCTAAGATAAATAATATTACTTTAGATATTATTTATTAAAGCGTAAATCTAAAATAAAATTACAATTATTTGTATAGATATATTTAAAAAATGAATTGTGTGTATGTATATATATTCATATTAAATTAAAATTAAAATATATATATATATATATATATATATATATATTTAATTTAAATTTTAAATATTTAATTTTCTTTAAATGCTACTAGTTGCTGGCCTCTAAAATCATCCTTGGGCTTAACTCAGTATAATAACAATCTAGAATTACATATATTTCTATGTATATGTATTTTTTTAACAAATCTATATTATATATATATATATATATATATATATATATATATATATATATATATATATATATAAAGCTATTCGTTGGTATTAAAAAAACTTTAATTTGGGTCGTGGTGGTTTGCCCCCCGACGCAAGTCCTGATTAACTAGAATCGGTAAGTGACATACTCGACCCTTGAGATAAAGGTCTCTCCCGTTTATCTCCAGTTCTTTGGATTACGGGTTGTTGATCTATTTTTTTAATTGGAGGTTTTGTTGACATTTTGGCATTAGTTTCGTTATTATGGTTATCAGGTATGTTAACTATATTTGACGTACATTTGGTTTTTTCGTTATCGAGTGGAGCACATTGGTTTGTAATTTGATTATTTACAATCGTTTCTAAAAAATTAATTTTATTGGTAAGAACCTCAACCATTGCGGTGAGTTTTCCAAATTGTTCTAAAATTAAATTTGTAGGGGGAGAGGATGTTGCTTCAGCATAAGAATGACTTGTATTCCGGAGATCAGTTGGAGGTGGTGGGAGGGGCTGAAGTAACTTTTCAGCTTCGGCATATGACACTTTTCGTAAAACCCTAAGTTCTTCTATATTTCTTTCCCTTTTAAAAAATGAACATGACGTATTCCAGGCGGCATGAGGACCGCCACAATGCTTACAATTATATGTCTTACAATTTGACTTTTCTTCTTGAGTTTGGTGAGACTCACCACATTTTCCACATACTTCGATATTTTTACAATTACGAAAACCATGACGGTAATCGTAACATTTAAAGCACATTAAAGGTTTGATATATGGTACTACCTTAACATTTGTAAATTCTAATATAAGTCTCTCGGGTAATTCAGCCTTATAGAAAGTAATAATTAGAGAAGGTGTTGGCATTTTTCCATTATTAGAATTTCTATAAATTCTTTTCACGTCTACAACATGTTGATCAGCCAATTCGTGTTTAAGTTCTTCTTCTGAGCAGTTCATGAATTCGTTACAGGTAATTATACCTTTTGAAAAATTCAATGTTCTATGTAACGAAAAATTAATTTGATAATTTTCATAAACTTTTATATTTTTTAAATTGATAAAATCCTTTTCGACTAGTACTTCTAATAGGATTAGCCCGTTTCTTAAAAATTTAATTTTAACTTGTGGTGCATAACTTTTAATAAAACGGAAAATTTTAAATGGACTGAAGTCAAGGAAACTTTTATTATCATTGTTTTTAGCAATAGACATCACTAAAAACTTTTTAGAGAATCTTCCCTTCGGAAGTTTAAAATCAAAAGGTGGGTCAGGTGGTTTGGGTTCCAACCTAATAATGTTATTATCCGCCATTAATTAATAATAATAATACAAAAATAAATTTAGAAAAATACAAGAATATATATACGTATGAAAGTAAAAGTAAATAAAAGAAAAGAATTATAATGATAAGGTACTCCCTGACGAGCAGGAGCCGGCGCGTTCAGCTAATCCTTCACAGAGATCCTCACTGGTTGAAGTCTAGACTGACACTGTTTGAAAGTCTGTACCCATTATTAGTTTGACAGTATTCCTCCGCTAAATATTCTAGATTCGAAATGTATTTCATCAATTTTTGAGGATGTCCGTCATACACGGGAACTATCTTAAAATCGCTAGAATTAATTTTATTATTAGGATTCATTGTTAAATTATTTGTTAAATCAGTAATATTTCTTAATTCGTTAAGTCTATCACTAAGAGGCATAAGCAATATTATAAAACTATAAAATAAACTTATATTAACTAAATCTAACCTTGCTTGTCTTCTTTTCTTCCTAAGAGGTTCCTTCTAAGTCTTGTTTAGGATGAATTAATTCTTAATATTTCTTTTCGACTTGAGTAAGATCTTTAAGAGATCAGCAATATTCTTCTATATTCAAGTGTTTGTTGAACAAGTTCCACAGTGACAACTTGAATTTATGATTGAAGATATTCAAGAACAATTACTAAAAAGTAAGTGTTATATACCTTAGTCTTCTAAGTTGACAGAAGTTCTTTGATGAATTCTTGATAGAAGTTCTAAGTTTGAAGTCTTCAAAGAATAAGCCCTCAAGTCCCTATTTGGGCGCCAATTAAGTCTTCTTCACCTCTAAACCACTTTTTAAAAAGCACTTTATTGAAAATAATGACAAGCAATTAATACAGAGTAACTACGCTAACTATTATCTAATAATGAATCTCTCTGGAGCCTGGAGAGGCTCGTATATCTAGGGATAGGACAGGAAATGAGTCAGTGCTGACATTGCACTAGCGTGGGACCTTAACTATATATATATATATATATATATATATATATATATATATATATATATATATATATATATATATAAAGCTATTCGTTGGTATTAAAAAAATTTTAAGTTGAGCGCTAACTCTGTTTCTCTAAATACATACACTCACCTATATCTGCCTCTCTATTTTTAATTTAAAAATTATATGATATATAATAAATATATATATGGTCTCTCGTCTCTCGTATATATATGTCGTGTCTCTACAGGTGTCTCGTCACACATAGATCTGTCTCTGGCTAGCCCATCTCTCTTTCAACGAAGCAACTGGCGTAGGATTGACGATTTGTATGGATCAGATCATTTTCCATTAATCATTGATTGCCTTGATAGACAGCCACAATTAAAGTTTATAAAAGAGCCGAGATGGAAGATAAAAGAAGGAGACTGGAAAACATTTCAAAACTTAGCTCAGCTGAAAGAAATTAATTTAGAAGAACCGGATATTAATAAACTTACCGAAAATATAAACAACACTCTTTTGTCGGCAGCAGAAATATCAGTCCCCAAAACGAAACAGCAAAGTAATAAAATAGGAGCCCTCTGGTGGAATAAAGACTGTGAATCTGCTGTGAAATCCAGGAAAAAGGCTTTAAGAAAATTCTGGAGGCACCCGTGTTCAGATCATCTCGAACAGTATCAAGATGTTCGCCGTAGAACACGGTACATATTAAACTTAGCGAAGAGAAAAACGTGGAGAGAATTCGTATCACAAATAAACCATCAAACACCTCCATCACAAATCTGGGACACGGTCCGTAAAATGTCGGGAAGATGTAAAACAAATACCCGTCTAAACTCATTACAAACTTCAACAAATACACTTACAAACCCCTTAGAAATAGTTAATTATATTGGCTCATACTTTCAAGAGATTTATTCTGATTCCAACTATTCCCAGCAGTTTTTAGTAATAAAACAACTAAAAGAATCCGAACCACTTAATTATAGCAAAGATCCTCTTGAACCTCTTAACAATCCGTTTACAATCTCAGAATTCAACGATGCTCTAAGATCCCGAAAAGATACAAGTCCAGGCCCTGACAATGTTTGTATTAGTTTTATCAAAAATCTCTCCCTAGAAAACAAAATTATCATTTTAAAATTCTTAAATAGGATTTTTCGTTCTGGTGAATTCCCTGAAGTTTGGAGAAAATCCATTGGTATCCCAATTCTAAAAAAAGATAAACCCGTCAAGGAGGCCTCCAGCTATCGGATTATTTTTCTCACCTGTTCACTGTGCAAACTAATAGAAAAAATAATATCAAACAGACTCCAATGGTTCTTTGAAAGCAAGGGGTTACTAGAGGAATGGCAAAGTGGTTTCCGAAGAGGTAGAAGCACTAGAGATAACATCATACGTTTAGAAAACGATATATGTGATGCTTTCGGACGGAAAGAGACTAGCAGTCTTCATTGACATTAAAAACGCTTTTGATTGTGTATGGAGATGGCTAATTCTAAAAAACCTTGCAAAAAATGGAGTAAAAGGCTATATATTAAGGTTCATACATAATTTCCTCGAGCGTAGAATATTTAGGATAAGAAATGGTAGTATATACTCTGATGAATATGAACAGAAAAACGGAGTACCGCAAGGAAGCGTAATTAGCCCTTTCCTGTTTTGTTTAGCCATTAATCCAGTCTTGCGTAAAATTCGGTTAATGGTAAAAGGTGATCTGTATGCAGACGACCTTCGGATTCACTATTCAGATAAATCAATAGAAAACCTACAGCAAGTCATACAAGAAGTTCTTAATATAATTAATAGTTGGCTAAATAAACACGGCTTTACCATATCTACCAATAAAACAGAATGCATACTCTTTTCCCCTAGAAAAACTCTACACCTTCCATCTCTTTACATCAATAACGAAGAAATTCCATATAAAGATTCCGTTAAATATTTGGGCTTACATTTTGATTCTAGACTCAACTGGAATATACATTTAAGACATCTTAAAACATCATGCCAGCGTTCTATTAACGTCTTAAAAATGTTATGTAGTACTTCTTGGGGGGGAGACCGCACTAGCATGCTCATGCTATATAGAAGTCTAGTTAGGTCTAAACTTGACTACGGTTGTATGGCATACGGTTCGGCTTCAGAGAAAACTCTACAAATGTTAGACAGTGTTCATCACGCAGGCATTAGGATAGCAACTGGTGCCTTCCGTTCCAGCCCTGTTCTTAGTATACTGTCTGAAAGTGGAGAGCCACCTTTAAAATACCGCAGGGAGTACCTCACCATGAACTATTATCTCTCCATATTAGCATCCCCAGTTCATCCATTACACGAATTCGTAAAATCTGCACCTCCAAATCATTTAAACAACAGGAAAAAATCATTTAAACACCGAATAATTGAAATAATATACACCATAAATATTACAATACCAAATGTTTTACCTCACAGTTTAACATCAAAAGCACCGTGGATTACATATCCCCCAAAATTCAATCTAACATTAACTAAGATGGTTAAAAAAGAAACTAACCCCATAGCGTTTAGAAATGAATACCTCAGGCTTTCCTCCAATGATTTCCCATCAGCTACTCACATATTCACAGATGGTTCAAAAGACAAGAACGGTGTTGGTACTGCTTTTGTCTGTGGGTCCAGGAAACAACAATACTCAATTAATATAGTCAGTTCAAACTACACGGCAGAAATAGTAGCTATCGCCAAAGCTTTACACATAATAATACCAACTACAAGCACCATCACTATTAACACCGATTCTCTCTCTGCTCTCCTCGCAATTCAAAATACATTCTCAAGACATCCTCTGATAATTGAAATATTTGAGGCACTTTACAATTTAAAAAGAAACAAAATAGGTGTGACGTTTGTTTGGGTACCTAGTCATTGCGGTATTTTGGGCAATGAAATGGAATGATAAAGCTGCTAGGGAAGCAATTAAAAAAGGCGATCAATATAATAAAGTTACACAGGGAGACGTAGTTTGCTTCATTAGAGGAAAAATAAATGAAAAATGGGGATTAGTTTGGCAAAATACCATTAATAATAAACTGCGTGAGATAAAAGCAGATTCCAGAAGCTGGAGTACTTCGGTACGTGAAAACAGAAGAGAAGAAGTCATTCTCACCAGGTTACGAATAGGTCACACTCGTCTGACTCACTCATACCTCATGGCTAAAGAAGAACCCCCTATGTGTGAAACGTGTGGACTTCCGCTGAGTATAAAACATTTTCTCACGGAATGCAGGCGATACCAACTTCAAAGAGAAAAATCAGGAGTTTCAGGAAATTTGGATGAAATATTAGGCAACAGCGAACAGAACTTAATTTCCTTGTTTAACTTCCTAAAATCAACAGGCCTTTTAAAAAATATATAAATTAAAAAAAAATTAGGAGTCAATTATTCACGAGAGACTACGATTAAAAATATATATGTGTGTGTGTATGTATGTGTAGTGTGTGTGTGTGTGTGTATATATGTATATATATATGTATGTATGTATATATATGTATATATATATGTATGTGTGTGTGTGTATATATATATATATATATATATATATATATATATATATATATATATATATAATAAATATTTATTTTATTTTAATTTAGAAATTTTATAATAAGATTTTCCTTCAGTTTAAAATAATTCATAGAGCATTAGTTAAGCCACATTGAAATATTCCTTCCTATTAACCTATCAATAAATATCAACAACTCCATTATCCACTGGCGTTAATGACATAAGGTTGGCACGCCAAAAAAAAAAAAAAAAAAAAAAAAAAAAAGACTTTCAAACAAGAAATCAATTCTTATTCAAGCCTTAGCAAAATTAACGGGAGAACCTGAAGACCTTTGCTACGATAAAGAATTTGAAAATGTTCACCAGTTAATAAATTATTTAAAAAAACAGTTTTACGACTCGCGAAGCACGGAGTTAATATTAAAAGAAATTTTAGATACTAAACCTACACATAATGAACATCCCGTAGACTATATTAATAAATTGATCGAAAAACGTAGAGATTTAGTCACAAAATTATATACAGAAAATGAATCAAATAATTTAAAAATCTATGATAAAACCATCGCAACAACCGCTGTTCTAAATTTACATCCAGTTTTAACTAGACAATTTACCCACATAGTTTATAATAATTTGGAGGATATTAAAAATTCCCTAAAAAATGTCTTTTCTACAGTAGTATATCAGTTATACGGCGTTAAGAGAAATACACAACAAACTAACTTCACTACACAAAAACCTATTCAAAATAAATTTCAACAAAAACCACAACAATTTCAAAAACATAGACAAGAATACTACAACCCACAATATAATCATCCAAGACAAAACTTTCATTTTCAACAAACTTATGAACCAAGACAAAACTTTCAGCCTCAACAGCATTACCAACCAAGACAAAATCATCAACAAAATAATTATTACCAACACCAAAATAATTTTCAAAGACCACAAAACACACAATGGAATCAACATGAACAAAATAATTTTTTTAATAAGCCTAACTCAGGACAGTTTCATGCACAACACAATTTTGAAAAAACAGAAAAACCAGAGACAGTTTCTATGAGAACGGTATCCGATAGAGCTCATCACATTGAAAACGATGAAATCCTTTGTCTAAAACAAGAAAATCAAACTCTAAAAGATGAAATTCACAATTTAACTTCTAGGTTCAATGATTTTTTTATCCAACGGCTTGTACACCAGCGATCCACCACCAATAGAACTAACATACGAGACCGACATGTAAATCATAATATAATTAATAATAGTACAGCTAATGATAATTTCGAAATTCCTACTATTAATGTTAAACCTATATATAATCTAAATGATACCTCAAAACTACCTAGTATAAAAGATTTTAACAATAAAATATGGCTCATAGATACAGGAGCATCTAAAAATTATATTCACCCTAGGATAATTAAACAATACAATTTAGAAATAATGGAACAACCATTCTCAATTTCTACTCCAACAGGAATAGATAATGGCCAATACAAAGTAAGTTTAAATATGTTAGGATCTTTAGGTATTAAGACTAAAATAGAATTCTTAGTTTATCCAGTAAATAATAAATATGATTTTTTACTTGGCTATGAAACGATGAAGGATTTAAATATTTCAGTAAATTGCATAGATAATCACATAGTGATCGGCGATACTATATTTAAATTCGATCATTCAAATTATAAAAAAGTAAATGAATGTCATTTAATGGATAATGAGTTAGAAATTAAAAACGTTATTAGACATGAGCATCTAGATAACGATATTAGAAATAAGTTAATTAAAATAATATCTGAAAACGGTGAAATAATAAAAAAAGATTATGAAAATTTAAAAAGTACCGATTTATTAAAGCATAAAATTGTAACGCGTAATGAAAATCCCATTTACACAAGAAATTATAGATACCCGGAACAGTTTAAAGAACAAATTAATAACGAAGTATCAAAGTTATTAAAGGATGGAATAATACGTCCAAGTAATTCACCTTATAATTCGCCACTATGGATAGTGCCGAAGAAAGTAGATGCAAGTGGAATAAAAAAAGTACGCATGGTCATAGACTATCGCAAACTGAATCAAGAAACCATCAAAGATAAATTCCCTTTGCCGAATATAGAGGACGTATTAAATAGACTTAAAGGAGCTAAATATTTTAGCACAATAGATTTAACTTCGGGTTTTCACCAAATATTAATAGATGAAAGTTCAATTATTAAAACTGCCTTTAGCACTGATAATGGTCACTATGAATTTTTACGAATGCCGTTCGGATTATCTAACGGACCTCCAACATTCCAAAGAATGATTAATATGGCAATTTCTAATTTACCAAGAACTATGGCATATGTCGATGATATAATAATATACTCAAAAAACAAAGAAGAACATTTGGAAGACATAGAGAAAGTTCTACAAAGATTAAAAAAACATCATTTAAGTATACAGCTTGATAAAACAGAGTTTTTCAAGACTGAATTAAAATTCTTAGGGTATATTGTCACACAAGATGGGTTAAAAACAGACCCGAAAAAGATAAAAGACATATTGGAAATGGAATGTCCTACTGATGAAAAATCATTAAGAAGGTTCTTAGGAATGACAGGGTATTACAGAAAATTTATAAAGAATTTCGCAAAGATAACAAGACCTCTATCCTCAGCTATAAATACAAAAAAATATAACACAAAATAATTTAGGGATGCCTTTGATACTTTAATCAATATGATGTCTAACACTCCAATTTTAGCTTATCCAGATTGGAGCAAACAATTTGTTCTAACTACAGACGCTAGTAATCAAGCTATAGGCGCAGTCCTTAGTCAAATTACTGATGGAGTCGATCATCCGATTGCATATGGATCAAGAGTATTATCTAAAACCGAAGAGAATTATTCTACCATAGAAAAAGAACTACTAAGCATAGTTTATTTTTCACAACTGCTTAAACCATATCTTTATGGATCAAGATTTCTTTTACAAACCGATCATAAACCATTGACATGGGTTTTCTCAATGAAAAATGGAAATTCCAGGATTATGAAGTGGATCTGGAAGTTGCAAGAGTTCGAATTTGACATCAAACACATAAATGGAAAAATAAATCATGTCGCTGATGCACTTTCTAGACGAAATGAAATCAACCATCTTGAAGGAGAATACATGGAAACAGAACCATCCGAAATTCATATACCAGATTCATCATCCCCTGCTTATGAAGCTTTTATAGAAAACTTATTACAAGAGGGTACAAATAATAATAATGAAATCGAACCAGAGATAGATCTACAACTACCCGATGTTGAAGTTGATGATAACCAGAGTATCATGACTCAACACTCACAACTTAGTAGTAATGAACAATTTTGGATAGTAAATGAGGACAAATGTGTAAATATTGAGAAAAGGCAGATAATAATAAAAAAGGGATCAATAAATAAAGTTAATATTGAAAAAATATTTGAAAAATCGCGTTACACGATCGAAATTAAAGATATCAATAAAATCTATGATTTATTATTAGAAGTATTAGAACCTAATAAAACTTACGGTATATATTGTCAATCTAACTTTGCAGCAATAACTCGAATATTACAATCTTATTTTAACGAAATAAAAGAAATAATTGAAAAAGAATTTAGGACAGTAAAAATAAAAAAATATTCATTACTCTGTAAAGACATTACAGACTTGACTGAGCAGAAACAGGAAATAATAAATTATCACTTAGGAAAAACTTGTCATCGTGGGATATTGGAAACCTATGAACATCTTAAAAGAGAAATTTACTTTCCTAATATGAAAGATAAGATCACAGAACTTATAAATCAATGTGAAATTTGTAAAACGAGTAAGTATGACAGGAAACCTATTAAAGCAAAGTTTCAACTAACTAACACACCAGAAAGACCTTTTCAGGAAATAATGATTGATTTATTCTTTTACGATAAACACATTATATTTACTAGTATTGATACGTTTTCAAAACGATTATATGCACAAATAATAAATTCCAAGAATGCTATGACAATTTGTCAATCTTTAGAAAAATACTGCATGCTATATCCTCCACCCGAACGAATAATTTGCGATCGAGGAAAGGAATTTGATAACATGTTAATCAAACAGTTTTGCAAATCTTTAAAAATTGATATTCATTATACCAGTACCAATCATTCTAATTCACTCGGAACACTTAACAAATGTCACGCCACATTAACAGAAATTTTAAGGCTCAATGCTAATTCCCATAAACAATACAAATTTGACAGAATTGTACAAACTAGTTTAATTGCTTATAATAATTCACTAAACCAAAATCTTAAACTAACACCAAATGAAATTACATTTGGTAAATTTCAAAGTAATTATGAAACTGAAGATATACAAGAAAGTTATATACATGATTACTTTACTCACTTAAATAAATTGCAAAAAATGGTTCATGATCAAATAACTAATGAAAAAGAAAAAAGAACTGATAAGCTTAACGAAAGTAGAGAAGAACCACCAGAATTAAATGAAGACACTATTTATGTAAAAACTCCTAAAGTTAAAAGTAAAAAATAAAAACCTATATAATAAATTAAAAATTAATAAAGAACATGTTAACAATATAAAACGTCCTAACAAAAAGAAGAAATCTTATTTTCGTGTTTCAGATGAGGATCTTAATCACTCTTCAACTACTCCTCATACATTGTAATTCATTAAAAATACAAGACTTGTCACAATCCCCAGGTATTCTTCATTATACTGTAAATAACATTAAACTTATAGATACTTACTATGAAACATACCATTATTACAAGACAGACTTACTGTCAAAAGAAGTCAATAATCTGTACACATTACTAAAACAGTTTAATAAAACTGATATTTATGATATTTTATTAAATAACGTACAAACTGTAGAAAATCAATTACGAATTTTAAAATATACACCAAAAAATAAAAATAACCATAGAATAACTAGAGGATTAATAAATGGACTTGGTTCGGCTATATCATGGTTAACAGGAAATATGGATGCGAATGATAAAGCATACTACGACCACATGATTCAGAAGACACTAAGTAATACTGTTCAAAATAATATTAACGAGAAAAACATAATTGATACAAATAAACAGTTAATAGATAAATATGAAAAAGATGTAAAAACAATTAATAATAATTATAACAAGATTCAAAATGCTATTAATGAAATAAATATGGAAGATAAAGCCTATTATTTTTATATGCATACACAGGCGTTGGAACGCAAATTAAATGAACTATTGCTTTCAATAGAATTTTGTAAATCAGGAATTATTCATTCTAATTTAATGATAGATGTTATAAACAACGTACCCTCTAATGTTACTTTAATTTCTAGAAACATTGAAATTGTATGGGAAAATACTAAAATTTATTGTTCCTATTATAATTCTACATTTCTTGTATTTTTACGTTTGCCTACTCATGAGCAATCTTATAATGGATTTTTAACAATTCCAGTACCAATGTACATTAATAATACTTTTAAAGAATTAGATTTAAATCAACAATTAGTTATTAAGAAAGATAACAACTATTTTCATGCAGATTGCATATTTAATAATGAATTCTATTGTAAAAATATAAGAGAAACAAAAAATAAGTGTATTCGAAATATTATTAATAATTCTAGTTTTACTTATTGTACATTTACAAATTGTACTACTAACATTATATTTAATGATTATATAAAAATGTATGTTACTTATAATATTTCTAAAGTTAATAATTGTCATAACGAATCTATATTTTTACCACAAATTGCTCTTATCAATGTTAGTCAAAACGATTGTATTTATAATTTTAACAAAACTCATATTCATACTTTATATTTTAAGTTTAAACCCTTGTATAGATCTTTTAAGCTAGAATTAATGCAAAATGTAAATATTTCTCTACCCACTTTTATTGAAACCTCTTATATTCCTTTTATTTCTATTGAATGGGTTTATGGATTAATAGTTGTAATCTTTATAATATTTTGTGTATTTGGATACAATAATACATCAAATGCTATTTTAAAAAATAAAATATATATTTGCAATCTACCTGATAGCAACTAAAAACGCTATTTTTATCATACTATTTTTGAAATGAAAAGAGATTCGCTTCTGTACTACAAAGTTAAGCCATTAAAAAAAAACATGTAAATATCACAGCACAAAACCAAAACTATGCCTGATATCAAAATCTTCTTATGTTTGTAAGTTTTCTTTGCATTTCCCTCAAGATAAATAATTTACTGAAAGATATAATTCATTCCAAAATCTGCATATTAAATTGAAGCTAGAAAGAACATGTTTATTGATTACTCAAATCCTTTAACCATTAACTCTAACAATAAAATAACTTTACCAAATTTGTATGTTATCTTGGTGCAAAATTATATTTGTTAATACTTATGACAATTAATATAAACATTTTAAATTTAAATAAATTACAATAAATAAACTAGTCATGTTATAATGTGATTGTGCATATAAATATAACTAAAATACTAAAATATACAATCATAAACCTTTAAAGAAACCAAATTTCATTTATAATTTTTTATAATTATTGGTCATTTTTTATGAGTTATAAATATTTTTATTTTTTAAAGAGAAAAGATAGGCCCTCGACCGGGATTTGAACCCGGAACCTTTGTCTCACCGTGACATCGCTCTGCCAATTGAGCTATCAAGGTCCCTCCATGACCAATAATTATAAAAAATTATAAATAATAATATGACGAAAGTCAATAAGATCCTAAATTAAAATTAATGTTCAAAGAACTTCGTTCTAGTGTATTCATCGCAAAAATGGCGGGAGTACACTGGGGCTTTAGGATCTACCTAAAAGAGAGAAGGTTAGTCCTCGACCGGGAGGGACCTTGATAGCTCAATTGGCAGAGCGATGTCACGGTGAGACAAAGGTTCCGGGTTCAAATCCCGGTCGAGGGCCTATCTTTTCTCTTTAAAAAATAAAAATATTTATAACTCATAAAAAATGACCAATAATTATAAAAAATTATAAATAATAATATGACGAAAGTCAATAAGATCCTAAATTAAAATTAATGTTCAAAGAACTTCGTTCTAGTGTATTCATCGCAAAAATGGCGGGAGTACACTGGGGCTTTAGGATCTACCTAAAAGAGAGAAGGTTAGTCCTCGACCGGGAGGGACCTTGATAGCTCAATTGGCAGAGCGATGTCACGGTGAGACAAAGGTTCCGGGTTCAAATCCCGGTCGAGGGCCTATCTTTTCTCTTTAAAAAATAAAAATATTTATAACTCATAAAAAATGACCAATAATTATAAAAAATTATAAATAATAATATGACGAAAGTCAATAAGATCCTAAATTAAAATTAATGTTCAATGAACTTCGTTCTAGTGTATTCATCGCAAAAATGGCGGGAGTACACTGGGGCTTTAGGATCTACCTAAAAGAGAGAAGGTTAGTCCTCGACCGGGAGGGACCTTGATAGCTCAATTGGCAGAGCGATGTCACGGTGAGACAAAGGTTCCGGGTTCAAATCCCGGTCGAGGGCCTATCTTTTCTCTTTAAAAAATAAAAATATTTATAACTCATAAAAAATGACCAATAATTATAAAAAATTATAAATAATAATATGACGAAAGTCAATAAGATCCTAAATTAAAATTAATGTTCAAAGAACTTCGTTCTAGTGTATTCATCACAAAAATGGCGGGAGTACACTGGGGCTTTAGGATCTACCTAAAAGAGAGAAGGTTAGTCCTCGACCGGGAGGGACCTTGATAGCTCAATTGGCAGAGCGATGTCACGGTGAGACAAAGGTTCCGGGTTCAAATCCCGGTCGAGGGCCTATCTTTTCTCTTTAAAAAATAAAAATATTTATAACTCATAAAAAATGACCAATAATTATAAAAAATTATAAAACTTATTTTCTATCGCCCCAAAACTTTTCGTTCATCTATCGCATGTCGCATTACAGTGTGGTGTCTATTGTTACAGTGTGTTCTATTGCTTTATTCTCGAAGTGTTGAAATGCGATATTTTTTTGTAAAAAAGCCTTTTTAAAGACACCTATCCAAACAAACACTATTACTACTCTAATTTAGATTCCGCCTTAAGCTGTTGGGATTCATTCATATCACTTGGATACAACTTCAACAGACGACAGGGCAGCGTTGTTCTGATAAGAGTAGGGAGTGGACTGGCTATCTAGCAAGGCTGTGCAATGACTATTTAATTGTGTACAGTGTGTAGTGTGTAGTGTGAGTGCTACTAGGCAGGGGATTGGTGTATAGGAAAGTGGACAGGCAGTGATCATGCTGGGCTTAAATAAACCTCTACCAGACTTTGAAGATCAGTCCCCATTCAAAAGAGTATAGACAAGGAAGAAATCGGCCAAGAGTAAGACAAGGAAAGCAGAAGAAACGCCACCGGAAGTGATATCGAAATGCTTAACCGCTCTAGGTAATTTACCACCAACTGAGGAACCTACGGTGGCCCCATCGAAGAAGATACCTCCAGTTATAATGGACCGAGAAAACTTTACGTTAAATGAGGTGGGTGCTTTTATGAGCAAAATTAATATTAATCAATATTTTATCAAACAGAGGAGGACTGACATCCATATTTACCTCCAACTAGAGACCGACCGACCCACATTAAAAAGACATCTCAAACTCGCGGAATTTGGTACCATAGTTTTGCACCCAAAAACACGACAAAACTCTCAAACAAATTTGTGATAAAAAATCTTGATCTTTCTATTCCCACATCTGATGACAGGAAGGCATTTGAACCTACTAAGGCTTCGGACACAAGACGTACCTCACCCCAAGAAATCGCAAAATTAATTAAATCCTTAAACATTAACAAATCACCCGGACCCGATAATATTCCAGCAATATTAATAAAACACGTCTCGAGGAAAACGATAATACATATTACCAAAATCTTCAATACCTGCCTCAGATTAAATTATTTCTCGAATATTTGGAAAAGAGTAAAAGTGATAGCCATATCCAAACCACCTAAAGACCCTGAAATTACATCCAATTATAGACCCATTAGTTTATTTAACATCTTGTCTAAACTGTACGAAAAAATAATAAAATACCGACTGGTCCAGCACATAACAGATAACAATATACTAATAAATGAACAGTTTATCTTTCGGTACTTTCACTCTACAACCGGTCAATTGGCGAGAGTGTTTGACATGATCACTAAAAATTTCAACCTAAGAATGCATACAGGCATGATCCTCATTGACATAGAAAAAGCATTCGACAGGATTTCCCCTCAATTCCTCAGCCACAAATTAATACAATGCAATATCCCAAAGTACTTAATTCTAGCAATATACTCATTCTTAACTAACAGAGCATTCTTTATTTCATCAAACAATAGCCACTCAAGAAATAGATACACAAATGCGGGCCTATACAAGGTTCCTGTCTCAGCCCTATATTATTTAATTTGTTCATTAATGAAATTCCAAAAACCAATAATGTAGATATCGCACTGTTCGCTGATGTTACAGCAATACTATCATCGTCGTTTAGGATAACTGCAATAATTAAAAGACTACAGGAAGCATTTTACAAAACTAACAAATATCTGAAAAATTGGGGACTCAATACAAATACTGATAAAACCAAAGCTATAATTTTCACAAAACGAAGACCTATACTCCCCTCTACCATACTACTTAACAATATCTCAATACTTATATCAAACCATATTAAATATTTAGGAATTTCTTTAAACATTCAAGCAACGAGTTAGACGTTATTGCTGTTGGATGCTCCATACTACCTTACGGAGGAGAGATGGAAGCAGTCACGGACTTTACCTACCTCGGAGCAGTAATGAACGGTACTGGGAAATTAGACTTTGAAATCTCAAACAGAATAAACAAAGCAAACTCGGTTTACTACCAGATCTGTAATGCTGTTGTTGGGAAGCGAGAAGTAGGCAGAAAAGTGAAACTCAACATCTTCAAGTCGGTATATCTACCTGTGCTCCTATATGGTGCCGAAAGTTGGATACTAACGGACAGGCTGGGGAGTAGAATCACGGCTGCAGAAATGAAATTTCTTCGAAGAATCGCAGGAAAAACAAGAAGAGATCGTATACGCAATGAAACGATCAGGGAGGAACTCAGGATCGTGGCAATGAAGGAGATGCTCGAGTCCCGCCAATTAAAATGGTTTGGACATGTTCTGAGGATGGAGGACTACAGGGACCCATTGAATACGATGAACTAGTCCCTGAAGGTAGAAGACCACGAGGACGCCCTAGAATGTCCTATCTGGAATATGTCGAACGTTTGTGCAGGAAAAGAGGCAAAAATATCCGCCAGGCGAGGAACCTAGTTAGGAACAGGGAAGAGTGGCAGTCCTGGTTAAGCGCTCCCCTACGCTGAAAGGCACCATAAGGGTGCTGCGAAAGAAGAAGAAGAATTTCTTTAGACCGCAAACTAATATTCAGCAATCATATCAACAATAAACTGAATAGCGCCCGCAGAATATTATATAAAATGCATCCGTACTTCCAGTTCTTCGGTATCCTTTTCTTTTTCCATACCAAATTTAAGAGATGGAGAAACATTTCTTCACCTTTGCTGCCCATATATCTCATCATTTCGGGAGTTATTTCGTCCAGCCCTGCAGACTTGCCCAGCTTCATCTTCGAGACAGCTTCCTGCAGTTCTTCCTCGCTGATGAAATCGTCTTCTTCTGCATACTCCACCCCCGCATCATGGGTCTCATCTGGAATAACTCTCTCCCCTCCAGCAGCTCCTTGAAATACTCTCTCCATCTCTCTATTATACCTTTTTCTTGCCATAAAATCCTTCCTTCCTCGCCCTTGATTCCTTTGAGTGAATCCGATCTTTCCTTCCTCATTCCTTTGATGACTTTGTAGAAGATCTTTTGATTCTATTTTGCATCTTCCTCCACTTTGTGACCAAAATCTTCCCACGATTTTTGCTTGGCTTGAAGAACTGCCATCTTGGACTCCTTCCTTCTTTCCTTGTATATTTCATAGGCTGTATGTATTCTCTTGCTGAGGAAGTCCCTCCATGCTTTCTTCTTTTCTTGAACCTTATTTTTCACATCATCTGTCCACCACGAACTTTTTTTAAAGCCGGATCCTGTTCTTTTCTCTCCGCATACCAATCTAGAAGCATCAAGGATGATTTTCTTGAATGATGACCAGCTCTGCTCTATATCATCACTATCCCATGGGTGATCAGAATCTCGTGCCATCCTATTTATTTCTTCTTGAAAATATCGGGACATTTCTTCATCTTTTAGCCTGTAGGAATTTATTATTTTCCTTATACCTTTCTTATGCCTCCATTCCATAATTTGCCTAATGTTAGGAGGTAGTGATCGCTTCCAATCTCCTACCCTCTTTTTACTCTTGCATCCATAACTTCACCTACCGTTTCTTTTCTTATCAGAAAATAATCTTTTATAGATTTTTCACTTTTTCCTGGCTCCTCTCTGGTGAATCTATGGATTTCTCAATGCGGAAAGAGTGGGTTCGCAATTCTCGAAGGGCTGGGAGATCGCGATGGCGGTGCCTATCTACAAGAAGGGAGACAATAGAATATGCAATAACCATCGAGGTATATTACTGCTTTGAGGCAGGTCATGAAGAAGTCCATCGAGAAAGGTAAAGTACTTTCTGTCTGCTTCATGGATTTAGAAAAGGTATTTGACAGAGTCATAACTGGGGATATAGAGTGAGCTCTGTCGGAAAAGCAAGTGGATATTGGCACGATTCTGGCAGTCAGGAGTCTCGACCGAAAAACAAGAAGCATTGTAAGGACTGGCAACCACACCTCAAAGGAGTTTGAGACGATGCAGGGAATACACCAGGGGTGCAGCCTAAGTCCCTTACTGTTCTTATTGGTGCTAGATGGGGTGCCGAGAGCCAAACCAAGATTGCGGCGTTTTCAACTAGAGCATAGGAATCTACAGCCTATTTTATATACAGTTCTCGCTGTTGCTGATGACCTCGTCATGTTCGCTGCGGATGACCGGAACCTATAATACAACGTAAATATCATGCAAGAAGAGTTGTCGAGCATTAACATGGATATTAATCTAGAGAAGACAAAATGCATGAGAAAAAGAAGACGTCCTCACCATGTTATAAGAATATTGAGACTGGAGGGATCTGTCCTAGAACGGGTGCAGGATTTCAAATATCTAATTGCCTGGATCAACGAATGCGGTTATATCGATGGAGAAGTGACGCAAAGGCTGGGAGCAGCTGTTAGATTGTTCAAGCCAAGAAGTCTGGAAGGGTTTCCTCAACAAAAGAGAGATGACGAAGAAGACCAAGATTTCCGTCTACAAGTCTACGTTCCTGCCCACCCTATCTTACTCCTCTGAATCATGGACCCTTACCTCAAAACACAAAGGGCAGATACAGACAATGGAGATGAGACACCTAAGAAAGGTTGAAGGAAGGACCTGGAGAGATAGGATCCACAACACTACAATAAGATCGAACCTCGAGGTACAGCCGGTAGAAACCACTTTTGAAGAAAATAGACTAAGATGGTTTGGTCACCTCCTGAGGATGAGCACAAAGAGAACAGCCAGATTAACATATGAGACGAGAGTAGACGGAAGAAGACCAAGAGGTAGACCTCGGATCACCTGGGAAGATGGCGACCGAGAGGCGTTCAGGAAGCGAGGGCTGGAGTGGAGCAGGAGAAAATAATTGGTTCGGGAAAGGAAAATACTATTGCACTAGTAGGACAAATGACAAGAAGATCCAATCAGACACGCCCGAGACATACCGGATAATAGTGAAATATCTAACGGAGACCAAGTTTGATTACCGAACCTGTAGGAGGTGTTAAAGGAGGAAAGATCCATCAGAGTGGTAGTCAGAAAATCACCACCCCACCAACCACTCCTGCTGACGTCATAGAAGAAGATCTCACCGCCATGGGCTTCAAAGTTAGACAAATAAGAAATGTCTACAAGAACCATACTGGGCACCATGGGGCAGGCAACAAAATTCCACCCCTTTTCTTCATAGACTTGGAACCAGACCCGGAGTCGAAAAAATCTATGAGATAACTAGGCTTTAATATACCCAGGTTCAATTCGAAAAACCTACCCGAAGAAAGACATTAATGACAATCCATCATGGGCATAGCAAGCTAAAAACAGAAGGGGAAACATTTTGTAACTTATACTTATTTTATTAAGAGTAGAAAGGGAACAATACAATAATTCACAAGAAAATTCAAAAGAATATGATTAATTTTTTAACACTTACTACACAAGCACAAACATTGGGTCCTATCTGACCCGTTAAGTCATAATTCCAATGTTTGAACCCGGAATTAATGCGCAAACATTAACATTCCAGAAGGTCAGATTCAACCCAAACATTAATTGGTACTATGAGATGAAAATAGTTGACTGGATGATCTAATGTAAAGGAGATAGTTGGGGGGTGCAGTCAATAAGAACACAGAATAAGTGATAAACTTATATTATGTGCCGACGTTTCGACCTACAGTGTAGGTCATCTTCAGGGCGGTTTTGGAGAGCGATGCCTGCTCAAAGTTGAGTACTAGCCAGCCGTTAAATCTAACGGCATCGCTCTCCAAAACCGCCCTGAAGATGACCTACACTGTAGGTCGAAACGTCGGCACATAATAAAAGTTTATCACTTATTCTGTGTTCTTATTGACTGCACTCCCCAACTATCTCCTTTACATTAATTGGTACTGATTAAAAAGTTTATACTCGAGCAATAATATACGATGTTTCAGTATCGGAAGGGGGAGAGGGTCTATTTTTTTAATATAGAAAATGCATGTATGTTTTGTAATGATATACACCAATAATATCATATTGGCACCTTATATAAAATCTTTAAAACCACTTTTAATAATTTACGTTTTTTAAAGTAACTAGCTTTTGCCCGCGGCTTCGCTCGCGTGGAATTTGGTCAGCCACTTAAAGTTTCTTGACAGATCATTTTAAATAAATAATTTAATTTTTTTTAAACTATAAGTTACTCGTATATCCAAAATTTCAGATGTCTAACTTCAAAACTGACGGATTCCATACAATCTTTGAACCCCTATTATATTAAGGCGAAAACTCTTGGGGGTGGAATTATCCTAATTTCTTTCTTAAATTATACAAAGAACCTATCTGCAAATTTCAAGGTGCTAAGTTCCTGATTTGCCTTTAATTATGTACTATAATGGATTCTCCACAGAACACAAAAAACTGTCTGGGGGGTCCGTGCCCCAGTGCCCTCCTAAATCTGCCCTTGCTGTATCCTATGTGCTATTCTGATGTATAACCTATATTACTGTAAAGTTTCATCCAAATTCTATCAGTTGTTTTTGCGTGAAAGAGAGACACACATACCAACTTTCGCATTTATAATATTAGTAGAATTAAAGTAAGTTCCTTGATTGAATGTGTAATAAAATGGTGAAAGAAATCTTATACCTAGAATTACTTGAAAATCAAACATCAAAATATTTGTTCACGATCAAACATTGCATTCGATGAAGAAATTGTTTCAAATTAATTTAAAATACAACTAGCGGAATTACAAAAACCTGTACCACTACAACTCATTAAGGGTCTTGGGTTCAGTACGTGTGTATATATATTTTCAAGGCACAAATACAGAAATTCAATGTAAATGGGTTCCACTGTAATTATATATTCCTGAATTTAAAGGTACAATAAAGTTATTCACAAACACTTAAATCAACCTTTTAATAGCACGTTAAAATACAAACATGAAGCAGGTAAGGCATTATACAAACCATTGTTCTAAAGACAGGACCCTCAACACTAATCAACAGTAGGGGACGAAAAGATTAAGAAGAAGACGATGATTTGTAAATTATAAAAACTGGGCTGTAATTAATTGAAATATTTTAATGAATTCCATACAAAAATATTTCTTTTTAAACATTGAAGGAAACAAAACAATTTTTAAAAAGGAATTACGATCCATATCCACTTAACATTAAATAATATATATATATAATAATAATAATTTATATATATATATATATATATATATATATATATATATATATATATATATATGTGTGTGAATTTTCATTAGGACAGTGAATTAAATGAAAAAAATTCATAACAGGAAAAAGGTCAAACAAAACATTAGCTTCAAGCGTAGTTGGCTTATTGTCCACATTAGAATACATTTTTATTTAAGTCACTTTTTTGTAATTTTCTCTGGATCACATCCATTACATTTGGTTATTTTCTGATTAGATACCTTGGAGAAAAAAAAAAACTACATGAGTCCAGGAAAAGAAAGTTTAAAGCTATTTTCTGTGCAGGATGATCAAATTAAATCGAATGGAGTTGTTTTTTTTTTTACAACATTCATTATGTATAGTTTTATAATCCAGAAGCAAATGTCAACAGACCAAACAAATGGATTATTTCAGGAAATCATGATACCAAATTAAAATTAAAACATATTTGAAGTGTTTAATAACTTTTTACACAATTGTATACAAACATTGAAAATTACTTCGTAATACTTATAAAATATACAGGCATTCTTATTAACATGATTAAATAAGCATTTTATGTTTCACACAAAAGTTAAAAATAACTTTAACTTAAAAATTACTTATAATACAAGTATGGATCTACAGATAATTATAATATTTTGTACCATCATATTATAGATATAAATATCATATCCTCATGAGAAAATATCCTATCTGCCATTTAGGGGTTTTCTTAAGTTTTGGATATATATTGTTCATTGGTGTCACCAACATCTACTTAAATTGATTTGGAATTTAGGTTCAGTTTAATTTGATACCAGAAGTGTCTACTTCAGGTAAGCAACTTGTGAAGCAAAAAAAGAAATAAGTCCTGTGTACATTAAAAATATCTATGTGATCTAAATTCTTGTTGCATACTGTTTAATTTCACAGTATCTAAATTAAACGAAGAATGAAAAATAATAGATTAGCAAAAATATTGTAAAACTTGGACATTAAAAATAGTTGATTGGTTAGTATCCAAATAACCAGCTTCCCCCCTCCCCTAACCAAATCCCTCATATCCTCCTCCTTCAAATTTTACTGATCTCACGACACTTCATTCCTCAACAAATCTTGTTTCCCATCCCTTTCCTGTCCAACAACATCCTTAAATGACATCCATCCTATCCATTCTCCTTTGGAATGCGAATGGTTTTTGAAACCACACTGACGAACTAATGTCTTCGCTGTACGATAACAAAAATAATGTAGCCTTAATTACTGAAACTCGACTGACCAGTAAACGGCAACCCTACCAGTCTGACCATCCTCATGAAAAAGCTCACGGTGATACTGCTGTCATGGTCCATCAATTCCTCTCCCAACTCTCATTTCTCCTGCCTTCAAATGATCTCCTTCGGGCTACAGCTGTTACAATCAAAACCTTTTCATCTCCCATCACATTATCATCGGTGTACTGCCCTCCTAATAAATCTATTTCGGATCCATTTCCATTTAGGTGCGGACTTCAATACGAAACATCAACAATGGGGCTCAAGAACTACTAATTCCCGAGGCCGCATGCTTCCGTCTGCATTTAATTCCCATCATTCCAGTTTTATTTCTCCCGGCACCCCTACATATTGGCCCACTGATCCAAACAGAAATCCTGAGCTCCTCGACGTCTTCATCCACGCTGGCTTAGGTCCCCTAAACTACTCCATAGAACGCCCTGATGAACTGTCCTCAGATCACAGTCCTTAGATCCTTACCCTTTCTATAGATATTTTTCTGTAACATCTTTTTTTAGTGTCTTTTAAATTTGTTTTCCATGTTGATTTATAATTATTCATAATATTAACAGAATTGACTATATTCATAATTCATAATTCTGTATATTACATTTACATTTACTTCATATATCCTTATGTATATATTACTGATAACATTAATAATTATTATTGAATTTTCGATAATATTTTGATTTCATTTCATCTAAAACCAAGGTAATTCAGGTTCATTTTCTTTTATATTATTTCAGAATCTATTTATATAATATATATATAAATATATATATATATAATATATATATATATATATATATATATATATATATATATATATATATATATATATATATATTAATATATAAGTTAAGACATATATATTGCAATACAATATAAGATCTGTATGAATGTGATCCTGATATAGCCGAATGTCCTGTGCTCAAATCCCGCTGCTGGCAAAACTTTTATTTAATCTGTTAGCAACCGAAGATGGATCCCAGGGGATCGAGGACCCTCCTGGGGGTCACGCAACCTCTATAAAGTGGGTACCCAAAATAATGGGGGAATCTGGCGGTTGAGCGTGATCTAGGATAAATCACGCCCTGCACAAGCGTTATCTAAGAAACAGTACAGTATCTACCATATACTGAACCCCAGACCCTTCAAAAATTGTAGTGGTACAAGTTTTTGTTTGTTTTTATGCGGTCGGGGTTGCTGTCAATAGAATAAGCAAAACTTATGTATTATGCGCCGAAGTTATGACCTAAGAATTATAACATCATAAGGGCTGATACACAGAACATAGACCTAACTAGAAGCGGCATTAGGGCCCGTTTGGAGGGAGGCAGGTGAAGCCAGCTCTGAAGCAGTCCCCCCACTCCTTCCTCCCCCTTACAGCTGAGAAAGTGTTGCAGCGCTCAGTTTATTTAGCCCAAGAATTCCTCATGTTTTATCTTGTCGGGGTAAATACACCGTGGAATGTTCCAATTGGTTATTTCCTTTGTAATACTATTACTGGGGAGCAGCTGTAGACCTGATACCTCAAACAATAACAAATCTTATCTTGCCGGTAGCCAATTAGTACATTTCATCTCCACGCCGCTCTAGTTACTTTAATACTTCCAGCACCTGCACTACCTACTACCGTTCGTCTTTATGTAGTAACTTTTTATATATAGTAAAGAATAATGGGTGGTAAAGCAGGAAAAATGAAGCTCATTCGGTTTATAGAGTATTTTAATTGTAAACTACATTACTTTCAATATTATTGTCCTTTAAATAAAACAAGTGTATTATTCTTCGCACGTATCTTTTCCAGATTCAGATTGTCATAGAAACGTTTCAATTCGTGGTACATTCTAGTTTTTAAATATAGTATTCCCACTGCAGAGATGATTGATGAGTAGTGAAACTCGTCCTCTAGAAAATGTGTCACATTATGAAAAAGTTTCTGCCAATGCAATGCTTTACTAGGAGTGATGCGAAAGCCCCCGACTTGGGTGAGTCTTTTATGCTTGGACATGTACCTAAAGAATGTTTCACTTATTTTACAAATTTCAGTGACATCATCACTTGGTAGGATCAACCCCCCTCGGTCCTTTATTACAATAAGTCGTCCATTTCCAATGGCATTCGGGTTTGATTCTACAGCTCTCAAACATTCTTCACATTTTAATGTCAAATTCAGTCTTCTCACTATAAATCCTGTTATAGAAATAAATCGTCGCGTGAAAATCTGAATGACATATTTGGTAACGATATGATTAAAATAATGTACTTATTATAAATAAGATAATGCGTTTATTATTAATAAAAATTGTTATCCTTATTCAAAATTGTTTGTAAAATAAACAAATCAATAAATAATGGACATGGAAAATTAGATAGGTACCTGAAATGTATTCTACAACATCTTGTGACGTGTTTGAGCTACATAATCTTACTAATATTATAAATGTGAAAGTTTGTAAGTTTGTCTCTTTTTTACGCAAAAACTACTGGACCGATTTGGACGAAACTTTACAGTAATATAGGTTATACATCAGAATAACACATAGGCCATAGCAAGCGCGGATTTAAGTGGGGGAGTGCACGTGGGCACGTGCCCCCCCGACAGTTTTTTAGGTACTGTGGAGAATCCATGATTGTACATAATTAAAGGCAAATCGCATGATCATAGTTGTTAAAATAACAGAAATAACATGAGTAAAACTATTTGTTTTGATATCCAACTAATCTTACTAATTTTATAAATGTGAAAGTTTGTATGTTTTGTCTCTCTTTCACGCAAAAACTACTGAACGGATTTGGATGAAACTTATTGAGTAAAATAGGTTACACATCATAGGCTACAGCAAGGGCAGATTTATGTGGGGGCATGTGCCCCCCCCCCGTTATAGTACATAATAAATAAATCAGGAACTTAGCATCTTGAAATTTGTAGATAGGTTCTTTGTATAGTTTAAGAAAGAAATTTGGATAATTCCACCTCATGAGTTTCTCCTTTAATATAATAGGGGTTCAAAAGTAGTATACAATCCGTCAGTTTTGAAGTTAGACATCTGAAATTTTGGATATACGAGTAACTTATAGTTTAAAAAAATAATTAAATTATTTATTTAAAATGGCCTTTCACGAAACTTTATGTGGCAGACCAAATTCCACGCGAGCGAAGCCGCGGGCATAAGCTAGTATAGAAATATTTTAACCCTCTGTGTACCAAGGCCTGATGAAACAAATAAATCAAGTAGCATAATTCTCAACAAAAAAAATGTCCAGGAAGTGCTTATCCAATGTAGGGCTTTGTTTCTTGTGAATTGAATCCTTCAAATAAGAAACATTCCAGCAAAATTTATCTATTTTTAGAAACAGTTCCTAGAAAAAATTAGTTTAATTATGGCTAAGGATTTTTTAAATAACTAAGGAGACAACATAAAAAGGTGATGTCGGATACCACGGGAGTCCCGGAAGGACCCCAGCCACATTTTTGAGAGAAGGAAAATTAGTGAAAATTCGAAAAGGCTCTCTAACACTTTCGTTTCAGTTTCTAATTATTCCAGACAGTTTTGCGTTAAAATTCATTGAATGTGACAGATCAATCGATTTCTTCAAACGAAGTTTCAAAAATTAGAAACATGTGGGATCTTAATTGACCCTAAGGTACTTGGAGGGTTAAGTGAACTATAAAAATATTACATATTGTGGTACATTTAATTATTATATGTAGTTAACAGTTAGGTTTCGGACTTATAGGTGAAAGGTGAGAGGAGGATTGAAAAACTTGTCGGCATTATTTGTACTGCATCCAAATGCAACACGACAAGGCATTTTGCTAAATACACGTTCAGTGATCAGATCAAAGAGTATACAAAACTCAAAGAAACCACGAGATAACACAATGTTGAATAATATTTAAGTAAACAGAAGTACACGAGCAAAGTAAGACAAGTAAACTTAGCGCTGCACCACTTGCTGGGGGCGGAAAGAGTGGGGGACCAGTGGGAGGTTGGCTTCACTCGCCGTACCTGGCATGCTGCTTCTATGTTCTGTGGGCTGATACCAAATATAGAATAAAAAATCAGTGCAGCACCAAAGACAATATAACAGTTATAAACAACTTTTTGATAACTGTTATATAAAAAACTAAAAAAGTTTATTTAACGCACCCCGGCCGTTTCCTACATTTCTTATTTAAAATTTAATTTCTCTTAAAATTCAAGCAATAAAAAGGTAATTGTGGAGAAGAGTTTACTCTTTATTCGAGAAACATTTAATAAAGAAATAATTTTGTATCTAATTTTATTAATAAATCAGCTGTAATCCATGCTCGTTTGTTGTCAAAAAGAGGCCAGGTTATCATTGTGATACTGGAGTACCGGAGTGTTTCAGATAGAGCATACCATAGAATAAAATATTTTTTTTAATATAACCGTTGCAATGTCGCAGCAACAGCGTTTCCAAAATGATGTATTGAAACTTCTAGATTTGTCTAAAAATGATACATCATTAATTACTTTAGAGGCAACTGTGATTACAGGATTCGAAAACTTAGCAATGGAAGAGTGTCAAGAAAAATGTAAACCAATTAATATCGGTCGTGCCAAGGGTCGTATATATTTTAATATTCCTGTAGATAACTTTTGTAATGTAAGATTATTATTCTCATTGTAATTATCCCTTTCCTTTAGAAATTTTCAGTACTTTAAAAAATGTTTTCTTTAGGTATTGAAGTTGAGAGCTATAGATAATATTTTCTTAGTCAATGATGCATTAGGTAAAATCGATCTTCATAAAGATAAGGTATGATATTAATATTTTAATTCTGACCATAGGGTGTGTTGTTCTAGTTATATTCCCATGTTATGAAAAAGATAGTTGTAATACGTGCATTGTTTCAATTTTGTTTTATCATTATAAAGATGTTCTTTGGTATCTACACCGCAGGTTGTCGCTTTGAGCTGATTTACAACAAGTCAACTTTATTTGTTTCGTTTTTAATATTTTCAAAATATACTAGCTATCATGAGCTTTAGAATGGAAAATAGAATGTAATTATGGGTAATGAGTTGATTTCGGTAATCATTTCATTAAGAAATAATAGTTTCAACTAACATTTCAAAGTATAGATGATATATGTCTGTTGAAATAATCATTTCAAGATAAAATAATTATAAAACTATTCACATTTCCCATAATTACATTCTCTTTTCCATACTGAAGCTCGTAATAACTTGTAGTTTTGGAAAATATTAAAAGGGAAATAAATGAAAAGTTAAAGCTTGTGACTCAACTCTAAGGAAAAACTTGCGGAATAATTACCCAATTTTATTGGAATTTTTTATTTGTATTATTTTATGTTTTGACAGGAAAAAGACTTAAGAATGGTTCAGAATATAGTGGATAAAGTTGATTGGAATAGAACACTAGACACATGGGCTAAGCTAACTGAATTTGGAGGTATTCTTTTTCCTCCTACTGAATCTTCAAATGATCCCATTGAGGATTTCACAAGGTTGGCTTTGGACAAAGAAAACGATAATTGCCCGAGGACGAATGATAGCAGTATGGTTAATACAAATGCTGAAATAAATCCAGTTGAAAAAGTGGTAAATAATGAACCATTTAATGCCAACTTGTGTAAGGATTCTAGTAATGAACCTCAGAATGTTTTAAATGACACACCAAAGGTCTCAATGGAACCACCACAGATTGACGTAGGGTTACAGAAACGCAAGAATTCCTCCTCAAGTAATGACAGTTTCTATTCTACTGAAGAGATTGAATGTTCCACTGGTGACTGTGTAGATGTTGGAAAAAATGAAGTTGTTGAAGAAGAATTATTAACTACAACTAATATAGATGCTGTGCAGTATGTTCTAAACAAAGTATTTAATTTATAATTCAATATAAGCTATTATTTAAAGTTACTACAACTTATATTATTAGGTGTACAATTGTTTCAGGATGCTCACAAAAAGGTAAACACTAATAAAGAAAATATAGATTCGAATATTTTAAAATTTAGGGCCACCTGCAATAGAACAGGTGAACACAGCTTTTCATCTATGGAGGCTGCTGCAGTATTTGGTGGGGCACTGCAGGATAAGTTTAATTGGACTGTAAACCTTGATAATTTTAACTTAAATGTTATCCTCAATATCAATTCAGGTAATAATCCTCTAATTAAGCATTCATAAACGTAATTTTTGAAAAAAAATTTATAGAGATTTTGCTATCAAAGCCTTGATTAACAATGCTATTGGTCATCCTATGATTCTAGAATTTAAATCTCATTTCAAACCTCAGGTATTCTTAACATTACTAAATCCTTTCACCAATCTATATCGCTATTAATCAAGCAAGTTAGTAATTTTGGCCAATACTTTTTCTAGTTTTGTAATTTTGACTATTACTTTTTTTAGATTTGTAGCTACCAACAACTTTTCTTATTGATAGATACAATTAGTGATAATTTGGTTTTCTGGTAATTATTGTATTGTTCAACTTCAATGTATAAATAGTACAGTTAGTAATAATCGTACTATGGTATTGGAGTGGCTCAGTGGTAGTGTGCTGAGTTCTCTAACCGAAGGTCCTGGGTTCAAATCCCACTGCTGACAAGACTTTTATTGACTCTGTTAGCAGCTGGAGATGGATCCCATGAAATCTAGGACCCTCCTGAGGCTTACCCAGCCTCTTTAAAGTGGGTACCCAAAATAAGGGGGAAATCTGGCGGTTGAGCGTGATCTAGGACATATCATCTCTCTGCACAACTATTGTTCAAGAAATAGTTCATACTCAACCATGTACTGAACCACAGACCCTTCACGGATTGTAGTGGTACAGGGTTTTTTTTTTTGTTTAATAATCATACAATGAAATTATATAAGTAATATCTATTTGAAATCCACACCTGATTCAGCAGTTTTTCACCATTGTGTATGAAACCTACTTTAAATTTTATAATTAATTTAGGACGACTTCTTTTAATTAACTATAATCATAGTGTCTGAATATCGATACATTGCGATTTAGCGCTGACTTATAAGGCTTCTCATTAGGGTTCTGGTTTTGAATAAAAACTGATAAATTATATGGCATGATTATTAATCTTTTTTAGACGTATTTGTATTTGTCATATCAAGTATTAAAGAAATTTTATTTAATTTAGAAAATATATGTATTTCTTAATATCAATAGATAAATGCTACGTTTGTTCTGCTATTACTCTTAAATCGCTACATAGAAGAAATATTACTCATTTTGGATATACAACTTTGAGATCAACCATGTGCTATAATATGATCCGGCTTGCTCAACCTACAAAAGGAGAAATATTAATTGATCCTCTTTGTGGAGGCGGATCAATTCCTATTGAGGTATGTAATCTTTATAATTACAAATTAATAGTTGCAGAACTCTCTGTTTAAAACTTTTTGTTCTAATTTATTAGAAAATCTCAATAATTTTTTCCTCTCTCACATCAATAATTTTTTATTGATGTTTATAATTTTTATAACACCAAAGACTGCTGTAGATAAAAATCCTAATTTCGAGCTCTAAAATTCTTGAATTTAAAGCAGCAAGTGCTTTGGAAAAAAGCAAGTTAAGGAAAAAAGTTTAGTTTTTCTTGGTACCGTATGAGTTTGTCTTGAAATACCTTGCTGTGGTTGAGCTATAATTGATAGCTTTAAAACTAAGCTACTTAATATTTAATTACTTATAAAATAAAATTGGAAAAACATTCATAAATTGATTGCTCAAAATTATTTAAATATTTCTTTTATCGCTTATACAATGGTTTTTAGGGAGCTTTGGGTTTCAAAAATACTTATCATATATGTGGAGACAATAATGATAAAGCTATCAAGAGGACCATCGCTAACATTCATCACTTCACTAAGAACCAGCAGCCTCTTCTTGTCGATCCCCTCAAGTGGAGTGCCAAGAGTCTGCCTTTAAGGGACCAATGTGTCGATGTATTTGTAACTGATTTAGTGAGTGTATTTATAGAAATATCATTAAATAAAAAAAATGTTGCTTTGCTTATTCATTAATTACAATTATAGCTGTACCCAGAGGCAATGGACACCCTGTCATATTTTTTAGGAAAGCCAATTTTCCATAACTTTAAACTATTAAAATTATTTTCTTCGTTACTTATAGAAACAGCTTAAAGAACATTATTCATATTGTTATTAGCACTGATAATTAATTGGAAGTATAGATCATAGTATTTATTTATGACAATTTCCTAAAATATTATATACTTTTTGGACATGGTATCTGTACCCCTGGGCTCAGGTATAATATGTTTTCATAACAATTTTACTTGTTGAACTATGTATTCTGAAGAACACATAACAGTCATTTTTTTTTTTTTAAACTTTATTTTATCTCAATTGTTTTTTTGATTGTGGGAGATAGGATGGGCTGCTATAACCAGAGACCTTAGAAGTCGAATTTTGTAGAGACCAATAATTATTGAAGCATTTGTTCAGAAGGCCCCAAATTGATAATAATTGGGAGAAACTTTTTAGTTAAATTGTAGTTAAAAATTATTTCTGTTTCTGGATCTTTAAAGTAAATTACTGTCTTAATATTAAATAGTATCCGCAGATTTAATTTATTTGTTCATGTGGCCATCTTCTAGAGAGGAATGCCTTTGCGTGGAAACCTAAAGCACAGAGATTATAAATTCATGTTTATCATTTTTCATATGTTTTCCTCACTTTTGAATGACATCTTTAAGGCACGCATATACAGCAGGTGTTTAAGCTCTCAAAATGGACTAAATCTATTTTATGGTTATGTTTTATTTGGGCAAATACCTGAGACTTTTATAGTTTTCGGTCACTTAAAAAAAACTGCCTCAGATCCTTCCATGCTTCTAACTAATAATATTCTAATAAATATTTTTCATGATGACATATAAAATCTTCTATTTGACCAGAAGAAATCTTAACTGGATTACTTAAGAGTAGCTTTAATCCTTATAATTATTGACTTCTTTATTTAAAAGACAGATTGAGAGCCAGAAAGAATTAAACATAAAAGACTGGCCATGACCTTTATTTTTCTGTATTTAGAGAAATTAACTTGTTTTTTATTATATTTCAGCCATTTGGCAAAAGAAGTGGGAAAAGATCAGATAATTTAAACCTCTATAAAAATGTTTTAAGTGAAATGGCACGTGTAATACGCTGTGGAACTGGAAGAGCCGTTTTGTTAACAAATGATAAAACATCTCTAACACGGGTAAGTATTGTTTATTCCAGGATATTTTATGGTTAATTACAAAGGTACATTTCGACGGTCCCTACGTACAAAGAGACATGGCAAAAAGTGAGGTTATAGGAGAGCGAAATGAAAGTTCAAATAACTCTTAATTACCTTCTCATGTAAACCTCAGTTTTTGATATGTCACTTTGTACGTCATGTCAAAAACTGAGGTTTACAGGAGACATTAATTAAGAGTGATTTAAACTTTCATTATGCTCCCCTATAACCTCACTTTTCGAAAGGTCTCTTTGTACGTAGGGACCTTCGATTTGTGAAATTACCTATAGCAGGTAGATTTAGCACAATATTTTTCAGTAAATTTATTTTAATTTTCTATTCTTAATGAATACTTACTATTTAAGACGAGTAGAAACAGTTACTTAATAGCTGTAAAATAAAAATATTGAATTAGGTATCAATATCAATGTTGATCAAGTATCAATGTTCTTTTTGATATTTATATTAATTCTAAATATAATTTTATGCTGAATAAAATCATTTAATATGTTTGATCTTCATTGGATTAATACATTTTTTTTTTTTTTTTTTTTTTTTTTTTATTCAGACATTACAATCTGCCACTTGTGGGCAACAAGCAATGGTGCTATGAAGCTACAATCATTCCATAAAAAATCAATGATATAAACGAATAAATGCATAAATAAATACATACAAGCGAAAAAGTATATACAAAAATAAAGTAAAAAAAAAAATATATATATAATAAAAAAAAAATATAATAATAATAAATAAAACATAAAAGAAATATACTGTACACATTCATACTCTATTTACTATTTGCCTGGGGTCCCCGAACTGAGCTTCTTCCTCATGAATGAGGGCAAAGCAGGAGTCCGGGAGGCCTCAGCTCCCTTTCCCAGCCTCGTCACTGGCATTAAACACCAATGGAAGCTGGTTAAGGGCGCTTCACACACACACACAGGTCGTGAGTGGAGAATCTGGCCAGTGCCATTACTCCAAATAGCATTATTATAACAAGTCTCGGGGCCATTGCCGGTTTAGGCGGCGGGGTGGATTGTATGGATGTGTGAAACTGGATAATGACTGAGCCAGGGGATTGGGATGACAGACAAGGTTTTGGTGAAAGTTTGAGAATTTAGTAGGGATGAGGTCGAGGACAAAAGGAATGTTGAGATCATTATGGAGGGTTTTGTTGGAGACATAATAAGGAGCGTTGACAATAGTTCTCAGCACTTTGGATTGAAAGGATTGAATGCGTCTGATATTCGATTTTTTTGCGGTCCCCCACAGAGGATTAATACAAACAAATAATTTCAATTCGGACTATAGCAAATTTGCAGTTATAAATACTTAAAATCATAAAAATAACTGCTTACTGTCATCAATAAGTTCTGATAGTGTTTAAGTAATCATTAGATATTCATGATGTTTAAAAGAGCAACATTGCATATGAGTTCTCACATAAATATTAAATTTTTCAGGCTTTGGGAGGAAATAACAATACCTACTGGAGACAGATAAACAGCTTTGGTGTGAACCAAGGAGGTTTATTTTCGACTGTGTTTTTACTTCTACGCACTTCCAAGCCATTTCTTATTTAAATAAGAATTATATTTTTACAAATATTTATTTTAAACCCAAAATCTTCATTAATATTTCAGAAGCTTTAGTGTTGGCAAGATTTAGCCTATATATTTATTTAAATAAAATTAAAGATAAGTGTAAATAATAGTACTTAAATTTAAATTGGAAGTTTTTTAAATAAATGTTTTTTTGTAATAATTAAAAAAAAATTAAATTTTCATATTTAAGAAAATTATTTTATTTCGTTTGTGAAAAACACTTTTCCCTCTCTTATATATATTAGCAAAATGTATCTATTTAATTTTTTGTTAAACCCCTAATTAGGATGCAAGCCCTCTCTTGCAGGATGAGATTTTTTTCCCATTATTCGTTTGTTTTAAAGGAAAATGTAACAAGAAGGGTATGTTTTGATGAACAAAATTATGAATATATGTAAAAGAATTGAACATTTTTTTCTTTTCATCTTTCACTTCATAATTACTAATATTATGTTAGTAAGAATGAATAATAAAATAAATAGTGCACTAATATTAACTCAAATAATATTGAAAGAACTTACTGGTCTAACATTAAATGAAAAACCTTTAAACAAATTTAACTGTTTATTATGAATACTTTAATCATCGGTACCTCAAATAGTACTGGCCATATTTTTCCCACCAAAACCAAGTTTAGTTAGAGAATGCGAACAAACAATTTTAGGCAATCATTCACGTGAGTAAATTAAAACCTTTTCCAGTCATATATTATTTTTTATTTTATTTTTTTTTTTCTTTATTCTAAAAACGTTTCAACAATTCCATGTCATTTTCATGATGTAAATTGAAAATGACATGGAATTGTTGAAACGTTTTTAGAATAAAGAAAAAAAAAAAAAAATAATATATGACTGGAAAAGGTTTTAATTTACTCACGTGAATGATTGACTACCAGGTCTGCAAGTTTAAAATGTCGTTTATTTCTTAAAATATAATTTAATTTAAAAAAAAAAAGTATAATATATTTTATTCAAAGTACTGGCCCTCGCTTTCTACACATTTTGTCCATCTCTCGGGCAATTTATGGATACCATTCCAAAAGACTGCTTCATCTTTATTTGAAATCCATTCATTGAGCCATTTTCTTACATCCTCCAAATTGTTAAAGTGTTGCTCAGCCAATGAGTGTCCCATCGATGAGAATAGGTGATAATCAGAAGGCGCCAGGTCAGGTGAATACGGCGGGTGGGGTAGGAGTTCCCAACCAAGCGAAGAAATCGTTTCCTTAGTCAATCTGGCTGAATGTGCAGGAGCGTTATCATGCTGAAGAATGACTTTGGCGTGCCTGTGAGCCCATTCTGGGCGTTTTTCGATCAATGCGTGACTCAAATTGATCATTTGTTGTCGGTAGCGGTCGGTATTGACTGTTTCGCCGGGTTTGAGAAGCTCGTAGTAGACTACTCCCTTCTGGTCCCACCACACACACAGCATTGTCTTCTTCCCAAAACGATCCGGTCTTGCACTCGATGTGGATGGTTGTCCTGGCGTTACCCATGATTTTATTCGTTTGGGATTCTGAAAATAAATCCATTTTTCATCGCCAGTTACAACTCGATGCAAAAAACCCTTTCTTTCGTGGCGTAAAAGCAGCATTTCGCACACAATTTTTCGTTTTTCCATCTGTCGTTCGTCCAATTAATGTGGAACCCATTTTCCAACCTTTTGAATTTTTCCCATAGCTCTCAGGCGATCGGAAATGGCTTGTCTAGTGACATTCAACTGTTCTGCCATCATTTGTTGGGTTTGGGTATTGTCTTCGTCTAATAAAGATTGCAATTCGACGTCCTCAAACTTTTTTGGTCGATTTTCTCGTTTTTTATCAGTAACATCAAAATCACCACGTTTGAAACTTTGAAACGAACGGTCACATGTCTTGACGGTTGGAGCAAGATCGCCATAAGTCTCAACAAGAATTCGATGACATTCAGATGCCTTTTTCTTTTGATTGAATAAGAAAATCATGACATGCCGCAAATGCTCTTTATTTGGCTTAAAATTAGACATTTTTAACACCAAAGAAAGGTATGATACGTCCACGTAAACGACTTAAAAACAACTGACTTTTGTAAACAAATGACTAACAAACAAAATAGCGTTTAGAGATAAGCAAATCCTTCAATAGGCTAAGAGCACATTCTATTGGAATTAAAATGACATTTTAAACTTGCAGACCTGGTAATAAAGATGCACTCCAGTTACAAAAACAAGATAATTAAAATAAAACAATTTTAGGCTTTCAAAGACATTTTCCTGTAGCTTATGCGATTAGGTAGAATGTATCCTGGTTATCTTAAACATAATTTTTTTTTTATACTAAGAACAACTTGAACAACCGGCTTTGGTTGGTGTGACAAATATGGACACTAGGGTGGGCCCAAAAAACACTTTTTTTTATTTCAAAGTTGTAATAGCGCGGAAAGCTTGCGAATTATAAAGACAAAAAATTATCAAAATCGGTTGACATCTTCCAGTCGCGCATAGGTCCTAAACTTTCACAAAATATGAAAAAAACTTCATTTTTGTGACTATTTTTTTAATTTTTTAATAAGATGTTTTCGTAATGTAATAGTCTGTATCATCTTCAAATAGAGCTTAAAAACATTGTGTTTTAATTTGGTTTAGATCAGTTGATATCTTCCGGTCGCCTATAAGCCCCAAAATATTGAAAATTTCACATTTTTACGATTTATTTTTTATATCTTTAAAATACTTTTTTAAACATAATAGTTGCAGTATTTTTATTTTTGAACATAAGAACATAGTGTTTTATTATGGTGTGAATAAATGAACTACTTCTGGTCGTGCAAAGACCCCAATGCTATAGAAAAACAGTACCAGAAAAAAGATAGGCCTATGACATACGACCGGAAGATGTCAACCGATTTTGATAATTTTTTGTCTATATAATTCGCAAGTTTTCCACGCTATTACAACTTCGAAATAAAAAAAAAGTGTTTTTTCGGCCCACCCTAATGGACACTGGTCATTGCAAAGTTAAAGGTTTGTTTTCTGCTCCGTATATACATTTCCTGTATAAATTATTTATTACTTTCCTTACATTAAAATAGAGCATTACTCAACACTATATGGTAATTGATTTTAAACATCAAGGAATGTTTCAATTTGATACAAAAAGAATTTAGTAACATTAAAATAAAGAATTTTGAATAATTTAGGGATTGAATTGCAAAAGGGTCTAAATATTCAACAGCATTTATCAGAAGTCAACTTGAAGATATTTAAGAAATATGACAATTAAAAATACATACTTATTTCAGATTAACGCTTCTTTTATAAGCAATAAAATATTATTTATGTTATGAAGAATAACGGATAAGAAAATTCTCAAATAGTAAAAAAAAAAACCTATTTATTAAACTTTTACAGATTTTCAATAAGTAGTCTTTATTATGAACAATTTTTTTATCACTATCAGGGCCTTCTTCTCCTCCATATAATTTATATTGTCAAACTAATTGTTCAACACACTTATATTAGTATTAAATTGAAAAATAGATCCTTTTGCATTTCTATACTTCAATTTGTCGATAACAAATTATAGATCATGTTTGATACAAGTATTTTATTGAAGAATAAGTACAAATAATTAATAAATAACAATATATCACAAAAATGGAATGACTAAAAGGTAAAACAATTAAAAATTGTGGTAAACAGATAATGAATAAAATAATAAATATATTTTAAAGTAAGAACATGGCATTGATATTATAATAAGTAGATTAAATATTATAAAATAAATAATGTGGTTCTTCTACTTTATATTTAAAATCCATTGTTTGATTACTTTTTTAATGGCTTAACTTTAAATTAATTTGTGAATGTGCTTAATTGAATTTAAACTACACTTAGACCACTAAAATTTCTTAAAATTATATCATAAAGAATGTTTATATATCAAGCCAATTTCATACCGAAGATTATTAAAACAAACACTATATATTACTATTGCACTTATTGATAGTTTTATACTAAGTTAACTTAAGCACTGCATTAAAGCTTTTATATAAGAACTATTAAAATAAAATGTACACCCAAATTACTTATAAATCTTTAAAAAAATTTTAATGGTACAGACAACAAAAATATTTTCTACTTATAAACTTTTTTTCTTGCTGTTGATTTTAAAATAAAAACATTCTGAGGAAAATAGAAAGAAACAAATTTTTAAAAATCTCTCCTAACATGTTTTTAAAACATCTATAAGATAGTCTATTTATACTTCCAAACCAATGATAATCTAGTCCTACATAGACAAAGAATCCACAGTAGTATAGATAACAACAAAGAACCATGCGAAATATTATTGATGATTTCACTTATCATCAGTTGCATTGTCTTGACCCTACCAAAGCAATCACTGAAAAATAAAAATAAAAGTGAAGCTGTAATTGATTTGTTTTTTAAAGATCACGAGTAGGAATTCTAAAGGGTAGGTGTGAATTGTTTTATAAATTCTTACATCACGACCAGTAACATGGTAGGAACGAATTCACAACAGTCCCAGTTATTTTTATTGAGTTGAGAAGTGTTCATAATATTTCAGAACTAACTATCGAATTGTCGTGGAGTTACATTTATAGAGTGAACAACCATTGAAAAATAATAACTGAATAAATATCTTATAAAAACTACACACAAATAAATTAACAATTAACTACCTATCAATTAACAATAAATGCTACTAAAAACAAATATTTGTATAAGGAAATAAATTTTCAAAAAACAATAAATGTATTTAATATTTACCTACTAATAATTTTGATAAATAAATAATTTTTATACAATAACTATGTCTTCTAATATATTATAAATTAATGACTTACAAATGAATGCCAAAATTAGATGTAATACTTCAATATTACAACTGTTGGAAGCTATAATATCAGTACTTGTGTAAGAAACATAAAATTGTGTATGGTAATACTTTCACCAATCATGAACAACAAACCATCCAATCATTCTTGTCCAATAGAAAGGCACATACCTGGACACTTAAGATAAAAAAAATTCATTCTTTCAACTTTCTTAACACTGAATCACTTATTTTGACTTCAGTATAAGAATAGTTAAGGTGAGATTACTTCAAAAATTAACAAACTTCTAAAAATCTTCTATGTCCACAGCCTTATAAACAGTACATCATTCCTCATCTTCCATGTTTTTAACTAAAGGAAATTCTGTATCCATCAATATTTCTAAATTACTAGCACAACATTTAACTATGGACGTATGTTTATAGTTATAGAAAGAAAAAAGTGTGAACTCTTAAATATCATCAAAAAGATTTCTTGGTGGTTGCTGCCTGTAATCCGTTTGATAATCTGCTATTGGTTCTGCAGCTGCTAATAAATTAGATCGTGAAGTGCTATCACGTGTCAAACCAGAATCTAAAAAAAGGTTTTTAAGTCAAATAAAGAAAATATTTGAATTTTTTCAAATATATATATTACAAAGTGAGAAAATTTATTGGTACATGGAGGACAGTTTAAGTTTAGTATTTTTTTCATTCAACTTATAAAAAAAATATTACCAGACAAACAATACAAGCATTAAGTATTTCATTATTTGATTGAATAGATACCATTGATAAAAAATGGTTTTAATTTTTATTTATTTTTGATAGTATGAATTATAATTTAAATTTTAATAAATGAAATTATAAGCTATTATATAAATTAAGACCTTAATTTTTAATAATTATTCACTACACTTTCACAAATAATTTGTTTATATCAATTATATACTAAGCGACCAACCCCACCTTTTCTTGGGTAATAAGGCATATTATGCATATATATTTTTTTTTTAACACGTACCAGCCATTAAGGATCACGCGAATATCATTAGTTAGGCTTCTTTGGGAATCTTGATTTTCTTTCTTCCCGTCTCAGCTAATGTACTTTATTATATAGAAATTATAAAAATAAAAACAAAACCAAATATTTCTTTATATACAAATTTATTTTCTTCTTCTTCTTCAAATTACTACAAAATAAATACAAATTTATATTCTTCCACGTTATATAATTGCACGGGATTATCTTGCGTCTTCGGTGAAACCAATTAATATTCCAACCCATTTAAACAAAACCTCGACAAATATACCTGAACCTTCCTAGTGAATCACTTTATCTTTTGGTGAAAACCGGATGAAAATCTGTGCAGTAGTTATTGAGTTTACCACGAACAAACGCGGCCGAGGACTTGATTTTATAATATGTATACACAGTAAAACCTATATTATCTGTCACTCTCTGCTAACCGTCACCTCAGTTTTGAGAAAAAAAAAATATATGTGTATATATTGTTTGGTTGCTAAAGTCATAGGCGCTGGCTAAGAATCAATTATTGTGTCTTGACAACTTTGATTCCTAGAATCTGTTGTTTCCTCAATACCTAGACTTCCTTGCTCACATTTCTCAGAAATTAATTATCTGCTCATCTCTACCTAATGTAGCTTCTGCAGTTGAACTACCTTCAGTCTTCATTCTTGTCTTACGGGTACTTGTCGTTATCTTAAAAGTACATATAATAATGTGGGAAAAAAGACAAAGGAAGAGTTTAGATCTCGCTACTAAGTTTGAAATTGTAAAACGTTTATGAAAAGGTGAAAGTGCTTCAATCTTAGCAAAAATCTATGATATTCCTCGGACGACAGTTAATGATATAAAAAGTGACGGGGACAAAATAGAAAATTTTGTTGTGGAAATGAAAGTGTGTGATGGCGATGCGACTGGCGACCCAACATTCAAAGCTAGTGAAGGGTAGTTGAACAAATTCAAATCTCGGTATGGCATTCGACAACTTTCAATACAAGGCGAAAAACTGAGTGCAGATAATAATAATAATAATGTCTTTATTTATTCTGGGACAAGTGCCTTATGTCTCAGAGTGTAAAATAATTACATTTAATTAATTATTACAATTAATTTAATAAGTGAGGAAGAATAAAAAAATGAACAAATAAAAAATGTGAATTACCTACAATAACAGTATTTTAAAAACAGATTAGAAGAAAAGAAAGAAAAAAAATTAAAATAAGTTTACAATAATTATATAAGAGAAACAAATTTATGGTCACATATATATCAAATTTATGCCAAGAAAAAAAACAAAAAAGAAAGATTAAACAATATTATCCGAGATTTACCTTTCATCCCTTTTTAAAATCTATCTATATGACATTAATAATACATATGTACGTGGTTTAAATTCCACACACTCAAATATATGAATACAAAATAACACACACAAATGTACATCTAAAAACATCATTCATTCATCGAATAAAGAGAGCATTAAGTCAATACTGATCCCCTACTATTTTCGATTTTTTGGGAATTGTAGGGATAATAGGTGCTGGAATATACGGGATTTGAAGGTTGGAAGATTATTGGAACGACGAATGGAAGAAGGTATAGAGTTCCAAAGGGAGGAGGATCGGATCAGGAAAGCTCTGTCAAAAGCTGCAGTTCGGTGGGATGCTGTATATAGATCAGAGAGCCGAGAACGGGTGTTGCGGGAGAGGACTGTGGTTTTGAATTGAAGGAGATCGAAAATGTAAGATGGTCGACGGGATTGGATAACTTGGTAAAGGAAAGATGTTAGGACGTACTTACGGCGGTAGGAAGGGTAGAGCCATTTCAATTCTTCGTAATATCGGGTCACCGAAGCATCTCTAGGGATCCCAAAGATGAATCGAACGAAGCAATTAAGCAACCGCTTTAATTTTGCTTCGAGATCCCTAGAGATACCCCCATACACCGAACAACAATAGTCAAAATGGGGGAAAATTAAGGAAGAAACTAGGAGTTTACGGATTTCAAAAGGGAACAGGTGACGAAGGTAATTGAGACGCTTTAAGGTGGAGAAGGTACGACGAGAAATTTCAGAGATATGGTTTTTCCAGGAAAGGGTCTGGTCAAAAGTAATTCCAAGGTTTTTGACAGTTGGGTAGAATTTGATAGGATTATTGTTTAGAAGGAGGATTGGATTATGGGGAATAGTTTTAAGGAAGTAGTTTGACCCTATTATTATTGCCTTGGTTTTGTCCACGTTCAACTTTAGCTTGTTATCCATTGCCCATCGATTTATTCGATTCAGGTCATCTTCGAGTTTTTCGGTGGCTAATATTAGATCGGAAGGGGAAAAGGATAGGTACACTTGAAAGTCATCGGCATAGACATGATACTGGGAATGTCGGATAAGAAGTGGAAGGTCGTTTATGTAAATGGCAAATAGGGTGGGGGATAGTGATGAACCCTGTGGGACACCACAGGATAGCGGAAGGGTTATGGAGGGAGGTTGACCGGGGACCAAAACATATTGGGAGTGATCTGAGAGGAAAGACTTGAACCATCCTAGAGCACTGTTGGATAGAGGTAAGTTTCGTAGCTTGGCGAGAAGGATATTGTGGTCTACTGAGTCAAAGGCTTTGGAAAAATCTAAAAGGATCAGAATTGTTAATTTTTGCTGTTCAATTGCAGTATGGAGATCATGGGTGATTTTGAGGAGAGCGGATTGAGTTGAATAGCTTGGACGAAAGCCGGATTGGAGAGGGTTAATGAGGGAACGCTCTTCTAGAAAATTTGAAATTTGGTTTTGGGCTAGGCGTTCTAATGGTTTTGAAAGGTTAGAGAGAAGGGAGATAGGGCGGAAGTCATTTGGAGAGGAGGGATTTTCAACTTTATTTAGCGGGCGCACTAACGCGGTTTTCCAAGGCGTGGGAAATATGGAGTTTTGTAACGAGAAATTATAAATATGATGTAATACGGGCATTATGACAGGAAGGCAGGATTTTAGTAGCTTTAAAGGAATATTGTCGGGGCCATAGTCACTGGTGCGCGATTTCAGAATGGCGTTTAATAGTTCGTCATATGATACATGGGAGAAAAAGAAGTTATCAGGGTTAAAGTTTATATGATCAATGTCGGAAGCGGAGAGGATTTAGGAGATGTGATGGGTACGAAGTGGTTATTGAGATTGTCTGGCGTGATTGAAGAGGAACAGAGTTTACCGGATACTGTTGGCGATAATTGTCGGAGTATTTTCCATTTGGATTTGGGATCGGTTGCGTTGGTGAGGTTATAATGTTTCAGCAATAGAATTTTAAGAAAAATTAATAAAGGAGATATGAAAACGTGAATTAAATTACAATCAAATTTATAATTGTGATGAAACCGGGTTAAATTGGAAAGCCCTTCCTAGGAAATCTCTCGCTTCATCATCAGAGACTTTTGCTCCCGGATATAAATCCAAAAAGAAAGGTTAACAATTATGGTTTGTGCAAATGCAACTGGCTAACATCGACTGCCTCTACAAGTTGTAGGTAAGTCAGTCAAGCCTAGAGCTTTTAAAAATGTAAATACTAATAGACTCCCTGTAAAATATTATGCTCAAAAAAATGCATGGATGAGCACAGATATCTTTAAAACGTGGTTTGATGATGTTTTTGTACCAGCAGTAAAATAATTTTTAGATGAAAAAGGACTTCCAATAAAAGCTTTGTTACTCCTGGATAATGCACCCGCTCATCCTATTGAAACTCTTCAAACTTCTGACGGAGATATTTCTGCCATGTTTTTACCCGCTAACACGTCACTAATGAAGCCTATGGATCAAGGAGTAATAGAAGCACTAAAACGTCGCTACTGAAAAAATATTTCTTGAAAATCTTGTTTTGCAGAATGACTGTGATCTTCCAGGTTTTTTGAAAAGTTACAATATTAAGGATGCCATTCATAACGTGGCAGAAGCCTGGCAGGACGTTATACCTACCACTCTCCAACGATACTGGAATAAGGTTTTGCCAGCGGAAGAAAACCACACGGAGGCTGGCCATCTTGCTAGCACAGTGGAACTGTCTGACCTTACCAATCTTTGTTCTACTATTCCAGACACAGGAAATTTTACTGGGAAATCAATGGGTAAACATTGATGAACTGGATATGGGGTATGAATTATTGGATGATGATGAAATTGTTGAAAGTGTTTTGAAAGCTAATGTGGATGATGAAGACCAATCTGATGAATGCCACGAAAGCGACTTAGTAATTAGTCACTCAGAAGCAGAAAATATGTTAAGGAGCTGTATTTTATGGTATGAAAATCAAGAAGAAGCTGAACTTATTGATACAGATATTACTGCTAAGGAAAATGAGGAACTTAGCTGTTCACAAGTTACATGATTCCAAGAAACTAAAGAAAATTTCAGACTATTTTAAATCTCGGGACAGCAGAGATGGTTGAGGTGTCACCACAGAGAGGCGAAGGTCCCGGGGGTTCGAGTCCCGGTCCTGGCCATATCTTTTCTTTTCAAATAAACTATTTTATAAAATTATATAATATAAAAATAAAATAAATTATAATAATATTAACGACTTAAAGTCAACTAGATCCAAAATAAAATAATGTTCAATTAACATTCTCCCCACGAATACATCGCAAATTGCGAGAACACGGAGGTGTAGGATCAATTGAAAAGAGGGGATATGGCTGGCCGAGAAACGTGCCAGGGCGGCCGAGACGGTTGAGGCGTCACCACGGAGAGGTGAAGGTCCTGGGTTCGAGTCCCGGTCCTGGTCATATCTTTTCTTTTCAAATAAAATATATTTTAAATTATGATTCATTAATTTTATTGTACATTGATGGCTTATAGCACAATAATTGTATGTCCATTTTTTCCCTCTATGAGAAATTAGTACCAATTTAAAGGTGGAGGTTAGCTCTTTACTCGTGTACAAACGTAGTATGTCCCTACTGTAAAATCATTTAATGATTGTTAAGAAGGGGCACACTACGTTTGTGCACTAGGAAAGCGATAAACTACACCTTTAAATTGATGTTAATTTCTCAAGAGGGAAAAAATGGATATACAATTATTGTGCTTTTAGCCATCGATATACGTAATTATTATTTTAAAAAAATATTTTTACCACATATGTATACCTTATTAGTACGTAAATAAGTTGCGAGTACATATATAATGTCGAATGTTTGAAATATATTGTTCAATTTATGTGTGTGTATATATATATATATATATATATATATATATATATATATATAAAACATATGTCTCACTCCCATATCCGTCTATTTCCCAAATCCGTCATCATCTTGGTCCCATACTCTGACGGATAATCGAGGTTCTACTGTATATACATTGTTTAAAATGTATGCAAATCATTATTATTATGTTTCAATGAATTTAAATACATTTAAAAACAAATATTATATAGCAATTGCAGTAAATTAAATAATATGAAATAAATATGAAGATTGGAATTATTTCACATTTTTTTGAATATGGCTTACTTAGAACAGGTTCAGCTGGCACAGAGACATTTTGTTTTCCTATACCAAATCTTTCAATATATTCTCTTCTTCTTTCCGCTGTTTCTTCTGATCTTTGTCTTCTCCTTTTTTCTTAAAAAAAAAGAAAAGAAAAATGGTTAACTTAAGATGTATATCATTATCTTGAACATGAAAAGATTCATAAAAATACATTAGAAATAAAATAGCTAACTTGAATAATATATAATATCCACATTACAGGTTTATATAGTGATAATACTCGTAAGTACCAATCATGGTAAATTTTTTTTTCTGTATCACTACAACCCATGAAGGGTCTTGAGTTCAGTATGTGGTAGTGACCATATTTCAGCTTATAGAGCTCCAGATCCCAAAGGATCCATCCCCGGCTCCTAACAGGTAAATAAAATCTGCTAGCAGCCGGTTTTGGACCCAGGACCTTCGGCACGGCAACTCAGTGCTCTACCACTGAGCCCCTCTACTCCCTATTTTACTTCATATGCTTTTATTAATTAATTTTTATTTTTCAAATATCAAAGTCTAATTTATTTATCATACAAAAACCTGTAATCAGTGTGGGAAGGGAAGGCTTAGCAGTGTAGTTTGAATATAAGAGTAGCAGAACTGGAAAATTATATGAAGACAGGCCATCCAAAAATTTTGTTTTTAGTTTTATGAGGAGGAAATCTGGAAAGTCATTTTTGTGGTGAGTAGGCCACCAAAGTAGGGTCCTTAGGCAAGTGTATAGGATAACTATTGGAGGTTCCAACACAAGATAGCATTTGACCTCAGGAGTTAGATACCACACACAAAAAAAAATGAAACATAAAATCTATTACCTCTGTTAACAAGTTCTCGTCCTTCTTCAATAAGCTCTGTGGTCAATTCATCGTCATCCAAAAATTGTTGAAACCCAATGAAAGAAAGAAGTCTTGAACCAAGGCTGAAATAAGTGGCAAGGCAGAAAGCTAACACTACCATAGGAAAATAAATATTGAAGCCATCAGAAATAATAGAGACAACTTCCATATGTCCCATTACCTGAAAGAATATATGATATAAGAGATTAATCATGGAAATGGTGTCCTCAAACCAGTCGAGGGCATTTATTAAACCCTGCCTATATTCTGTTTAATTTCAGCAGGCCCAATTAATAAGAAAAAAGTTTAAAGATGTTTTTAGGTATATAGATTTATGATAAAATTGATCAGTTTCAGAAGTTATTCCATTATACATTTGTAAACTGATATCATAACACTTGGCATTTTCTCCAAAGTAGATCTTTGGAATATTAAGATAAGTAACGTACATAACATATGAACAGCTCTGAATTACCTGGGTGTAATATGTTTCCATCAGTTGATGTTTAATAATGTGACTGTCCATATGGATCAGTCCGAGAAAGTTAAGACACATCGGTGGCGTTAACCGGCACAACATACTGAAAAATAAAAATATTAAATTTAACAATATATAATTATCACTAAATAAAATACACGCTAAAATTTTAAATAAAACTCATACATTCCAGAAAAAATAAGACTCTGCTCATCAGTCTGATGGTGAGGTGCAAGATAATAATAGTTTAGCACTCTGATTTTTAAGACTGTTGAGTATGCGCAAAAACACAGATAGGCTATGATAATTGTGGAAAGTAACTGTAAAAACAAAAATTAAATTTTAGAAGCAGATAAATAAAAAATATAAACATGCATGTAATAAGTTAAGGATATAAAAATTTCTTTTCCAGTTGTTTGAAATGTCTTGGTCTTTATTAACAGTAACTGATCTGTAAATAATTTGCCTTGAGAACAAGATTATTAAGAAAACAAACTACGTCAGGAGTTATAAAACAAGTAGGGGGTGAAGGATAGCTACAAAGCACCCAGGGAGATAGGCATCTATCAGTCCAATTGGTCTTGGCTTCTGAGAAATTTTTATTAGTACCAGAACCCAAGTGAGGTGAAGAGCCTCGTCTTGCATGTGGTACCCCTGCACAGTGGGGAGTTCCTCCTCACTGACGAAACCCATCGGAACTAGACTGGGAAGTCGATAAACATCCCCCAATCCAGGCGGAACTGCATAGGCTATTGGATGAATGGCTGAGGGTGATTCAGTCCTATTATGCGAACTCCGGACACCTGGGCGACCTCCGGTTTCAATAAATGCCTTCCTATAGTAACAAGGCTCTGCTATAGGTGACCGTTTATTTCCTTGATACTCGTGGGAACAAAATGAATCCAAATACAAATCTCAAAATAAATGAGGACTCCATGGAGTCCAATATGACTGATTCGTCAGGAATTAGCCAATCGGTCTCTGAACTGATGGCCAACCTAGAACAAGAGGTCTCAGACCTCGCAGAGGAAAGGGAACCACCTGCACAGAAGCTGGCAACCACCTCCGAGATCAATATAAACAAACTTTCAGACGAAGTCTGGAAGAATATGACGCATAGCCAAAGGAAGAACTTTCTAGAGCAAAAGAAGAAGGCGACTCCCGCCGAAACTCAACCCTCAACATCCAAGGATGAGAGGAAGAGAGGCAGGGAGAAGCAAGCAGGAGACTCCTTCACCTTGCAAAACGGTGAAGAAACCAAAAATGGATTATAGTGGAGCAGCCGCAAGCATCAAGGTTGCAGTTGCCCACACAGATTACCCTCATCAGAAACTGAAGGATGAAGATTTTCAGGGCCTTATGTTCAAGCTCCTGAAAAGAATGAGTGAGAGGAAGGTTGAACAAACCCCTATTGGCTTCAACGGCTACTCCCTGAGAGACGGAGCACTGGTGGTGAACTGCAAGGACGAGTCTACCAGGGAGTGGTTCGTTAGCAATATTGCGGAGCTCTCCCCATGGGAGGGAGCGCCGCTGAAAACCTGCGACCCCAAAGAACTTGAGGGTTTCAGGAAGATGGGCATTTTCATACCAAACCCAGTGGAAGGTATTAAGGAATGCCTACAGAATCTGCAGGTACAGAATACGGGCCTGCAGACTGAGAGATGGAAGATCCTTGGCAACAAGACCCATAAACATGGGATGTACTTTGTGGCATCCATACCTGAATCGGTGGCTAAAGCCATTGAAGAAAAGAATGGAAGAATCTACCATGGGTTCCACAACCTACAGGTAAAATTTTTTCCAGGAAAGGACGCACCCACACCGAAAGCAGCTGTGGATGATGTGAAGACTGGTGAAGAGGTGGGAAAAACAACGGGCGGTGAGGGTGCGGCTGTGTCGGCGGCTGGCGTCACCATCGGCTGGATCCACTTCGGGCCAAAGTGCGTCTGTTACTGCCAAGCTTGGTACCGTTGGCGGCAGCGAACGGAGAACGGAGGCAGGAGGGATTGCGGGTGGGGCGTCAGGCCGTGGGCGCGGCCGGGCCCGTATGCTGCAAACCGTCCCCGGGCAGTGGAAAGGAGGAAACTCCACCACATCCTGGGGTGATCCCCCCTCATCACTATGATGATCAAGCTGCTGCAGATAAATCTCCATCACTGCAGGGCAGCCAGTGGAACTCTGATGCAATATGTGGTAAGTCATGGCATTGATATTATACTTATACAAGAGCCGTGGATTAACAAAAATAGCAGGATTGCGGGACTGGGCCTGAAGGGATATAGACTTATCCAAGCAAACTGCCCAAGGCCCAGAGCCTGCATCCTTGCAAAAATAGAATTAAATTGTTTTCCAATGTGGCCATTCTGTTCCAGAGACTCTGTAGCAGTAACGATCAATTTAGGGGGCCAGGAAGTTATCCTGGCGGACGCGAATGCCCATCATAACTACTGGGGCAGTAGCAATACTAACCGTAGAGGTGAGTCCCTTCTGGAATATTTGCTAGTTAATAATCTAGATATAGTTAACAAAGGTAACACACCAACTTTTGAAATTTCTAACAGACAGGAGGTCATAGACCTCACTCTGAGTTTTAAATCAACTAGAATGATAAATATTACAAACTGGCATGTCTCTAAAGACTTTTCCAGTTCTGATCATAAATATATTAGGTGGGAACTTGAGGCCACAACATCAAGGCCTGAAACCTATAGAAACCCCAGAAATACAAATTGGGAAGGCTTTAGGACAAATCTTAAAGACTTAATTAAAGAATGTCCCCGTTTGGCTTCTAATACCTACCAGCTGGAGTTCTTAAACGAACTACTGACTAAGGCACTTATCACTGCATTCAAGGATAACTGTAGAACAACCACTAAAGGGTCAAACTGCAATGCACCCTGGTATATGCAGTTAGAGAAGTCAAGATCTAGAACCAGCTTTTTGCTTTCAATAAAGCAAAAAGGACTGGTGAATGGATCGAATATAGACACGCTCTAACTGAATATCATAACCTCATTAGGAAAGCCAAACGGAACTCATGGAGACAGTTCTGTGAGGAAATTAATAATACGAATACATGCGCCGGCATGAATAAAATACTCTCTAAGAGCAACTAATGTAATACCGTGGGCTCCCTAAAGAAACCAAATGGAGATCCCATGAACATAATAGAATCTATAACTGCTATGCTGGAATCGCACTTCCCGGGGAGCAAGCTTACAACCTCGGACACGAAGGTCTACCTCCCTGAGGATAGGTGCAAACCGGACTGGACATCAGTCCGTGAAATCTTCAATACCAGTGCCATAAAATGGGCAGTTAAAAACCTCAAGCCGTACAAAACACCAGGCTTTGACGGAATTTATCCTGCCATGCTAAAAGAGGGTCTTGAAATCATCTTAGGCAGGCTCTCCACTCTATTCCACGGCTGTTTGGCCTATAATTATATCCCAACAGCTTGGAGAGAAGTCAGGGTCACATTTATTCCCAAACCAGGGAAAGAAACATATGATGAACCCAAATCATATCGCCCCATTTGTCTTTCCTCATTCTTGCTGAAGACAATGGAAAAAATTCTTGATAGATATATCAGGGATAAACATCTCAATGATGGATTAGTAATGTTGCATCAACATGCATACAGAGAGGGCAAATCTTGCGACACTGCGCTGCATGCAGTGGTGGACCAAATAGAAGATGCTCTGTAGTGGAAACAAATCGTGCTCGGAGCATTTCTAGATATAGAGGGGGCATTTGATAATACCCCTACTCATATATTAACTAATGCCCTACTAAGGCACGGCACTAGACCAAACATTGCTAATTGGGTTATTGCCATGCTAAAGAACAGGGTCATCCAAGTCAATATGGGCAATTACCACCTAAAGGTTAAAGCAGCCGCAGGCTGCCCCCAAGGAGGTGTCCTTTCCCCACTCCTATGGAACCTGGTAGTGGACGAACTACTACACCTCCTAAATGAGGCGGGTTTCCAAGCGATAGGCTATGCAGATGACATAGCAATTATCATCAAGGGCTTTGACCAGCAAACTATTTCAGAGTTGATGACCATGGCACTAAGAATGGTGGTGAGATGGTGCACGAAAGTAGGATTGAACATCAATCCTAATAAAACGGTAATTGTATCTTTTACCAACAAAAGGATATTGAGGGAACTCAACCCCCCTAGGATGAAAGGGATGAGTATTCAATTCAGCAAGAAGGTTAAATACCTCGGTGTTATTATGGACAGTAAATTAAACTGGAATGAATATATCGATTATGTTACCAAGAAAGCCACAAGAATTCTGTGGACTTGTAAGAGCCTTTGTGGCAACAAGTGGGGAATTAGCTCCAAGATGGCTCGTTGGATGTACACAGCAATAGTCAGACCTGTGCTAACCTATGGCTCAATAGCCTGGTGGCACAAAGCTGGTATCCAACAAAATAGATCAAGGTTGGAGAAGGCAGCGGCTTGGGTGCATCATGATCACTGGGGCCATGAGAACCACCCCTACCGCTTCACTGGAAACTATACCTGATTTAACTCCTCTTGAGATTCTAATTGAAGCAGAAGCATTGAAGACAGCCTACAGGATAGTGAAAATAGGAGGGGTCAAAAAACCCACCAACGATTTTGGACACAGAAGTGTCTTTGATATTATCGAGCAAAATGCAGATCTAAAAAAGCATTCAGATTCAATGCTGAACAAATATAACTTTGACAAAAGATTTCACGTTAATATACAGGCGATTTCTAAAAGCAAGAATGATTGCTTTAATCCACCCAATGGTCTAAATGTGTATATGGATGGATCCAAAGGGGATTCTGGTTTAGGGGTTGTCAGGGCATGGATCATTACTTAGCTCTGGGCACGATACCCACTGTATTCCAAGCGGAAATATGGGCAATACTTGCGGGTGCCTTCGCTATGAAGGACCACAAGAATAAGGTAATCAACTTTCTCACTGACAGTCAGGCAGCATGCAATGCATTACAAAATGCAGTAACAAACTCCAGACTAGTGGAGGAATGCTGTCTAAGACTAGATGAACTAGCTGTACATAACAGAGTTAACATATTTTGGATCCCTGGGCACATTAATATTCCAGGACAAATTGGCGAAGAAAGGAGTAGTTATCGCTCCTATTGGACCAGAACCATGGTGCGGGGTCCCCCTTCCTCTGGCTAAGGATACAATTAACAAACTAGCCAAGAGGAAGATAAAAACACCTTGGTATAGAGCCAAGATAAGGCATACTAAACTTTTCATAAAGGATCCCAATGATAATCTTTCTGATAAAATCAAGAAAGAAGCCGCTCACACGTCGAGAACCGACCTCAAAAGTATGGTTGAAACCATCACTGGGCACTGTAAACTCAGGAAACACATGCATCATTTGGGCATTGAACAAGAACCTCGGTGCAGATGGTGCAAAGAGGAGGACGAAACCCCCTGGCACGTTCTCTTTGAATGTATAGCACTAAGTCGAAAGAGGACATTTGACCTTGGCTCCGGTGGACACAAGGAACTTCAAGAACTAAGGTTTAAAGACTATTTAAAATTGCTCAGAAGTCTAGACCTATGTAAGGGATCTTTAGGACTCAAGCACAATGGGCCTTTTTAGGCCGAAGTGCATAGTAATAAGAGTCACACATAAATAATAATATAAAACAAGTAAGCAACAAATCATTGAATAAGGGTGTGGACTACAAATAAAGATTACAGTTGAAACACTTAATTATACTACAATGACACAGAGAGTTGCTTCTAGCTAATCACTAGTATTTTCATGTTAAATAGATATAACACTATGAGCAGTTTCAAGGTAAATGCCCAATCCATGATCATATCCTTTCCTTCATATCTTGAGAAGTTAGGCAATGAGTTTCCTCTTCTGATTCTTCATTTGTCTTTTTTCTCCATATCGTCAGGACATAGCTTTTTCTACTTGGCAAGTTAAAAAAAGCCGTCCTCATTCTTCCACGGCTCAGCTTCCTCTAACTTTCCATGGAATTAGATACTATAAGATGAGAATTAGAAATGACATTTATTTGAAATTTTATTATCCTGCTTTCTTAGTTGTCTGACTGTTACTTAGTTTTACAACTACATAGCTTAACATTCATTACAGAATTTTATCTACTTCCTAGCATTTAATCTCGGTAAGTTGATTATCAAACTTCTCAATTATAAAGTATATATATACAAAAAATGAAGTATTTAAAAATGGTCTAGCAACTCTTTTTAGATCATATCATATGGTATTGACACAATAGTTTTTTTGGGTTTTTTTTATTCCTTTCTCAACATCTACATCACAGAGGATCTTTGGTCCTATTCTAACTTTGTCACCCCATTAATAGCATTGCCATAGTTACTATCCTTTTTTGAGTAAAGTGTGAAACAGATAGCAAATAAAAAAAAAACATTAGACATTCGTAGGAATAATTGTATATGCATACTATAAATGGAATATGGCACAGTTAAAGAAAAATGTTATTTATAAATGTAATGAGAAATGTTAAGGTTATAAGCAATGTAGTTAGCATGTTAAGGTTGGGAGTCACTCTCAAGTTAGAGGAGAAAAAACAAAAGAAATGAATAGATTAATATAGGTTATATAAATAAAATAATTCATTTAACTAATACATGGTTTAAAATATATCTGTTTTATTATTGTTACACTGGACAACAAAATTTAACTTTTTGTCTGTTAAATGAATTACAATGGCTGTTTCTTTTAGAATTTGGTGCTCTGATTGCAAATCCGAAAAGCATTTTTGCCTCAGGGGCAAGGATTTTGTGTAATTTCAAAATAAAAAAATAATATTGGTTCCAACCTTTTAATCTAGATGGCAACAACTCGACCTGATTTTTTGATGAGTTACGATCTCAAACTAGATCATTGAGTTCAGACTGATTGATTCTGTGAGGTTCTGAAGACTCCACAGGGAAATCTGGGTCATCAGTATAATCTGTTTCTAATCTTAAGGGTGTACCCTCCTCACTAATGTTTTCTAAATGTAAACTCCAATCTTCAGGTGACACTGAAATTGGCAGATCTTCGTTGTGCGGAACAGGCCTGGGGAGGTTGGGATATTTTACATTCTTTTTAGATTTACTTGTTATTCCAGTGATTTTTGTGATGCATAAATAACAGTCAGTTGAATGGTCCCGAGGTTCCCTCCATACCAATAGGAACAGCAAAGGGCATATGTCATGACTGCCCATTAATCCAGCCACAAATCAATGTAACACAGGAGGCACAGCATACATGAGGCGCCCAAGATTTGTCCTTTTCTCATGTCAGGACCAGTGTCCGGAGGCGTGTTTTGACTGAGCCTGTTGAAACTTGTTGGTTAAACATGCTTTGAGAGTTCAGACGACTTATTTGTTATCTCTACTGCATCCAATATTATTGTGCATTGATGGTGAGCCTTATTTAGAGCCAATAAATAGAATGCATTAATCAAGATAGGTTCATAGCTATGAAATGTCACTTTTTTTTTCCAAAATTTAAAATTACAAAAAATCTGAGCCCCATGGACAACTTTGATGGTCATATTCGGAATTACCAAAGCAAAATACATTTAATAAAAATACTGTTTTAATTTTCATGTGGATGTTACTGGAGTACATATTTGTAAATCATTCATTAAAGTGAGTAAAACCTTTTTTCCTGTCAAATTTTTCTTTATTTTAAAAACGTTTTGACTTATTAAGTCATTTTAAATTTTCTTTTCATAAATATATTCTTACTATTTATAAGTCCATTAATATTTGAATAATTTTACTCATAAATCTGTACATTATCAACCTTTTAATAGTTGTCAATTAACTAAAATTTTTTTTGCTTGGAGTTTGAAATGTTCTCCATGGTCATTCTTAAAACTTATTGAACTTACCTAAGTTTTAAGAATGACCATGGAGAACATTTCAAACTCCAAGCAAAATTTTTTTAATTTAATTGACAACTATTAAAAAGGTTGATAATGTACAGATTTATGAGGAAAATTATTCAAATATTAATGGACTTATAAGTAGTAAGAATATATTAATGAAAAGAAAATTGAAAATGACTTAATAAGTCGAAACGTTTTTTAAAATAAAGAAAAATTTTGACAAAAGGTTTTACTCACTTTAATGAATGATTTACAAAAATACTGTTGACCAGTGTTATTGGCCAATTCTCCCCAGAAATGGAAGACGTTAAGCAAGTAACTCGATCAAGTTTTCTTTGATTTCTTCTTTTTCTTCCAACAGGCTTTCCTTCTTTCCGAAAAGGCTTATTTACGCTCTTCCGACCACTTTGGTCGGTACTGTTTTTGTTTTGGTTGTTTTATTAATAAATGCCATTGACTAAAATGAGACAAAAACATACAACAAGCGAACCAAAAAAAAAATATAAAATTATAATAGCAAACCTCAATAGAAAAATAATCATATTTGTCTCCAAATCCACTAATAAACAAAGCAAAAAGAGAAAGAACAGGAGATTCATTAAAGAATGTCAGCTCAGACCAAACAACAGCAGCAGAAAGGATGGCACAGACAATGCCAAAACCTCGATAGATATAATCTTCAATTACACATCTCCAGTACCATTCTGCAACAAATTATAAACAATTTGCAGTTAAATCCAAATGTAAATGTTTATAAAGATGAAAATACCAAATAATAACCTATAGTTGGAGAGATGAGAGGCTTAGTGTTAGGAAAAGTGTGTTTGAACATATGATCTCTTGAATGTTTGTTCCTTTGAACATCTTCCAGTAGAATAACTTTTTCCATAGCCAGTTTCCATTGAGTTGCTGTCCGCTTAGAAGTGTGCAGTGCTCTGATCAACTATAATGACAAATACAAAAAACTAAAGTTACAAATGCCACAAACTGATTAAATTCTTTGAAAAATAGATTAATGCAATAGTATCAACAACTTTTTAAAGTATGGAATACGGATTTATTTAAACTGGCATTTTCTATACTCTCTATTAATTTTTTTTTTCAATATTTAAGGGAGATTGAAAATTAACAATTATAAAATAACCTATCAGACCTAAAACATTATCTGATGAACTACATATGTTTGCCAGTTTGCAACTCAACAGGATTGAACTAGCTTATTAGGAACTTAGATGTTTCTCCGTATCGAAAATATCAAATTAGACATAAACATTACAAAAGCATAATGTGTATGGAAAATTAATGAGCATAGAAAAATTAAAAAATGTCTATCGACGATAAATGTTATTATTATGTTAAATTCCGGTTAACTGTGACCAAAATAAATGTGTATATTAAAAACACTACTAAATCATTACAAACAACACTTGAGTGCATAGATCTGACAGGCTTAAAAACTCCAAAATATATTCTCTGCTAATTTGATTGACATTGATAAACAGTCATATACTATGATTTCTACCACCACAGGGAAAATATCAGGAAGTCAAAATGTATCTAATGAGTTAAGAGTATTGTGATCAACACAACCTTCTGCACACTGTGAAAAAGCTGTTCCTTAAAGAATTTACAGCTCTGAGTTAAAAAACTTATTCACAATGACCAGAAGCCTTAGGAGATAATTAAAATTTATCTGGACCCTTATTCGACTAAGAAACTTATTTTCTATGATCATAAGTTTGTGAATGTACATATAAAATATTTATACTATTGGATAATTTGATTAATTATATTTTAAATATTTAAACATTCACTTAGCAACTAAATGTGCCTTTACTGATTTTTAGATCTTAAAATAAAAGTTTCTCATAATTTATCCTAAGTTTGACTTCGAAATACATTGACTATACCCTGAAATGAAACCTGATTGCAATTAAAATTAATCTTAAAATTGTTTACCTGCTGATGAATTCTAACAAGGGATTTTAATGTTGGCGAAACCATGGAATCTGCATGAGCACCTGCAGATTGTACTTTGTTTCTAATATTGAGATCCCTTGGCACTTTATCAACCACAGTTTTCATTTCATAATACAAAGGGTCGCCATGGGTCACGCAGGATTTCATAGACTGAATTGACTGAAATAAAATTTACAAGTTATTTTTATTTTGGAAATGTCAAATAGAAATTACTACATTTAAATTTTTCACCAAATATATAAAATAAGAAAACTATTGACAGTATTGGTTAGCTATAACTTGTCAGTTTGTTAATGTTGAATTATTTAAAACAACTTTTCTCAATGAAATCTTCATTACTGCTTGGTGTTTTTGGTTGGAAAACAACATAAATAAATAAGGTCAAATTTGTATTATATATCGAAATATTAACAATTACTAAAGAAATAATTTGGACAGATGATCTTAAATATCTCCCTTATCAGTTGGTGGACAATAAACATCACATTAAGAGTATCATTTGAAGAATCACATCCAGTTCATCAAATATTTCTAGACTTATTAATGCTGTTTCCAGTAATTATTAAATAATAAATTTATAAAAAGAACTTGTTTTCACCAAGAAGAGTTAACTTTTGATAAAACTCTTCTGTCATGATGTTCAAATAATATTTCGATTCTGGTGATCAGACAGAGACAAAAAAAAGGCAGTGTCCAACTAGATGTAGTATAAATCCCGAATACAAAATTTTAACTGTCTGTGATTAAGTGTTTTTATGTTATGCGAGAATAGAGTGAATTAACAGCTGTCACATTGAAACTACCAAAATTAAATGAATCCATAGAAATATAAAAATCACGAATGTTGGTTGATTACGGTACTTCCTTTCCTGTAAACAAGGATTTTTCTTTTTTAAATATGTATTATTAAAATAATACTGGTAAGTTTTTTCATTAAACAACCACGAAAATTAAAATAACTATAAATTAACTAAATAATAAAGCATTACATAAAAATAAAATTAGAGAAACAATAGAAAAGATCCATGAACCAGTTATGCTATTAATGTGGACCAGTCAAGTCCTTCACAGCTGACATATGGTCCTCTGCACTGGAAAGATAATAAAAGTGGAAAAGATGATGTCAGGTCACCCGAGCTTGTCTCAGCTGAACGTGAACAGTTTTTAAAAATTATTAGCTAAAAAAATATACTATTATTAAAAACCAAACACTTATAGTAACTTTAAAAAATACCTCTAAAATATCTTCTAAAGTTTCTTCAGCTTCGCATTTGTCAGCAGAAACTTTGGCTATCTTAAAATAGGCCAACTGCAATCTATGACCTGGTGTCGCAGACAACCAGAGGGATCGTGGTATGTCAACTAACGCATATCCTAGAAGACCAACTAACAGTAAGAGTCCCCATGTGTTAGAAGCCGAAGAAGCAATAGCTTTAAGCTTTTGTCTAAACATAACAATAAAAATACGAAATTTGATCACAAAGAATTAATATATGGTTGTTGCAACCAGAAAATTGTATTGTAATTAAAATAATTCTATCATTAATAATTACCCATCTAAATGGAGTCCTGGCTTGATGGCAATATAAATGAGTAAAACACCACATATGAAAAGATAAGATCCATAGTAGATAGCATTATCAACCAAAGCAGATTTTAGCTTTCCCTTCACAGTAAATTCACCAGCTTTAGCGTATGATTGCATCAAAGGCAGAAGAAGCCTATAGGTTAAAAGAAACATATTAAATATTAAACAATCAAAAAACCACATTATAAGAACGCAAAAGTCATTATAATTTAATTACCAAGTCAAAACTTGAGAACTCCAATAAACTACACGCCACAAGTTTGGAAGAACATTGTCCGGGACATGACTCCAAGGTACCTTGCATGAATTATTTTGAGTTTCATTGTGTAAATTGATGCATTGGCGATATACAGTCTGAAATGTATTAAATAAAATTGCTTAATCAAAAATTACTTGGTAAAAACTAAATAATTAAGCCGTAGCATTGTGATACTCACTGATGAAACATCCAAAGGAAGCACAAATATAATTAAGAAGGAAAAATACCAAGCTATCAATACACCAAATGTAACAAGTATGTTCTGCCTTTTCCAATCACTATACTTGTACAGAATAAATGCAGCTAAGCAAAATGTGAGAACTACTTCTGTTATAAGGGGTCCCGAAGTCATTTTGTTTATTGATCAGATTCCTTTTGTTGATGCAATAATTTCTCTTCAGCTTCCTTCTGCATCTTTTCAAGTTTCTCAAGTGTAACTGATTTCAATGGCATGAGTTTTGGTTTGCATAAAATCAATCTATGTTCCTCTGTAAACTGTATAATACCTTTACTTGGAATTATTAGGGGAAGATCACCATCATTAATACTGTCTGCCATGATTCAGCATTTAGTCAAATGATACATGACCTAAAAATAAAATTGACTCGTTTTACTAAAGACTAAGTAAAATATTTTGGTATAAATTTAATAAAAATATATGTTTTATGATTGTAAACAATGTATATCTATATAAGCGGCTTGGAAGCTAAATTTTGGGCTACCTTTATGAATATCCATTTAAATAAGTTAAAATGTGCAGTTGAAAAAAAATTAACAATCAACAAATTAAATAGAACATTGAGCAAATCAACTCAAACCTACAACCACTTTTGATAAGATGACGTAACAGCACTAAGGTTATAAGAAGAGTGGCATAACAATTTGAAACCATAGAGCATACATCTACTTTAAAAATTCACTAGTAGCATTGAGTACAAAAAATGCTACCTTATCGTTTTAAGTACCTTTAACTATATAAAAAATGCATTGTAGACATTAAAAAATTTATGAATGTCAAGGTAGTAAATATAATTAGATTTAATTTAAGCACAGACTAAGGCCTGTAGGTGTAACTGATTCTGAGTTACGCGTCTTTGAAATTTGGTCATTTTTTAACACCCACTTTCCCCGATTTTCCTTTTTTTTAATTAACAAGAGAATTTTTATAACATATACAGGCCTCGTTATGTGCTTAAATTAAAGTTAATATAATTTACTACAACTCCATTTCACTTGAACTTCATCGTAGGATCACTTCTTCGGCCGGTGTTCCTCGCGAAAGTCAGTCAAGTCTTAAAATTTGGACTTTTTGGAAAAAAAAATTGTCAAAGGGACGTAACTCAGAACTCAGCTGCAGTTGGGCTCAAATTATAGCAAATTTAATCTACTTTAAAAATGATTACCAAAAAAACGCACCGATTAGGAGATATAGTCCAAAAACTGAAATAACTCCGAATATTTCGAGGTTTTTCGGTCACTAAAAGTTTTCCCATCCGTTTTTTTTCGGTAGCAAACTTGGATTTCCACTAGTCAGGCATGTCCTTACAACATATAAAAAATTCAGCTCTCTGCAATTTATTGCAACCTAAAGCCCTTTTTTTTGGTACCTGGCCGCTGGCCTAAAATTGCTGTAGCGAACCCTAACATTGACTAAAAGTGATTCTCAAAAAGAAGACCACCATCTCTACTTAAGACTCCCAAGAAACCCTAGTTCTTAACTGTTTATTTATTTGTTCAAGTGTTGGAACTTTCTAATTATATCATAATAACCCAATATACATCGCCTCACGTCCATAAAGGAATGTGGACACAAGTTAAAACGACTTTAACTCTGACAGATGAAGTATATGCTATGGGATTTCTTCTCAATGAGCCCGTTACATAATATCTTGGGTAGCCGATTTTGTTTTTAGCGAGTTCATTGAAGAAAACTTGAAGTCCTCCTTGTCTTTATAAGGCTAAAATATTCCGATATCAGAGTTTGATGTCAGTTTTTCGTGTTCCTTGTCTATAACCTGAATCAGTCTGGCGTTTTCTTGTTTAGGTCTCGTGATATTTTTTTTTTTAAGAGGAGGGGGTTATTGGCCCACAGCATCCGAGTTTGGTGGAGGAGCTGCCTTCTCAAAGCCTCCTGACCGGAGTCTGCATAGTGTCAGCCATCAACAGAAATGGGCATTGCCAGCTGGACCATCTTTATCTATTTTTAGGCCACGTGACTTAAATATATACCTTTTTATGTCCCTTCTAAAAGAATGCCTTAACTAATTCCTAATTTACTGATTATTGGTTGCCCAAAACTATGTGGAATCGCGACCATTTCTTATATGTTAATTGGTGACGTGTTTAAAATAATTACCTTAGTATGTCCCTTCCAAGTGAAGACGCTAGGCCATGCAACTAACTTCTGGATTATAATTGGCTGCCCAAACGATGTGGAATCACACCCATTACTTATGTATTACTACGTCACGTAACTAAAATAACTTCCTATTTACTTCCCCTGAAATAGAAAACAATGGGTTCCATGACTTAGTCACAAAACTAATTCCTGTGGCTTCTGATATTCTGCCATAACGGTGTGCCAGTTCGCCCATTTCTTATATATTACTAGATCACATGACAATATTAGTTTAAAGAGTAAGAGAGCAGGAGAGAGTAGAAATTTGCCTTATACCTGCCAATTCGGGATCCCGGTAGGTGTAACGCTCTTACGCACAACTTTAAAGCTATTACCTCCGATAGTGTTGCATCTCTTGATTTTCACTAGGGCAATATTTAAGGGCGTGAAAATTGTTGGGATCTTATTTTTTTTTTTAAATGGCTACTCCCACATCGAATTCTTTATGTATTTATAGTTGCCTTAAATATTCTATAACAAGAAATTTTCCTATTACATACTCCAAAATGACTTTTTAATTTTTATCCTATGCAAGATGATAGCATTTCTGCCATTCGTCGAGCCTCCCGATAAAGATATGTATCGTTATTGCTTGGAGCATCTCTCAGGTCGCTGCATTGTTGTAGGTTTGCACCGCCCATTGCATGACATAGGCAGATGGGACAAATATCAGATTCCGCGATACTAATTCTGTTCAGCTGTGCTTGGAGGTAATTGTGGCCTATGATGAGTTAGAACATCGAAACAGCTTTGCCTTGGAAGACCACGGGAAGCTACTCATGTGGAAGCATTTCCCATTTTTTCATCTATAGGCGTAATAGTAGGTTCTTTGTATATATTACAGTTGTGGGCTTAATCCTCTTCTTGGCTATGGTTAGGGAAGCGGGATTATCAGGTTTAAGTTTTTTAAGATTTATGTTACTTACGAACCAAAGTGCTTTGGTGAATGTCCTATAAGTTTTGGACTTGAATATTTATAGGTTTTGAATATAAGCTTCTTCCTTTTTGCGATTCAAATACATTTATGAAGCTTTTGTTCGGATTGGTTTCAGAACGTAGGTTGTATGTATTAAGATATTTTCTTAGATCTAATGTAGAGCAACGTCCAAGCAGGGTGTCTTAAGCGTTGGTTTAATGTCATTCATTTAGCAGCAATATGTGGACCCCATGTCTTCCGTGATCAACTTTCCCAAGGTAATGTAACTGTCAGATTCCGGGATGTTTTCATTCTCAAGTAGAGTTCATGTACCATCTCTAAGTAAGAATATGATGTACTGCGATTTGTTCTGATTCAGTTTTATTTTCCATCGTTTGCACCAGTCGTGTGAGTTTGTAAAATCTCAGTGGCATCCTTTGCATCTTTGTGCAATAATACTAGAATCAATCTGCGTACGTATAAAGCATAAATTGGGACGGTATGTCGTGGATGCATAGAAGTAAAGCAGTAATAAGTACAATAATAAATAAATTAGAACCTTCCATTTTCTCATCCTCCTCTTAAAATGTTCATCGTGCAATACAAGAGATCCTCTCCGTCCTATCTTAATCCTACTTAGAAACCTTCAAACCCAAAGGGGCTACGGAAAAAAAAAGTTTACTTCTCGCTGTTGCCGAAATACGACATAGGCTACGTTGGTACCTGGGGATGGACATAGGCTACTTTTTATCAACACACCACACAAGTGAAGTTTATATAAAACTGTAACCTGATTGACTAACACACCCAGCGGTCAACTGCACAGCAAAGCAGAAACCACTGAACTTAGCATATTGAAACTCACAGATAGGTAGTTGTATAGCTGAAGTGAGGACTAAGAAAATTAATTCTCCCAAGGCGTGGAATTGTCCAAAGTAATTTTCCCCTTTAATATTATAGGGGTTCAAAGATGGTATGGAATCCGTCAGTTTTGAAGTTAGACATCTGAAGTTTCGGATGTACGTGTAACTTATAGTAAAAAGAAATTAAATTATTTATTTATAATGATTTGTCACGAAACTTTGTGTGGCAAACCAAATTCCACGCGAACGAAGCCGTGGGCAAAAGCTAGTTGTAAATATAAATGTCCGGAGTTAAAAATTTAAAAATGTATATATCCGCTTCTTTTATTACCATCTAATTTAAATGCGGCATTAAATGCTAAAAGTTTTCTCAACTTGAACAGTAGTTGAATTGCTGGTTTGGAGTAGGATTTCTGAAATCTTTTATTCTGTAGGAAATAACTAGTTTCTTTGGACCTTATTTATAACCTTCTTAGGGACTTTTATAAATGTTATGTTGCTTTGATTGTATTTGAAGTTAGAGCTGTGCTAATGTGTTAATTAATATTATTTTTCATTGAGAAGTTTTAGTTTCTAGATACATTGAAATGGATAAACATTCTATACCAATGACCTTTCTTTTAAATGTTGGTAGCCATTAACATATTATTGTTGCTATTATTTTAAATGTTAGTTGTCATAACTAATTTTTTTTTTAATTCTTCGTCATATAATGGTGTATATTACTTTTACAGGATGGTGACATTGATAAAACGGGTTATCAGCAATTAAAAATTAAATCATTTATGAAAGCTGCCAATTGTTTTCCAATTTCGCAAGGAGTGTCAATTGGCCCGAATGCAGCTCCAAATGCTAAGTGGGATTCTTTCACTCCATCCAAATTCGAAGAAATTGAAAACCTTTATCATTCTACAGACCCAAATTCAAATAATAATTCACAGTTAAAGGAAACCATAAGTTCTGAATTGCCTTCTGATGATGCTGAGCCTAATGTCACAGTGACAGAATCATTTGAAAGAAGAGAAGACAGGCTTTGTAGAAGAAGAATCTTGGCTGAGCTTGAAAACATATGTTATTTAGAATCAAAGGTATTTTAATGAAACTATATTTTTATGTGGAAGTGGTTGACTGGATAGTTCTTAGAAGAGAGTAAAATGGTCAGGGAGTAAAAAAATTGCACTAAATAAGACTTCGGTCAATGTTTCAACCTATTTTTTATGCCATCTTCAGGGATGAGAATAAATAAGAAAAAACGATATATTCATTGCAGTACCAAATAAGATATAACAGTTTATACAAACAGAAACGATCTGATTGAAAAGAAATGTAAAGATTAAAAAATAAATTATGAAATAACTGATGAGAAATATTAATAATAAAAAAGAAATCTAGAAGATAATAAAACATAGTAGAATTACAACAGGATGATTTAGTTATGAAATTTAATGATTTACAAGTGGATTATTTTATTACTACAAATTAGGTTGAAATGTAGACACAAATAAATTAAGTTCAACTTATTTTGTATAATTTTTTTACTGCACCCCCAGACTATATTACACTCTTCTTAAAACTATATTTGGTATCTGTTCTGGTTGTCACTTCATGTTGAGTTACAAGTTTTGACGGTTCATTCGTTTTATTTTTAATATTTTTCAAAAATACAAGTTATCATGAACTTTATTATGGAGAAGAGAATGTAATTATGGACAATAAGTAGATTTTAGTTATCATTTCATCAAGAAACAAAATTTTCAACTAACATTTTGAAGTATAGATGATATATGTTTGTTTAAACATTCATTTCCAGATGAAATGATTATTGAAGTATAAACATTTCCCACCATTACCTCCTCTTTTCCATAACTAATGAAAAGTTAAAACTTGTAACTCAGCATGAAGTAACAACCTTTGGAATAATTTCCCTTTATTTTTATCCTTTTACACCTCTTTGACTTGCAATGACATTTCTTTTATTCTGTTGATTATTTTTTTTGTTTTATGCTATTTTTATCATTTTTAGGAAAAAATTAATCAAATGAGAAAGGAATGGTTGGAGAGAGAAGAAATGGTTAATGCCCGAATTGAAAGTGAGCTGGAAGCTGAAAAGCTTGTTCGAGAAGAAAGAAGATCGTTAGAATTAAATGCATTACAAGCTAAAATTTCCCAATTTCACAAACATAGTCGTGCCAATTCAGCTTTAATGAAGGTATTTAATTTTTAAGTATTACTCTATTTTAACACAATTACTGTATCACATATTTTATTATAATACAATGGTATGATGTTGACGTAAGCACCACTTGGTGGACTAGGGACCCCTCTGAAACTTTTCTCCCTGATTGGGATGATCATGGATGCAGTGTATGGTTTGATTACTAACAGACTTTGTTTTCACAAGTAGAGTGAGGTAGGCTAATGGCCTGTTTTCTGTTTGCTACACTTTGGAAAAATTGATTTGTGATTCATCATTGGAGATCAATGAATTTGAGATTCTGATAGTTGATTTTGGCCTGTGATTTTGACTAGTTATATTATTCTTCAAGCCCCTCAAGAATCTCTTTTAAATTTGGCAAAAACAGCTAAAGTTTTAGGAATGAGTTTCAGATAGAAGACCATGTATTTGTAGTTAGATCGGGGATCAGAGCAGAGAGAGCAGTTCGGAAACCTGTAGTAATGGGCCAATTAACAGTCAAGATATGGATCTCTGGATATATATGGATCATTTCACCTTTCAAGGATCTCTAGTAACCTGTAGGGATGAATCATAGAATCATACTGGTAAACAAGTGCTATTATGATATCAGCAAACATATAAAAAGTTTCTGCCATCTTCCACCACACGAAATACTTCCTCTATAAGATACTCATCCTTACTTATTAATCGCAGGCCTACATTCTCACAAGCACAGAAAAGAATTAGATCCTTGTTTTTGGTAAAAAAGGCCTTATATATTTTGACTACTTAATGAGGGGGAGGGGGTGAGAACTGATGGAGAAAAAACTGGGAGATCTATGATATGTTGGAGGATATTAATGTGATCAAACTTGGAAGGCCGTTTAACCCGAATTACTGATTAAGGGATAAGTTGGATATATGGATATAGGGAGCAGAGTGGCTCAGTGTTAGAGCTCTGAATTGCCATGCCGAAGGTCCAGGGTTCAAATCCCATTCTCTAGCAGACTTTTATTTAACTGTTAGCGACCGGAGATGGATCCTATGGCATCTCGGACCCTCCTGGGTCTCATCCAGCCTCCATGAAGTGGGTACCCAAAATAAGGGGGAAAAATCTTGCGGTTGTGTGTTATCAAGGAAAAATCACCTCCCATCACAACCGTTGCCTTAAAAAAAAGTAGTCTCTACCATGAACTGAACCCAAGATGGGTTGTAGTTACCCATTAACAGGTTATTTATTTTTCTTTTTTTTGGATGTGTGGCTCCAATAGACCATGGCTGTGATAGCAGTTTGTCTGAGACCTGCTGAATACTTGTAACTAGAGAAGCCTTATTTGGGGAGCCAACGACCATATTGGGCTTGTAGTAAAAAAAAACACTGGAGTAATGCCCAAAACATTGAATGTTGAAGTGGTGAGATCAGCTAGTCACAAACTCTTCCCTAGATTTCCTAGATCGTGGAACTCACAGCCTCTTTCATTGAGACCTTCTTTCCTTCTTAGATTTTCTGAATGCATTCACTTTTTCACATGCTCTCAAACATTATTGTTTGACATCTGGAGCATTTATGGTTTTGAATGTTTTTTTATTCCTCTATGTTTTGCCATTGCTGCTTTGTGGTTATTTTGTTGATTATTCTTTATATGCTCAAAATGAATTTGCTCAAATTGATTTAGATTTACAACTTGAAAAGAATACTTGATAGAAGAGAATGTTCATTGAGGGCTACATTTTTTAATTAATCGTTTGCCTTATATAAGTAATCAATAAGTATAATATCTATTGATATATGTAATAAATAATTGAAACTGATAAATTTCTTTAGATTTATTGAAGATACTTTTGTGGATACTTCAAATCATATTGCTATACCTAGTTCACTTATGTGAACATTATAAGTAGAAGTTAATATAACAGTCTAATGTCTATTAAATAGTTTGAAATATGCTAGTTTTGTTTACAGAAAGTTACAGAAGATGAAGAAGCAATAAGGGCTAAAGAACTTCAATTAGAAAATGAAATGAAACATTTAGAAACCAAAAGAAAGCTGAAGGAATTGGACAAAATATACAAGAATGAGGTCGAGTACAGTGAGAAGTATGGGGAAATAGCCCGAATAATGACTAAGTAAGTTTGCTGTTCATTTTCATCATTATAATTTTTGTCCTATTGAATGATCCTAAGAAACTTTTATTTGTTTATTTTAATGCCACATTATGCTGCTTTGGCTAATTAGACGATGTTTCAGTGGGAGCTCTAAATCTTCTCTATCCAGGTTTAATTAGTACAGGGATTTTTAATGAGTACCAGATATCGTACAGGCTCGAGACATGTCCTGCCCATTGTAGCCTGTTTACTTTTGTGATCCTAATAGTGCCAGCATCTTTATGTAGGCTCATGATTTCTTTGTTCGACCATTACTTCCACGTTTCATTGTTAAATACTGCTCCAAGTATTCTTTATAATATTTTTTGTTCAAACCTCATGAGAGTGGGCTCTTGTGCTTTTGTGAGAGTCCAGCATTCTGAAGCGTATATTAGAACCCTCCATGGAGCTCACCCAGCTTCAATAAAGTGGGAACCCAAAATAATGGTTTGAGCATGTTGTAGGACAGATCAGTTTCATGCAAACCGTTGTCAAAGAAATGGTATCATAGATCCTTCAAGGGTAGCAGTGGTACAGATTTTTTTTTTATATGAAGAGAAAAAAATTTACTTAATTGAGTGTTAATTTTTCGTTGGCCCCAACTTCATTCAATTTTTCCTTAAATTTAGAATTAAAATTCTATTAAAGAATTTTTTAAGCACACACAGGTCCAAATGCTATTCATTTTGATCAGAAAAGTTTATCATCCAAACAGATTTTAATCGGGAATTTCAAACACCTAAATTATTCAAAGAATTTAGCTATGCTTTCGGTACTTAAGAGTTGTACTACTTTTTCTTTCTTTATTTGTGCTGTTTGCTGCTTATGACATAATTTGAGCATCTAACATCAATGAAACTAACCTTATATACATGCCATGTATGCTCTGACACATTTAGCCGGAAATGTGTTAACTGTAATTTTTCTCTCTGGTTGTTGTGTCTTAAATCAAGGTATTAAAATTTATTTCTTATTCGAAACTCTGACTGCAGAACTTATTCATATCAGTTTTTAAGGTGTCTGATTGATGGCCTAGAAATATATGTACTAGAAAACATCTTTGTTAATCGGTATTTCAATGTTCTATTTATCGGATTAATTTTCTACAATAAGTTAATCATTTGTTTAGACATTTACATCTAATATTTGGTTGTTTTAAAGTTGGTATTGTGCTCAAAATGTGCTTATTTACTGTGTTGAAATACTTGATTTTGAATGTTTCTGTCTACCTTTCCTTTGTTCTTTCATTTTTAGAAGAAATACAAAGTATATTAGATCTCGTTTCATAGAATAAAGGATAAAAACACTATTTATCTTTACTGAAACCAACACTAGCAAACATTTTGAATAATAATAATTATAAACTTCTAGAATAAGTGAACATTATATTATAGAAATAACCGATTTTATCTGATTATCTTTTTCAGAGAGCTGAAGAATATCTTTCTGAAGAAGTTGTAATTGGGATAAACTATTATAACAACCTAACCTTACATTAGACTTGATACTTTTTTTTTTTTTTTGTAATATGTATTTGCTTATCAAGTTTTACTAAACATTGCCTATTATTTTTTTTTTCCAGTTTTAGTGACAATAAATTCCAAAATAGTATTTCAGCTGAAAAAGATATTGTGAAAACTACAAGCAGTGAATTCTTGGAGGTGATTGATAAGTGCAAGGTGGGTTTATATATGTTCTTTAATATATGTAAATTACATCTATATCATTTTTTAATTTTATAACTAATACGAAGTAAAACTTTAGAAAAATGAATTCACTCCAGAACTTGTGGTGAAATCTTATTCTCTACTATCGAGTATTAAAAAAGTTCATGCGAGTATAATGGCAAAGTACGGTGAGTATTTTTCAGTTGTTATGTTTTTTATTGGCTTGAAATGATTTGTTTCTATTTTACACCATTTGGGATAGTTTAGAATTGTTATTGTCTTATTCTTACTGTTTCAGGGCTAGTATAAGTAAGTTTTATCTGTTCACTTTTTTAAAATTAAATTTTAAGGCAATTTCTTGCATATTTGTGTTTAGTTGTCTGGCTGCATTCATATTTTGGAAACATCCTGTTTTCAGTTAGTTTAACAGATAATTCTTTTTTTTTGTTTTTCCTCTGAGTGGTCATTTACACAAGTGGCTAATGTTGTATTTATATTTATAATACAAATTCTTAAATTATTTTGAAACATAAAAAATTTTATGACTTCAGTTATCAGTTATAAAGAGTCAATAAAATATAGGAAAATAACTAATTGTTATCGCTAAATTATTAATTGCATATCATAATTTTTCAGAACATTTTAAAAAAGAACTTGAAAATGAAAGTAAAAAAGCTCAACAAGAATTAGAGTTAAGAGAGAAGAAGCAGAAGGAAGAAGAGAAAAAGAAACAACTTGAAGCTAAAAAGAAAGAAGAAAATGAAAAGAAAAAACTACAATCTTCGGAAGGTACACATTGTTTTAGTTCCTTTACTTAATTATTGCGGAAGATCCATGTTTAACAGAGCATGGATCTTCCGCTTATATATTATATAGTCTATTACACTTATACGAGGGGGTACCCAAAAAAACCGGAATCACATTTAAAAGTCATATATTTAATTTTTTTTACATAAGAGCCTTTTCCCCTTCAAAGCACTCTCCATTGCACTTCAAACATTTATCCCATCGATGTTTCCTCTATTCGAAACATTTTTGTACTACTTTTCAGTGATGGCTACCAGCTCTTCCTTTATTATTTTTCTTGACATCATCAATGTTGTCAAATCGGAGACCTTTCGTGTGTGGGAACAAGAAAAAATCATATGGAGCCATATCGGGTGAGTATGGTGCGTGTGGTAGCAAAATATTGCCGTGCGTGCAGGCACGTTGTGGTGGAAAAACCAGTTCCCTGTATGCCACAAATCAGGTCTTTTTTGATGAATGCTGCTCCGTAGTCTTCTTAACACTTCAAGATAAAAAAAATTGATTGTCGTATGTTCGGGAAGTCAATGGTCGTCCAGAACAAGGTTTGTCCTCAATTGACATGTCGCCATTTTAAAGCTAGAAAACCTCTTAATTATAATATAATATAATAGTTTTTATAATTAATTAATAGTCTTTATAAGCTGTGTTCAACATTACCTCTGTTTTAGCAGCGTTTTTACCGCGCATGAATTTCAGAAAGCAAAATTTCACAGCTGCACTTAGTTCACTCAAACTTGCAATCATGAAAAACGAGACAAGCACTAAACAGCGCTAGCAAAAACTATCTCTGCACGGGAACAGCTAGATCAACGAAAAAGGCAGCACTAAACTGGCAATAAGTAGCGCTGCAAGCAGCCGAGAGGCTCGAATTTGTACTGCACAAGCTCCGCCCAAGGCAGAGCTATTCCGTTTTTTTTTTTTGGGTACCCCCTCGTACATTATACTCCACTGGCTAAATCATTATTATTAATAATAATAATAATTAAAAAATTAAGTCACCTAATATTATACTGTATTATAATAAGTGAAAAACATTTTGTGCTAAAATCTATGTAGAATCAAGAACCTATAATGCATATACTTGACAAAAAACCAATGAAACAAAATCATTTACTTTTACTATAAGTGATGTTTTAAAATTACGAAGTAAACATTTTTAACAGTTATAACATAAAAGTTAACCAAAAAGCTATTAGTCTCCAGTAAAGGAACATAAAATAAATGTACTGAAATAATTTAGGTAATTAAAAAAATTTTAATTATCATATAAGCAATATATGACAAACCTAACCACCCGGTTTACAGAATGCCAGAACTTATATAATTTATTGTACAAAATATTAAAATACTTACTTCATGTTAACTTAAAACCCATTTTATTCATAAGTTTAGTATTATAAATAAATTCAGAATAGATTTATATTTAGGATTATTCTCACAGATTATGGTTAAGTTTTAATGGAGTTCTATTCATATTAATTTGTATTTTAAATTGAACTTCAGGTAAAATTAATAATGGTACTTATCAAAAAATAATTAAAATAAATTTTTAACTCATAATTTTTTTTCCGTTTCAGATATAGAAATTGTCCGTCTCAAAGCTACTTTGCAACATTATCTTAAGTATGCGTCACCTTTCAACAAAATCCAAGAATCATTGCGAACTTTTATGTCGGATGCATCTCTCAAAAAATTTAGATCTGAATGCCAAGTAAAATATCATAATTTTCAATACAGTATTTTGCTTTATATAGAGAATGAAGTTGATTATTTTATTTCCTGTTTAGTACTACTTTATTTATATTTTTTTCATTAACAGAAAGCAGTTAACATTCCTGTAAATGCAATATCCCCTACAAGTGCTGCACATATGAACGATAAGCTAAAAAAACTCACCTCGTTATTATCTGGACAGCAAGTTATGGTGAATGGAAAACTATTTATACCTTATCAAAATCCTCTGGGTGTCCAGTATTGTACATATTTTCTAGCTCAAAAAATTGTCGTAAGTATTTTTTTTTTTTTTTTTACTAGCATGTTTCTTGTAAATCATTATAATATCATTAGTTATTCTTTAAGGTAATGGAAATACAGTAAAACCTCTATTATCCGTCACTCTATTTACCGTCACTCTCTGTTAACCGTCACCTCAGTTCGAGAAAAAAAAAAAGATGTATATATATTGTTTGGTTGCTATTCATAGACACCAGCTAAGAATCAATCATTGTTTCTTGACAACTTTGTTTCCTAGAAAATGTTGTTTACACAAAACCCTGGCTTCCTGGCACACATTTCAGCAAATCTCTCCTCATCTCTACCTAATGTAGCTTCCGGAGTTGAACTACCTTCAGTCTTCATTCTTGGCTTACGGGTACTTATTGTTTTCTTAAAAGTACGTATAGTAATGTTGGAAAAAAAGACAAAGGAAGATTTTAGATCTCGTCACTAAGTTTGAAATTGTAAAACGTTTACGAAAAGGTGAAAGTTTAATCTTAGCAAAAATCGATGATATTCCTTGGACGACAGTTAATGATATAAAACGTGTGGGAGACCCCTAGGGTATGCCCCTTCTATATAATCATACGTTTGTGCATGAGGAAAGAGCTTAACTCCACCTTTAAATTGATATTAATTTCTCAAGAGGTAAAAATTGGACATACAATGATTGTGCTTTTAGCCATCGATGTACGTAATTATTATAATTTAAAAAAAATATTTTTACTACATATGTATACCTTAAATAAGTAACGAGTACATATATAATGTCGAATATTTGAAATATATTGTTCAATTTATGTGTGTATATATATATATATATATATATATATATATTGTTAAGAATTTAATATTTTAATATATTTTAGATATATAATATAATATTATGGATAGTTAATTAAAAATCGAGGTTAATTTTTATTTTTATTTTCTTACAAAGAAAACAAAACAATATTTGATTGAAATGAAATCTCCGTGGGTCAATGATAATTATTTTAAATTCAGGTATAATCTACCAATCTCTGTCTTAAAACTCCCTCTGAATCAATATATAATATCGTTCTTCTTGACAACTTGAAGATTCTTGCACCCAGGCTGCCACTGGTAGAATAGAATAACTTGGGATCCTGTGTTCTGGACACCTTGTACTTGAAAAGTGATGAATAACTGGAAGGTCCTCTTCCCTAGAGATAAGTGATGCTCTCTCTGGCACATCCACAAGTAGAGTATAATACTTAGGAGAGGAGGTCCTCTTCCCTGGACGCATCGTACTCGATTGATACAGGGTGTCCCGAATTTAAATGGCAAAACTTCAGGAACTTACAGGGGACCGAAAAACTAAGACAAAAAATTCCTTTAGAGATTTGCTCGTTTTTGCTTAGTTTTAGAGAAAATCGCAAAAAAAGAAACAAAACAAAAATGTTACAGGTAACGATTATCACCTTTCAAAGTTTGTCAGGCTAGGCAGTGAGATATGTAAACACTTAATGTTATCCTTTACATTCTTTTATTTGTTTACATTTTGGCTTCCTTCTAGGATTATAATTCCTAAATCATTCTTCAGCCAGTTACTCAGATATTTTTGTGTGAATAGCATCAGCCACAATGCCGCATACATATTCTAATGTTGAATACGCTGATATGATTTTTGTGTATGGTTTCTGTAACGGTAATGCTTTAGAAGAGGTGTGGGCGAGTAAGAGTGCCGATTTCCAAATAGAAGAGTGCCTAATCGACGAGTCTTTTCTTAGTTTTTAATAGACTACGAGAGATTGGGTCATTCTTAATATGTAATGAAGGCGACCAATTCCAGGCAGCAGTAAGAGCAGATTATTGGAGAAGAAATTGTGTCCAAAGCCACTTCGATAACAATCCTGAGACTAGCATCTGCTGCATTAGCAATATCGTGGCAAGCAATATGGCGAACTTCGAAAGGTGATAATCGCTACCCATACCATCTTCAAAAATTCAGAATTTATTTTTTAGTACCTGGTTTCTTGAAAAAATTCGCGATGATAATTTATTTCCATTAAAAATTATATGGACCGATGAAGCTACCTTTACAAGAGGAGGAATTGTTAATCAAAGAAATTATCATGTATGGGCTCTTGAAAATCCCAGTGCTATTAGAGGGAATAGGTTTCAGCATGAATTTGCTATTAACGTTTGGCTTGGAATTTGGAACGGATTACTGGTGGGACCATATTTTTTACCTGGAAGATTGAATGGTATCACATTTACACATTTTTTGGAGAACGACTTTTCTAATTATTTAGATGACATTCCCTTACAACAGCGGATTGAAATGTGGGTTCAACTCGATGGATGTCCAGCTCATTATAGCAGAGTTGCTCGAGCTTGGCTGGATATAAATTATCCAAAACGATGGATTGGACATGGAGGAGTAGTACCTTGGCCACCCAGATCACCTGATATGACACCCATGGATTTCTTCGTATGGGGAACCTTGAAGCAGAAAGTTTATTCGGTGTCAATCAACTCAAGAGAGCAATTAAGAGACCGAATCATAGATGCAGTGCACCAAATATCATCAGAACAATGTTTAGCTGCAATTTACCAAGTGAGTGCTAGATGTCATGCTTGCATTGGTGCAAGAGGACAACATTTTGAGCAAAAAATTTACATTAAAAAGAACAAAACATAAATGTGTGTGTGTGTATGTATATGAGACATATGACTCACTCCCATATCCGTCTATTTCCCAAATCCGTCACCATCTTGGTCCCGTACCCTGATGGATAATCGAGGTTCTACTGTACATGAGATGGTTGTAAAGTGTTTAATTTTTCTCTTGGATTTCTGTATTGTATCTGTGTTGATTTTTAGCTATAAGTATGCAAGTTAAGAATAAACTTTGTTTAAAGAATTTATTGAAAAGACTTTTTTAGTTGAAAATATTGGCTAACCTTTGTGAATTTTCGAGGTCTTAGGTAACGGGACCCAATTCAACAGTCCTTCTAAAGTTGGCATTGATTGGAATTGCAAAAGAACTATTTGAAAATAAAATCTATTCCACTTCTTTTTTTGGCATTACAATTTCCTTTTAACATTGTTGTCTTTGGTCACGACATAATATCATCTATAAAATTAAAATCTACATACAATTATAATTATATAAGGGGAACACTGGAGGTGCTTTCATTTCAATAGTGGGGGTAGCATGGAAGGCATTCATTTGAATAGGGGGAGTGTGGCACAAAAAAGGTTGGGAACCCCTGATCTAGAGTCTCCTAAAGGAGCAAGAAGTATCCCTAGTACCAACAGAGGCCTTCAATACCATGCTACTGAGAGAGTTTAGTATATAATGGTTTCGCAGAATTAAAGGGCCAAGAAATATTTATCTTCTGTCTACACCAGACTAACAGCGAAGTGGGGCCACTTTGATTGCTGGACTTCCCTAATTTTGACTAGCTATATTAATGATTGCATAAATAGGATAGCTTACTTTTTGAATAAATATTCCTAAATAAAAAATATAAACTTTTGGAAAAAGCTATAAAGCAAGTTTAAAACTTATAGATTAGATTATTTAAATGTAACTTTAGGTCAAAATGATCTTTGTACATTAATTTATTATTATACAATTATAGCTTATTGTGTCTGTTTTAATGTATTTCTATTATACTGTTATGAAAACTATTTCTAATAATTTGATGATTCTTCTGGAAAATGTTAATAAAGTAGTACTCTTTCCTATCAATTTTTATGAACTAAATATTTATTCATGTAAAGTACATTATCATTCTAACCAAAAAAAATTCTATTTTCATATGAAAAATATGTCTGTTTTAATATATTTTATCTTTTATCTTCCCTTAATGTTTTTATATGTTGAGCAAGGCAGCTCGATATATAGGGTGCTGCTTTATTGATCTTAGAACCTCATTTTCTTGCACAACTGTTGGCTTAGAAACAGTACAGATTCTACTTGTACTCAACACAATATCTTTCATTGATTATACTGAAATTTTTTTGGAACTAAGAATTTCAAAAATAAATTAAATTGTTAGAAAAATATAATTTTGTAATAGCATATTGATGTACCTGAATGAACATCAATATGCATACTAATGTTTTTATTACATTGTGGAATTTTAGAAACAAGGAGAAGATGTAGTGTCTAGTAAACCAGATGCTGCTTTCGCTATTGCAAGTGTAGCATTAGCTGTTTGGGGAGATTTCCCTGATTTTGGAAATCTTCTTGTGGCTGCCTTTTACGAAGCTTGTCCCTACTTGATACCAATATACTGGGGCAAAGAAGAAGGCATGTCTGATGTAGAATATTATAAGTATGTTTATATATTTTATCACTATTAATAATTTATTTGTATTTAATATTCTGTTTTTTTACAATTCATTGTCATCCCTAACAATATGAAGTTGTTCTAGTTTTAAGCTTCAACTAGAACAATGATTATTGGTCCTCTATTTATCGACAAATTATTATTTGCCGTAGTATCTCACTTGACCAACTCCAATAATTAACCAATAGTAAAAAAGATAAATTAAGGGAGTAGAGTGACTCAGTGGTAGAGCACTGAGTTGTCATGCCGAAAATCCTAGTTCAAATCCTGTTGCATGCAAGACTTTTATTTAGTCTGTTTGTAGCAGCCGGAGGTGGATCATACCGGACTAGAACGCTCCTGGGGCTCACCCAGCCTCTATAAAATGTTATAAAAATAGGGTACCCAAAATAAGGGGGGAAATCTGGCGGTTGAGTGTGATATAGGACATATCACCTCCCTGCAGAACTGTTGTCCATGAAACAGTACAGGCTCTATCATGTACTGAACCCCTGACCTGTTCATGGGTTGTAGTGCTACAGGTTTTAAAAAAAGATAACAACTTTCTTTTTTTTTTTATTTGACTAGTCAGAATTCAATCAGGACTGAATTATTCACTAAACTAAAGGGTCACTAACATAATTAACAGGATAACACTCCATTGAAGGTTTAGAGGATTATGAACTGCAAATATTTTATTATCTCAGAATAGTTGTGCCGTAGGTTCCAGGTTCAAATCTGGCTGTGGCAGATAATTTATTTAATCTGCTAACAGGAGCTATTCCCAGCCATATGGGATCTTGAGAACCTCCTGGGGCTCATCCAGCCTCTATAAAGTAGGGCATGCTTAATTGGAGGAATATCTGGTGGTTGAGTGAGATCTAGGACAAATTATGTTCTTGAAACACTACCAGATATTTTAAAATAAAAAAATTGAAGGTCGTTTGTTCATTTAAATTAAATCATATATTTAGAGAGATTTTGATTTAGAGTAATATCAAAAACTTCATCATATACTAATATACAGTTGAGCTGCTGATTCATTTTAGTATATTAAAAAAAAAATTATAATACTGATAATATTCTTGGATAGCCTCATTTGGAGTAGAGGGAATAAGGGAATGTGGAATGGATTTATAGATAAAGATGCAAGAACCGGCATGGGAAGTGTTGTCTGGATGGTCAGATCCATAAGTGATGTAGTCTCATATGCAAAAATATGATCATTTAGTGAAGTGAGTTTCAGTCAGTAGGGCAATGTCAATCTGATTGTCATGTAGAAATATGTCAAGTTCGTCTCGGTGGATGTATAGTCCGTTCGCATTCCATAATAGGATAGCTGGGGTTAATAAGAGGTCACATTCATCGCGGGAAGTTAAATTGAATTTCTGTGAGGAGTCTAGTGGAGGAGAGTGATGAGCGGTTTGATAGTTTGTTGTAGGTCTATCAGGAAGGAAGATAGGATGGAATATATGTCGGATTGTTTATAGTTATAATGTTATATTGTTTATACTGTGGCCATAGACATGGTCAGGTATCTAAATATATCCCCTCTCTGTCAAGCTATAATTTATTATTTACTTAATTATTTTAAGGAAAAACAAGGCTGTTTAACAGAAAATCTGGTGGGCTGTATTGAAAAACATAAAAGTTTATTTAACTAAACAAAATTATTGTTTAACAAATATATAACAAGAAATAAATATGAAACATAGAGTATGTGCGTTAATATAGAGATGTTCAGATGGATAGATCTGGATTCTTTTGGAATTTTCTTAGGCCTGCCCTCTTCTCCCACCCCTAGCTTAATTCTGGGAAGCTCTAAAGCTACTGCTCCAGTAGGTAGGTACCTGCTTTGATACAGATGTGCCCGAACAAATTTCAGATTTTATGGAAAAAGATCTTTCAAAAACTCCCTATTCTGACTTAGAACAGAGGCTACTTGACGATTTTGAGGAAACTCAAGGACGAAAAACAAAAATCCTTTGAAAAGCAAAAAAGGCCTGTACGCCATGAAGGCCCTGACCAGGAACCAGGATGCGTGACGCATGGATGGAGGCACCTCCACGCTTAAAGGCTCAAGGAGGAAGAAGAAGGTTATAAATAACATGAAGGTTGAAAATAAAACGAAATTGGCAAATAGCACATACATATTCGGACAAATAATTAAGAATGAATGGTTCGAATCTTGAATAATATTAAATTAAAAACATGCTAATTAAAATTATAAAAAATATATTATAAATTAAAAACAAGTATTTAATAGCTTATTTAAGTAAGAGAATTTTAAAAGTGACATCATTCTTCTCGATGGGCAAAGGAGACAGTCTGAGCCCTCTGCTCTTCATCATATTCATGAATATAAAAAATAAATATGTAAGAGAAGAAGAGCAAGTGTATCGATTGGTTATTGGGAAGACTCCAGGGGATGACAAAGATGGGGAGGGACAGAGAAAAATGCTGATCCTGGGGTAGAACAACTCGAAGCAGAAAGGAACTTGGAGGAAGTAATTCCAAGTGATTCCAAACCACCCATGAGGTTCTGCCTGTGGTTTCGTTACCTATTTTTTATAGTGGATGGTTATGATATAGTTTACAGCAAACAGTGTAGCCCTATGAAACCACTGGACCTTCAGTCCCTGCTCCCTTGTCAACAACCCGTCGTCCTCATTTCTTCTTCCTCCTGTTCATCCATATAGTATTTTCTTCGACAGTTTGTTTGGCTCTATCCTATCCAGTCCACTATGGCAATTTCTTTTGTGATGTCTCCTCTCCTCACTCCCATCATCTTTAGTTCCTGCTCCCACTCCATCAATCTGTCCTCTTCCTCTTCCAATGAGCATTTTTTTTTAGAGTTTAGAGAGTCTTGACTCCTTCCTCTTCACTAGCTCATGCCTGCTTTCTCTGTTTTCTTATGTTCTGATACATGTTCTTTAGTCCTTCTTGTTCTTTTATTTAGAATCATCATCTTATCTAATACTCTATTGTTATAATATTATTATTATAGATAGTTCGCTTCACTGAATGCAGTAACAGTGATCACGAACTTCTAATGCCGTAAATGATTTCTTATGGAAAAATGTACTTTGTGATTCGATCGTTTAAATATCATTCTTAGTATCTCAGTAGGGCCCCTACCGATCTCGCTGTCAGCTTAGTGTGTGATTGCCTTTTCTATGGATCACAAACATTTCCTTTTTTCTGACTTTTCAGTTCTGTTTTCTCTGATAGTTTGCTCTACTCTGGTGTTTTGTTCAATGTTTGAAAGTTTAATAATGTCAAGCATTCCATTTCATTTAAACACACATATCATAGAAACCATTTTTCAACAATGGTGTTAATTTATCTATTGCATTCCAAATATGTAATGGTCATATTAAATGAAGCCTCAAAGAATGGTGTCAGAATTGGAGAATTAAAATCAATTCCAGCAAGTCCTATCAAATTACCTTTACCCTTCGCCGAAAACCCAAGACTTCCTTTCCTACTGTATCCTTTAATAGTACTCAACTTATCCCTATTGAACAGATTTGCTACCTTAGACAAACGTCTTACTTGGAACCCTCACATAAGACTGAAAAGACAAGAAACAGCTAGATGCTTCCGATTACTTCAACACATACTAGACAAACGCTCAAAGCTTCAGATCAATTACAAAAGACTGATTTATGTGACTATTATAAGACCTATATGGTCTTACGGAATTGAACTATGGGGCTCCACCAAACCATCGAATTCCTCTCGTATCCAATCCTTGCAATCCAAAATCCTTCGCAAAATCCTAAATGCCCCCTTAGGTGTCACAAATAAAACCATCCATAATGACCTTAACGCTTCATATGTTACCGATTTAGCCCATTCCAGATACCTATCATTCCATAATAAACTCCAGGCCCATCCAAACCCACTAGTTTCCATCCTTGGATCCAATTCCATCCCTGATAATCCTTCTAGGCATCTGAAGAGAAGATGGCCTCGGGACCTTCTATTATAGAAATGTTATTAGAGTGCTGCCAGTGGGTAGTGCCTCTAGATGTCCTGTCATGTATTTATTTATTCATATAGACCTTGTACTAGATGTATTTATTAAAGTTGTTCAATCAAATAAAATAATTTTTAAAAAAAGATAATATTCAAGTTAAATTATTTTCTTTCTTATATGTTCTTCAGATTAACATGTGATTTCTCTATCCAAAACTAAATGAATATGTGGAATTCCAATTACTACAAAGTAATTACTTATCTGACTTCAAATTTATTTTGAATTGGTTCAATTATATGTCAAATGCTAAATTATTATTTAGAATTAGGGTTGCAGTTTGACAATAAAAACCCTAAAAATGCTTATTTAGTTCTTTCACAGAGCTTCTCATACTGTTCTTCTATTTCTCTCAGACTTAGAACTCCTGTTACAATGGGTTATTCTTATATTTCTGAAATATCCAGTGTATAATAGGATTACTGTTTTAGGAAATTGGGATTTCGCTATATTGATGAAGAGAGAGATGAAATAAATGTATTTTTGAAAAAACAAGGAGGAATAGCACGGTTGTATTTTGCATTAATGGTTACACACATGAAAAGCAGATCAGCAAATGAACATCCTTGGGGTGTCTGGCAAGCATGGAGGTGGATCGCAATGTTCACGTCACTAAGTAAAATTTTGTTATTATATCTAACTATCTCATATTTATAATTTTTTTATAATTATTGGTCATTTTTTTGAGTTTTAAATATTTTTATTTTTTAAAGAGAAAATATCTCATATTTATTTTTAGCAATTTCAAGAATAACTCAGTTCCTATTTTAAATTATAATTTCATTAAATTAAATTAAATTATCTATATCATATTCTTCAAAACGATAACAAAATTATTATTTTTTAGCTTTAGCTAATTTCTAGGATTGGCAAAAGGCAAAAGTTGAGATGTCCAAATTTATTGAGTATGCTCTTATTATTTTTTCTTATTAAGATATAGGCTTGAGTTTTAGCTGTGACTCTTTCTAGTTTTTTTCGGGGCGACCTGTAATCTAGTGGTTTGCATAACAACCTAATAAGCCCAAGATCATGGGTTCGTAGCCCGGCAGGTTTTTAAAGGGAGTAAAAAGTCCTTGGTTATGCCATCCTTCAGAAGGCATGTTAAATGGGGGTCCTGAGCCTGTATGATATCAGGTACTCGTTAAAAATGCCTATCTTAATTAAACCTTTAGGACAACAGGCAAAATTTAGAGCTCCCACTGTACTACCGCCCGATTAGCTAAAATGGCATAAAGTGATGCTAAATATACAAACAAACAGACTGGTTTCTTTCTCTTGTACCATCTGGTCACCCAGTTGGCAGAATGTTTCGATTCCTCTAGTGGCCAGCAGCTTTGCTGTTGGACCACTGCAATGACCCAGATCACCTGCCTAGTCTGTGAAAAGGAATTAACTATTTCTATCATCTCCAGAAACCCATAAAAAAACAATGTTTGAGCTTACATCACCACAGATTTTTGGGGCTATCCTCTATCTTATTATCTCTAACTCTTCTGTTTTCGACGGAGGTAGCTCTTACCTACTGGAGCATATCGTAATGGGCACTACTGATAAGATTGCTTAAACTTACATTCCGACCCTAGTACCTCTTTTTTTGATTTAAGAAAATATATCACAAAGACATAACATATATAAATTTAAATAACATTGAAATTTAACTAATAATAATATATTTTTATTTTAAATAGAAAAGGCCCTCGGCCGGGATCCGAACCCGGATCCTCTGTCTCTCCGTGACAGCGCTCTAACCATTTAAGCCACCAAGGCCACCTGCCGGCAGAGGACAAATCTTTTCTCTTATCCCATCCCATGTCCTCGTGTTCTCGCAATTTTTGCGATGTATACACGAGAACGAATGTTCTTTGAACATTAATTTTAATTTTAGGATCTTTATATTACTATAATAGCTATTATTTCCTTTTTTCGAATATAAATTTGATCATATTTTCATTTTATTTTAATCCAATAGCAAACAACTCCAACTCTTAAATTGCACTTACTTTTACACAACTTCTCAAATAACACCTTCAAGTCATTGTTTTAAAACATAATTTAATGTTGTGACTTCTTTACAACACTTCTTCTGAGTCAATATCTATTTCTCTAGGAAGAATGATAGTGCTTTGATCTCAGTTTCCTCCATTTGTATCATGTTTTATCAATTTATACAAAAGAAAATTAAAAAATATGGCAAACAGAAAACATACACAAACCGTACAAACACACAAATGCCAGAAGGTTACAAGATTGCTTTATCCCCTTTCCTTATCAGTGATGACCCCCATATAAGAGGAAAATACTGAGCATACAATTATTGGGGATATCATACCTTTGCAGCTGCTTGATTGCAGTTCAGGAGGCCATTGTAGTTATAAAAGGAAGAGCAAATGTTAAATAGTAGTGACTTGGTATATCACTCCTCCCTCTCTTCCATTTCCCTTTGCGCTCTTCATATGACTTCAGCTGTTTCTTTGTCTAGTGTGGAACCATGTTGTCATCAAGAACTGAAAATGTTTTAGATGAAGAAATCTTTATCTCCAGAATATTGCTGCCTGTCTCAGCCCTTCACTTGCAGAGATGTCTCAGGTGGCAGTCTTCCACTTTTCAAGGAATTGTCCCCTATCAAGAGAGTCATCATATTGATTCTTTGATAAAGGGGATCACCCCATTAGTCAAAAATAAACCAGGTCCTTTTGGTCCTGATTTCTGTAAATGCTAAATCCTGTTGATAAAAAATAATATAGTATTAAATATTTTTATTTTGTAAAACCAAAAATATTTAAAATTATAACAATTAATAAAAATCATGGTATGTTTCGAATCACACTATACACAATGACATGAACATTCCCACTATAAGATCATATATTCTTAACAAATACATAACATTCCACTCATCGACACAATATCATCCAAACCCACTCGTTCTTCCGCTTTCCTACTCCCTGTTACCTGGACTTGATAAGAAAAGATTAAAAAGACATTGGCCAAGAGACCTACTCAACAATTGATATATTTTTTTTTCCAAAATAACTGGATGATCATGGAGAAAAACGAAGAGAAAGACACTTCAATCAAATTTGCTAGATGCGCAGGTGCAAATGAAAATTAAATAATAATAATAATTAATAAAAATATAAAATAAAATAAATTATAATATATTATTATTAATTGTTTTAGATCCTGAAGCTGAAATCAGTGCTACAATTCTTCTAACAATGCTTGAAATTTGTGGATTCGCATTAATGAGAGCTTATGGGAAGCAGTTTAAGAAATTACTTCATTTAATATGTGTACATTATGTACCCGAAGTTGAGAAGGTATTGTATTATTTTTATTTTTTAGAAACGTTACTCCTCTCATTGTTAGCTTTTATCTGATAATTTAAATTATTGAATTAATAAAAAGGTGATATTAAAATTTATTAAACACCACATCACCAGATTTAAATACAGTTATGTAGTTCTACTGAGCATCCTGTTTAATTGGAGATCTAAAAATATCTAAAATAAGGCTTTATTAAACAAATACTTATTTAAATGTACATAATATTTGCTATTTTTTTAGGTTACTCCCCCAGGTCGAGGTGGCCCTGTTACACGTTTGAAATCATTTCTAGAAAATATGATAGGCAATGCTAGAAGTCTCCAACCACCTAAAGGATTACTGCAGCCAAATTTTTGGTGATAGTAAACTTTGATTTGTGAACCTTCTGTTTATAATTTATTTGAGAAATCAATGTAATCATGAAATATTCGATTCCTTTTTAACTTTGTATAATTAGTTTATTTAATATTGATATAAATTTTCATTTGTAAATAGTTATTTTTATATATTGTACATAAGAAAATTTGATTAGATTTTATTGAAATCAATATTTAAAATAATAATATTGATAATATAATTATAGTGTTGTAATAAATACGAAATATTTATTTGCTGTTTACTTCCCCTTCCAAACTTTGTATAAAAAAAATTGAAATAGAAACATTTTTCTAGAAATAATAAAAACTTGCTATCTGAAGCAATAGTTATCGTACTAGCAAATAAACCAGAATCGCTTGACTGTAGTCCAGTAACCAGTAACCATTACCAGGCTTGAAGGAATTTCTGTTTTAATATATTTTCTTGTAGAATGTCCTGGTTCCATTCTGTCTTCATTGCTTTTGTGGCATAATCATTTCCCTTCCCCATTTTTTCATATTTCACCAGCCTTCTTTCATTCCTTCCCTCCTCTGAAGCCCATCTTTTATGACACATCTAAATCTAAGAATATTACAGAACATTTCTTTCAATAATAAAATTAAGAGGAAAATCTTTAAAATGAAAACTGTTTTCATATATATAAAATGTATAATAAATATGTAAATATAAATAAAAAAAGAAGGCTTAGAAGATTGTTTTTATTCTGTTATATCTTTGAAATACTTTTTTATAGCATTTGAGATTTTCTTGATATTTTCAGCTGCAACAGTCTGGAAATAAGAAAGAAATTAAAGGTCATAAATCAACCTTCCCGGAATCGGAAAGCTATATAAAACAATTTTTTTCTTACAAAATTATACCCTGTTTAAAGAACTCCTCTGATTAAACAGCAGTAAAAATAACTGAATTGTTTATAATAAATGTAATAAATGCTTAATATTTAAAATGAATGTACTATTTGTAGATGGTTTAGGAATTTTGAAACAAATGATAAACATCGATTGGATAAGGGATTTTGGATATTAATCATTATTTGATGAAGAAGTTCTATTAAAATCTTAATGACCACACCATATGCCTAAATAAAATTACAAACATGAAGTTTAAGCCGAAAAAATTGGTGGTAAACTGGGAGAAAATCAAAGAAGATACAAAAAAAAAATAGAAACAATCAAAGATGAAATTGTGAATTCAAGTTTAATTTCTCTTTGCAGGGGAAATAAGTACTCGATCTGCAATCACTTTAATAATATATAGTTTTGTTGTTGTTTGTTCATTTAACGTCACTTCATGCTGCTACGAATATAGTTTTGTTATTTCACCATCTTTATATGTTGTACTGTGATGCACTTAAGCATTTGGCAGTAAACAACCAACCTTATGCAATAAGAATTTTACATATCAGACTTGTAATCTATGAAAGAAAGGCTTAAATTACGCTGTGACCTGTAAGAATGGAATAACAACTATAAATTATTTTTTTAGAGAAAATTATTCCAATTTGTCCTTAACTTAAGTCTGAATAGCCACCTCTTTCCATTAATTAAGTCATGAAGTTAGACAATTAAAGCTAAACAAAATTTGTCTGTAAAAAAATTACCCAGTAATTTTCTGGTAATTTCACTTGTGATTTTGAATATGGTAAAATTATAGCTGATGGAGGCTGAGAGTTAATGTTAATTATACCGATTTGTTCAAATTCCCTCTGACCAAAAATTAAGGGTTTTTCTTCACCAAGAATGCTGCTTTCTCTGTATATTTCACTGTATGGTATTTTACCGATTGTATGTTCTGAGTGAATGCCAAGCTTAACCATTTTAGGTGTTCCTAAAATGCATGTAGATCTGGTTCCTAGTTTCAGTCCAACTTCTAAGTTTGCTACTGTATCTTCTATTTTCCAGTATTTAGTAGCTCTTTTTGTAAGTTGATCTCCTACCAACTTCATTACTGGTGGAGGACCTGTTGAACAAATTATTCATCATGTTTCATATTCTTTTGCACTCATAAATCCATAAATTCTTTATGGAAATAATAAATACGTTAACAGTTGGATGTTACATATTCTACTCAACTGCTTTGTATTTAACAATAGAATTGGTCAAATTCATTGGCGACGTTTTGACTTAAATCTCAGATTAAGCCCTGAGGAAGTTTGCAGTATGGCCAGCGAACAGCCGACAAAGAATTTGAAGGCTGTCTAAACCAGAAGAAATACGTGATGAATGGGTTATAGAATTGTCATTGAAAATTATGCTGTGAACTGGAAGTAAAAAGAAGAAGAATCAAGCAGTCAAGAAAGGCAACAAGAATGCTTCATTCAGTAATATGGCACAATAACCTTTCGAAAAAAGTAAAACGAGAATGTTTAATTATTTTATTAAGACTTTTCTCACACAAGCAACTGTAACATGGACTACATCAGCTCTAATTTTCTCCAAAATTAGATGTAATTTATAAACGGATGTTGAAATTTATAAACGGAGATTTTTAAAGAAGCTAGGGCAGGTTGGACAGAAATGAGTTAATAAGTATAGACATGGAACTGGGAAAAACCATCGGCGAAAGGATAATGAGGAAGAAACTGAGATGGTAAGGACATGTTACGGTTACAGAGAGAAAGACGGGCGCAAGGGATTAACGTTCTTAAGTCCTTTGGCGGAAGAGATTAAGAAGATTGTTCTGGAAGGTTCTAGAACTCCCCACTCCGTGTCTAGAATGTTCGGCTTTGCCTATTTAAATACCCTCCCGGCGCGAGGCAGTCAGTATTGAACCAGGCGGTGTGATGAACGAGTAGTAAACCGGAGTGTGATAAACTTGTGTCAGTGGACTGTGACAATCTTGTGAGTGTAATAAACTGTTTCTGTTTGTTACTGTGTGTCAGTTTGTTATATTTGGAGATTCTAATATAGTAATTAAATAGGCCTAAGTTATAATATATATTTAGAATATTGTTATTGTAAATTTATATTAGTCTACTAATTTAATTGTTAATAATTGCATTGTATTATTTTTAGTCACGTTGTTAATAACTATTAGTATTTTGAATTTAGGAGTAGTTTATTCATTTTTGCACCCAGTAGCCGGTAACAGACACGTCCGGCGTATGACTCCTGTTCGATGATCGGTAAAATAAGTGATTGGGCTCCTGAAAAAATGATAAATGAGGCCGCCCAGCAAAACCGTGGTGTAAAGAATTGGAGGAAGAAATGGCATGGAGCTTTCTCCGAAGTGAAGAATGGAAAGAGAGGAACCTATGGAAAGAACTGACTTGACGGTAACCTAACTTTGGGAAATATAAGTCCTTAGTCATATTGAAAATTTTGAGGATATACGAATGTTCAATCTCAACTATTTACAACTAACCAAAAAATAATAAAACTGCCTTAAAAGTGTTTTAAAGAACTATAGCATATACTAGAGTTTTAAATACTACCTAAGGTAACAATTACAGTGAATGTACGATTTACGACTGGCTTTATTGCTAAATTTTTCTCTCTCCTACTATTTTTAAAATGCATTTTTATAATATCTCTTTTCATGTGGAATGTATCACATAATCTTTCAAGATGGTATAATGCTTAACAAATTTTCACGGATAATAAAAAAGTATATTTTGTATTTCTCACCATCAATGTCGCCGTATTGGTTTAGCCTTACTGTTCCACAACCAAAACCCATCATTTTAAAAAAAATGTTAAATATTTGGCACAGAACGTTTCCCAAGCGACTGAAAATAGTTTGAAAAATACCGCCAATTTTCAATCCCTATATATCGATTATTCCTCCAATCTATTTATTTATACTTGAACGTAAAATATATTCATCAGAAGAATCTATCTTATAGGTATCTATCTTATAGGTAACAAAAATGAAATTTATAATGCTCTAAAGTTTGGTTTTATATGTAAGTTAATTTATTTTTTATGTACTTACATAATCATTTACAACCATAAAATTGCCTCCAGTTACAGGTTATATAAGTGCTCACCTTCCTACTTTGACATATCCAATCATGTCTAAGTTAACTGGGCAGTTTAGAAACACAGCATGGGACCCTACTTTAATCATATCCCAGATTATTGCCCTACAGAGCGTATATTATTTGACACTCGGCGTTTGGTTAGTAGCATTAGACTTCATAGTTGGGACTTCTAGGTCTTTAGATCATATCTTTAAGTATCAGGTTTGTATTTTTATTTTCACTTATTACTGTGTCTATACTGTAACACCAATCTGGACAGTATGATAAAAATATTCTGCTCTAGGAAATTCAAGTTCGAGATGTTACTGGTAAGCTTGTGATAGTGTCATATGTGCTCAACTCTTTAACTGGGTAATTGATCTATTTTGATCATCAAATGAGTTTGCTTTGAGGCATTCAAATGATTTTAAATCTTATGTATTACAGGTCTGTTGGGCTTTGGTGGTTAATACAGAGGACCAAATTGTGTTTGGATTTTTCTTGTACTGCTCATTTTATGCATTTGGTTTTTTGCTGGATGTACAATGGGTAAGGAACCCTACTCAGATTTCTTAGTTTTGTAGTTAATTATAACATAAGTTGTCGCTTCGAGTTGAGTCACAAGTTTGAACTTTTCATTCATTTCATAAGCTTTAGTATGGTAAAGGCAATGTAATTATGGGAAATATATATATACTTCGGTAATCATTTCATCTATAAATGAGCGTTTCAACAAACATATATCATCTACACTTCAAAATGTCAGTTGAAACTTTTATTTATTAATGAAAAGATTATCAAAATCTATTAATTACCAATAATTATATTATTTTTTCAATACTAAAGTTCACGATGACTTGTATTTTTGGAAAATATTAAAAATAAAACGAATAAATAGTTAAAACTTGTAACAACTCGAAGCGACAATCTGCGGAACATATACCGTTTTGTGTTTCTGAATTATTATCATTGTATTACTTTGGTAATACCAGAAAATATGGTGCTTTTGTTCTGATTTCGAGAAGAATCTTATTTTGGTGGACCCATGGACTAAATCTTGATCACCCCCTTGTTGAATAAGAGGATAACTTATATGGTAATACACCATTCCTGCTCTAATCGGAGTATGATAGGACTTCAATCTTGAAAACTGATATGATAAAAATGAATTTTAACCATTGTTTTTACAGTATCATTTCTGCAGGTTGTCTCAAGTTTTAACTTTTCATTCCTTACCTTTTTAATATTCTTGAAAATAAAAATAATGGTGATGTTTATTATGATAAAAAGAGTTTAATTATGAGAAATGTGTATATTTCTGTAATCGATACATATTTGTTGAAATGTTCATTTCTTAATGAATTGATTACTGAAAAAATTCACATACATATTAGTACAGTTCACAGCACGTGCTTTTGAGTGAGCAACATCATCTCTGTGATAGTTATTTTTATATTCATTAACTTTCATCCTAGATACATGACATTTTACATAGTCATAGTTTGTGTTCCAGTGAAGTGAAATGTGAAGTTTCGTAGTTAATTACAGACTTAAAACCTGACTTTAGTAATTAAAAATTTACAGATATAAGAGACAGAAGTTTGTTATCTTTGTGTAAGTCGCAGCGGGTCCATCCCCACCTCAGCACCAGGTAGGACTCTTATCAGTTATTAGTACGGCCTCTGGCTCCGAATGAGGCTGATCTGTGCTATATTCAGATCAGTTCTTTTACGAACTTTTTTATTTTTATATACTTGTCTCCCCTCTCGGTTTTACCATTTTTTTTTCTCCTATCTGCTCCAGTAAATATAATATACCAAAATGAAATTTTACCACCAGGTATTATCTAGCAAAGCTGATAAAAAAGGAAATACAAAGAGAAGTCGATCCCTAGAATCAACTACCAGAAATAGTTGAACCAAACCTAAACCTAATAGAAGGCGTAAAGTCAATACACTTCCTACTACACCTGATGAAAATAAAGAACCCAAGGCAGGGTCATCAAATCAAAATACACAGTCAGGGTCATCTACTGAGTTGGTCGAAGATTCTCCGTTCTATTCGCCCAACAGATTTCAGCCCCTTACAAATCTTCCTAGTGAAGCAATGGAGTCCACATCGGCCCCTAAAGTGCACAGGTCTCCACCAATTTTTGTAAGAAGTATAAAAAACTTTAAACTTCTCTGCACCCAATTAAACAAGGCAGTAGGCACTGGAAAATGCTATTGCACTAGTAGGACCAACAATATGAAGATCCAATCAGACACGCCCCAGACATACCGGCAAAGAGTGAAATATCTAACGGAGACCAAGGCTGATTACCACAGCTATCAATTAAAGGAGGAAAGATCCATCAGAGTGGATGAATTGCATCCCACCATCCCTGCTGACACACAGATTCTTGCCTAAACTTATAGAAAAATATAAGTCTATAGATCAGCTATTTTCATTATGGAAATGTATTAAAATATTTTATACCCAAGGTTAATAATAATGCTGATATATTTTTTCTTCTTCTGTTTCAGTTACTTTCCTAATACTTTATCCTGGTGGTTGTTAAATCTAGCTTGTGCTACAATAATGTGTATTTGTGGTGAGTTTTTGTGTATGCGAACTGAACTTAAGGCCATACCCCTTAACGTGCCACCCAAAGTTGATCTGTGATCCATTATTATTTCTTTTCAACACCTAGGCAGACATAATTGGAGTTAAATGATACATATATTTTAAAACTTCCTCCGAAGGAGAATTATATAACAAGATGTATATATATTTTTAATGTGATCATATAAAGTTGTACATATTTTTTATTATTGAAAAACATTTTTATATTGTCATTAAGTTTAGAATGTATAGTTAAGTTAGCTTTAATGTCTTTAAGTTTTCTACATTCCTATTGAATACAATAAACAAATTATGTATGTAAGCTAAATTTTTTAACCGTGAAATTATCGACTTCCATTAAACCTTGTTATTTTTAACATTATGATAAGTGGTATTAAAATGTTTGTTAAATTCATTGTTTATTAATAGTTTGTAAAGTATCCAGTATGAGTAAGTGGCTAGAGTGTGTATATATTAATGGGAGTAACGATCATTAGATTAAATCTTGATCCCCTACTTCCTAAGATGGGTTGCTGCTCTTGAAACATTCGACTAAGATCCTCATAATTGGTGGAGAGCCACAAATTAAATAGAAATTAATACAAATAATAATAACCATATTAATTAAATGATATGAATAATTTCAAATTTACAAAATAAGTGATTATTATTTCAAACCAAATTTCAACAACATTAACTATAGAACAATTTATGCAGAAAGCTTTACAGCCATAACTACAGAATTAATAATTTAGTTTTCTTTGGCTAGGATATTTTCAAGTAAGTATTCTTTAAATGATTGCTAAATTAATTGATTTTTATTTTATATTAGTTGAGGCACCGTTATACCCCTATTTGTTTGTGGGGTGCATTCATAAACTAGATAACTACAATTTTGTAAAATATAGTAACATCCGAAGGTTCATTCTTTAATAATAACTTAATAATCATTAGTCAAAATTAATATTCAATAACTTAAATAATCAGTCATCTAATTGTAATTAACACATGATATTTTAAAATAATTTTTAGAATGTGTTTTAATATTAGGATATAGTTCTGCTGCGGTTTAACCAACTTTTTTATATGGAGGCAGTGACATATTTGCATCTTAGAGGTCTATTATTTTAGGATCTACTACAATCCTGCAATTCACTGTGAAATATTATGTTTTCTTCTTTATAAGATTAATTTTTGAACAGTTTTAATGATTTGTGTTGTAGATGCTCCTATTTTGTCTTTGTTCCATCCTATACCTTTATTGTTTACAAACTAATTACTCTACTTATTACCTAATTACTACACCTAATTATTTTTATATAATTCAATGCACCTGTTTAATTTAATTTATATGTATAACCATGGGTATTATTAAACTATTTAAGAACATTTAGTCAATTGTAAATATCCTAATAAATCATTTGTACAAATTATACAATAGTTTAATACATAATTTAAATTATTAATTTATTCATATTACTATCATTTCATCATTTGTATCGAGCTAATTTGGGAAAATGGTCCCTGTAATCTGTGATAAAAAACAAAAAACAATTATACTTTTTAATAAATATGTATTGTTTGTTTATTTATAAAAATGATATATTTATAAATATATACATATATATCTTTGCAGCAAAAAAAAAGTCCAAAATAAAAAAAAATCAGTTAATTTTTTAATGTGTTGTTCCATTTAAATTGCCTTTTTATTTACTTATTTGTTAACCAGTGGTTAATCCTTTTACCTTAAGCAATAGGATGTGCACCAATTTTTGTAAAAATAGGGCATATTGAATTTATTACCCATGTTTTTAAAAGTATTCTGCACCTGTTCTGGTATACATACTTGGGAAGACAAGTAATACAGTCTCTGTACTGTAGTCCCCTGTAATTTTTCATACTGATTTGACTAATCATCAGAATCCAGTGAGAGTCAAGAAGAGCTCAGAAAAAGTTTGGTTAAAGTCATCATTTTCTGAATAGACTGGATTTATTGGATTGGATCATTTTATTTTATGCACTTTAATTAGGTGACTGTTTGTACAAAATGAATATGTTTTTAAGGACAGGAAATCAATTAAGATGACGTGTTAGGTTGCATTATTGTTATTTATTAATAAAAATCATTAAAGACAGGTTTTAGTTGAGTTTAGCTTGAGGGAAAATCCACAATATAATTTGAATAACTTATTTTATATTTATTATTTTTCTGATGGTGATAATTTATAAATATTTTTATTTTGAAGAGAAAAGATTTGTCAAGGCCGGGATTCGAATCCGGGTCGCCCGTGTCACTAGCGTGGTGGTCTAACCAACTTAGCAAACCTGGCTCGGTTCAGGCTAGACAAATCCATTCTCTTCACTGATCCTATATCAGTGTATCCTATATAAGTGTTTTCGCAATTTTTTGGCGATGTATACATGTGGAAGAATGTTCATTGAACATTAGTTTAATTAGGATCTCGTTGACTTAAGTCAGTTTTATATTATATTTTTTTTTATTTATTATTTTTATTATGGTGATAATATTTAAATATTTTTATCTTGTTACGAGCCATGTTTGCTCAGTTGGTTAGAGAACCGCGCTAGCTATGGCCAACTGCACTAAGATTCCTAGAATCCTCTCCCCACTCCTACTTAGCCTAAATAAATCCCCGCCTATCCTCAGCAATTAGTCTTAAGAGTTCAATTAGTCGTAAAGCTATTCTTGTATACTCCTTTGTTCAAGTGTTAAGTTTTTTTATTCAATAAATTCCTTTTTAAAAAAGTGAAGTTCAGTGTTACTACTATAACTCGCTAGTGACGCGGGCGACCCGGGTTCGAATCCCGGCCTGGACAAATCTTTTCTCTTCAAAATAAAAATATTTAATATGTAATTCGAATAACATTTGGTGCATCTATTTAGCATGTTGGTACATTTGATATGTTGAAATTTGAGATACAACTGCATATACAATATAACTGTGCTGAACTACGTTTGTTGGTTTAAAATATTTTTAAACTTACTGAATTTGAAGAGTGTGCAGGAAGGCATGCTTGCTTATGTTTTATCTTTATTTAGGTGCAATTTAATGAGAATTACATACCATTTTCATATCCTATATATCCTGCTTTCTTTTTTACAAGCCATGATGAAAACCTATCACTTATGCTGAATGGTTAGCTTATAACAAAAGAAAGTGCGATCGATCTATCAAATACCCTCCTGGGACTCACTCAGCCTCTATAAAGTGGTACTCAAAATAAAGGGGGGGGATCTGGCGGTGGAGTGTGATCTAGTACAAATCACCTCCCTGCACAACAGTTGTCCGAGAAACGGTACAGACTCTTCCATTTACGGAACTCAAGACCCTCTATGGGTTGTAAAATTAATATTAGTATAAAATTGAATTTTTAATAGTCCTTTATTTATTCTGTAATTGAGTTTCATCAATGAAATTTTTAATTTAGCCACTTATCCCTATGGATTACTCTGAGGATTTAGGAGGACCATCGAATTTCCTCGTCAACTCTAAAATTTTCTCAGCCTCTCTGAGACCTGACAACCTAGCGCCTGTAAGATCGTTGAAGTACGCAGGATCCGTTGAGACTCCAGCGAAAAAGAGGAGGGGTACGGGTTCTTCTGGTACCGGCGTCTTCATTTCCTAATTAAAAGAAAATATTGTATTATATGAGGTAAGCATTGTGTAATAATAAAGTAGTCGTCATTAAAAACTGTTTACCTCAAGGTGGTCTTCAGTTGTATTCATTGTCATGTACATCGTTGAGCTCCTACAGAAGGCATTGCTTCCCCACCTCGTCACGATTATATGATGCGGGAAAGGGATTGTGCTATCGCAAACCAGTCTTCTGAAGAATCTAGTCACTTCTAATGCAATCTGAAATATGTCATTTATTCATAAATATTATATAAGGTAAATCTAGTAATTGCAAATACAAATTCGATTAATCTGACCGTTAATCGATTAAACTCACTTTACGAGTACTATAGTAGAAATCGTATGTTTCATATATAAATATAACTTTATATACTTTTTAGGAAAAGTAATGGCAATCAAGGAATTATTAGTCTATATAATTACAGTCAACTCCACAACTGGCAACCATCCCGTAAGCTACATAGCTATGATGATCTCAATTAAACTACGTCAGGACATAAAATACGATCATTCTTTATTAAAGAACATTTATTTTAATAGTGTATGTATTTGTAAATATGTATGGTATTTTTTTTAAGTAAGAATTTCTTAAGTCGCGTTTAGCAACTTTTGGTAGGGGTAAACTTGTAAGCTCGCGTCCGAAACATGCTCGAGACTGGCGATACCTAGCGGCCTGCGCATGAGTTATGCAATTTGTTTTAATTGACTTTAATTAAAGGGTTAGAATTGAATTGATATTAGAATAATTAAATTTATCTAAAAATCGTTTGATAGTTGTGGGATTGATATTAATTAAACTTAAAACATCAATAACATAGTATATAAAACTTTTCGTTTCTCCTAAATTATTTTATTTGTAATAGTTAAATATCTTGTTTTATCAAATTTATTGAAAGTACAAAACTAGGTGATCTAGGTATTGTTGAACTTCACGATGGTAATAATGCTAAAAATGAAAATAAAACCTATGCAAATACAAATACAAGGTATAAATAACATTACGATATACTAATTATTATTTCAATTAAACTATTAATCTTTTGTTTTGAGCTTGTGTAGCCCATCTTAGTTTTTTACTAATAAATAAACTACTTAATAATGTATATAATTATTGTTAGGAGTGTCTGTATGTGAAAACCAGACCCATGCTAATGATTTAAATTAAAAATTTAAATAATCCAGACTATAATTGATTTAGACATTTAAAAAAAACAACAGTTACTCCAAAGTCTTGCGTTTTCACTCCTGTCAGCAGTCCTCGTAACTGCCTATTTAAAGTTTTTTTAAAAGTAAAGCTAAGCATCTAAGGCAAATAATAGCCAGTTTGGAACATTCAATAGGGACATTTGACATCCACTCGACATGAAGCGGATTGGATTATGTAATAATTAAAAATATGTATTGAAGTTTCACCTCCTCTTCCGAGCACTGCTCCAACATGAGTGCCTCATTACCGACTATCCTGATCTCCATAACACTGCGGGAGGAGGCCTTAATAGTGGATATCCCTCTAGTCCAGTCACCATTCTCCACAATCTCATGCGGCGACAACCCCAGCCTTATACTGCAATCAAGAGGATTATCAAATAAAAACCGCCCCTTTTCTCTTTCAATCATGTTTAACTAGCTTAATTATAATAATGTTTTATGGTTGCAACGTACCGACATCCGGTCCCTCCCCACCAAGGCTCTGCATACTCTAGATAGAGCTTGTTCATGACGCCAGTTCCCATTGCATTGATGGCATCCATCTTGCTCTTCGGCAAGGCAGGCTGGAACAGATCTTTAGCTTTTTCCTTCATCACTCCTAGAGGTATTGTGACGATCACATAGTCGGCTGTTGGGATATACGGAAAGGTTCAGTTAAAAAAAAAAAACACTTTGAACATTAAAAGGTCAATAACTTTCTATATATGGGAGTTTTTGGATCCGCCCTATGTTATCTCTTGCTAACAATTATCTCCACTTCTTGTAAATTATCTTTTTTAAGTAATCTCTCTCTCTCTCTCTCTCTCTCTCTCTCTCTCTCTCTCTCTCTCTCTCTCTCTCTCTCTCTCTCTCTCTCTCTCTCTCTCTCTCTCTCTCTCTCTCTCTCTCTCTCTCTCTCTCTCTCTCTCAGTATATATAAGGAAAGCGAGAGATAACTATTGAAAGGAAATGTATTTTTTTTAATAATTTCCATACATAGGTGAGCTCCTAGTAAACTTTCCCATAAAATCATCTCATTTATATTTTAAAAATGTAAAAATCCAGGTTTTAAATTTCTTATTCTTTCTGAGGAAATAGGTAAAAACAAAACCATAAAATATGTTACCGATTATTCTTGTATTTTTTTAAAACTTTCTAAAATTTTATCTTATTACATATCATTGCATTTTTTACCAATGCAAGAGAACCGACTCCGGTAGTATTATTTAACTAAGAATTTCAAAGTCTGTTGAAAAAATATTGATATTTATTTACGAGTAAGCTCCTTTTTTTCATTCATAAATAAGATTTGCAATGCTTATGATCAAGTAAACATCCAAGTCGTTACCTTCATAGCAGCTGTAGTCCGCTGTGTGGACCAAGGCCCTTGGTTCACAAGGAGTGAGTTCTTCTTTCCACTCGATCTTGACGACCTCCTTCTCAAGGAAGATCCTGTGGAAGGGAATGCCATTCACGATGGGTGATAGCAAGGACAGCATGCCCATTGGAACCACCACCGATGGGCCTGGTATTTTTTTCCTTATCCCAATCGTTGGTGCTGACACGTTGTTAAGGTCTCCTCCCCAATGACCCTTTAATTCATTCACCATCCCGAAAAGAACTCGTTCTGCGATGTATCTGGAGCATTACATTTATAGGTTTATGATTATTTATCTATTTAAATCAGTTAAAAGAAAAGTAAATGATATACCTTTCTTCTTCAGGATAGTTGAGCAGTTCTTGGTTGATTCGCAGAGTGAGGAAATGCAGGAGTGAAGTCTTCTCACCAAGGTAGGTGGCTTCTCTCATGATATGGCGAAAGAGGAGATCCTCTGCTTCATATTCTTTGATGGGATTGCCATCGGAAGTGAGAAAGAGGGTTGGCTCTGGTTCTGGTACTTTGAGGATCCTGTCGATTTCCCCTTCGCCGACAGCAAGGGCGAGAGAAAAGAGAGGATTGGATATGTTCAATCCCCCGCTGAGCTGGCCGCATCCGAGCTCCACCGCAGCGTCCCCCAGCCAGCAGCTTGTGATCTGGCCACCTAGCCTGTGCGTCAACTTCTTGTTATTAGCTTTTAAAACTCGTTATCCAAGTAATGAATGAAATGTAGGACTTACGGACCTGTTACTTGCCTCCAGTAGCGTTACGTCACAAAGCCCACAGTAGCAGAGCCTCTCGGCAGCGGAAAGCCCCGACAATCCTCCTCCAATGACGACGATCTTGGGACACCCACAGCTCGGTTTGACCATGCAGCTTTCCTCGAGGCAGAAACATGGTCCTGGTTCTTCTTTCTCCTTCGGTTTGTCCTTTAATTTACTCAGTGCATATCGACTACAAAATGGATTTAGTGTTAACTATTGAATATTGTTGGTAATGGTCACGTTCGACAAAGAATCGTGAAGAATATGCTAATAATCTTTATTTTTAACGCATTATTATTATCACATGGATATCCTAATTTATATATATATCATTATCTGATAACTATGATCTTTACAGTAAAGTGATATGAGTTTTTTTCTATATTGAAATTCTCAAATTTTGGATTTTAGATTCGATAGCCCATTCTGCTATCCATAAAAAGAATTCTAATAAAAAATGAACAGAGAACTTCTTATTATTTGACTTCCTCATAAGCCATTACGTTGAGGAGCCTCCACCCAATTCAGCCATTACTCTCGGTCCCTACTTAGCTGCTTCGTTTCCTGGAGGGTTTCGCCTCTCTCTCCTCTGATCCGCTGAATATATTTCTGAAAAGAAACCCTGGGACGGCCTCCAGTGCCTCCTTCCAGGTCTAACTTCCTCATTCTCCACCCAACAAACGTGGCCAAACCACCATAGCTCTCGGTTTTATATTATATCGGAAGCTCTTACCTGTTTGAAGAGCTAGGCTTCAAATAAAACTCTTTATTTAGTATTAATAACAATATCAATTTATTTCACACAAAGCGTCTCTTTTCCAAGTTTTTAGAATCAGATATATGTAAGGTTATCAACAACTGGGTGCAGGTTACGCATGGATTTGCCACTGTAATACAAATAAATAAAAACTATGCTATAGTTAACTAAAAAATGAATATTAATTAATGTTGGTCAAGAAATAATTATGTAATGCAATAAAATAAATTAAATGGTTGAGGCAGTGGCAAATCCATTTCACACGAAAACCTCATTGATCACATGGCTGTTTATAACCTTCACGATGGTGTTTTACTCCCGTTACATCACTCCCCCCAATGGCATCGGCACAGAACATAACCTTGGGTTTCACTACACGACCGGAGCGGGTCTGGTAAACCGGCTTCGGTTGCTTCTGTTCTGCGTCGAGGTCATTCGAAGGGTCGTCTGCCGCAGGTGAAGGAGTGGGTTGATCCCTGTTGGCGCTGGTCGCAGTTGCAGGCGATGTAGAAGGTCGCTCCCTGTTTTCGCCATTCACCGCCGGTTCCGTCAGGAGATGCGCGGGCTTCAAACGGTCCATTGTAATGGTCTTCGGTCCTGAAGGCAACTCCACCTTATAGGTTTTCTCCTGTCGGGATATTACCTTGTAGGGTCCTGTATACGGTGGTGTAAGCGGCTTGCTCACCGTATCATCCCTCAGGAACACGTGGGTGCAATCTTTTAGGTCTCGGTGAACGAAGGACTTGGCCGAGCTGCTGCGGTGTGGCGCTGGCCGCAAATTTTTCATTGAGTCGCGTAAATTCTTGAGCGTTGACTCAGCGTCCTCTCGGCGTCCTGATGGCTCAAAAAATTCTCCCGGGAGACGCAGAGGCTGACCGAAAACCATTTCCGCAGAGCTGGCTCCTATATCTTCTCTAACCGCAGACCTGAGACCCAAAAGAACAGTCGGAAGTATCTTCGCCCATCCAGCCGTGTTCAACGTAGCCGTGAGGGATGCCTTGAGAGACCTATACCACCGCTCTACACATCCGTTGGACTGAGGATGGTACGCCATAGTCCTGTTCCTTTGAACACCAAGGACGCGAGTGAGATTAATGAACAGATCTGACTCGAACTGACGCCCTTGGTCGGTCGTGATCCTAGCTGGCGTACCGTAGCGAGAGATCCACGAGCAGACTACTGCTTCTGCCACCTTCGTGCTGGTGATTTCGTCCAATGGACATGCCTTGGGCCAACGTGTGAATCTGTCTACCATTGTAAGGCAGTAACGCATACCGTTGGACGGTGGCAAAGGTCCAATGAGGTCCACATGCAGGTGCTCAAACCTGCTACTGGGTGCAAAGGTACCTGGAGGGGTGACTGTATGTCGGACGACCTTAGACCGCTGGCAAGGAATGCAACAACGAGCCCACCTCGAGATGTCACTGTTCATACCTGGCCAGAAAAAACGCTGTGTGACCAATCGCCTCGAGGTTCGTATCCCGGGATGACTGAGCCCATGTAGGCGGTGAAAAATCTCTTCTCGCATGGATTCAGGGACATAGGGCCGTGCCTGCTGGGTAGAAGTCTCACAGAGGACTAATGCTTCTGTACCGGGAGGCTTGATCCAGCGGAACTGAAGACGAGTGTTCTTCTGTAGATCCGGAATTGCTGGATCCTTCTTCTGCTCATTTGCCATATGAGTATAGTCCTCGGTCGAGTCTATGTCCTCTATTCTCGAGAGTGCGTCAGCTACTGGGTTCTTTTCCCCAGGTATGTGGCGGATGTCAGTGGTGAACTGGCTGATGAAGTTTACCAACCGAATCCGCATGGGCGTCGCAGTTTCTGGCTTCTGGTGAAAGGCATATTCCAGGGGCTTGTGGTCCGACCAAATCGTGAAATGCCGTCCCTCCAGGTAATGCCGGAAGTGCTTGATCGCTCGGTGGATAGCCAGCAATTCCCTATCGTACGTGGCGTATTTCTTCTGGGCTGGAGCGAACGCTTTGGAGAAAAACCCAAGAGGTCGCCAAACACTGCCATCCTTCTGCTGCAAAACTGCTCCCATAGCAGTACTGGAGGCGTCACATACCAGGACGAGCTCAGCATTCTCCTTCGGGTGTCCAAGCACCGCCGCGTTCTGGATTGCGGTTTTGCAACGTTCAAATGCTGAAGTGGCCTCAACATCCCAGTCCACCGGCCTCTTGTCATTCTTCTTCGCTCCAGCGAGGAACCTGTTCAAAGGTGCTTGCATATCCGCCGCCCTGGGTATGCAACGGCGATAGAAGTTAAACATACCCAGAAAACGTCGCAGGTCCCTTATTGTCTCTGGCCTAGGATAGGAAGCAATGGCTTCCACCTTCGAAGGAAGAGTCCTGAAACCACATCCATTCACCGTGTGGCCCAAAAATTCGACTTCCTGACGAGCAAACACACACTTCGCCAGGTTCACAGTGAGGCCATTGTCCTCGAGACGACGCAGGATTTCCTCCACATGTGTTATGTGCTCTTTTTCGTCTCTCGAGCCGATGATTATATCATCGAGGTACCACCACGCGAAATCTAAATCTCTTAGCACCCGATCCAGAAATCGCTGAAAGGTTTGTGATGCGTTCCTCAACCCAAAACACATGCGGAGGAACTCGAACGAACCGAAGGGTGTGATCACAGCCGTCTTCGGGATGTCTTCCTCCGCTACCGGGATTTGGTAATATGCACGGTTGAGGTCCAGCGTTGTGAAGATATTTTGTCCATGCATATTAACATTGAAGTCAGCCAAGTTAGGCACCGGATATCTATCGGGGACCGTCTTTGCATTTAGTTGCCTGTAGTCTCCACAGGGCCTTATGCCGCCATTCTTCTTCTCCACGATGTGCAGTGGGCTGGCCCAGGGGCTGATAGACGGCCTGCAGATACCTTCTTCCATCATCTGCATAAACTCATTCTTGGCTGCCTTGTACCTTCCTGGTGGCAGGCGGCGTGCTTTCGCTGTGACTGGGGCTCCACTTGTCTCTATGTGGTGAACTACGTCATGTTTTGGCTGCTTAACAAAAGACGTTGGTTGTGTTACACCGGGGTACTTGCGCAACAAAGTAGTGTACCACCCCCCGGCAGGTACCGAACAAACTGTGGGCACTGGCACCTTCGCTAACCTTCCACGCGTAGTGAGCCGTGTCCGCTGGTCTACTAGCTGACATCCGGCCAGATCTACCATCACATTATAATGATAAAGTAGATCTGCGCCGATGAAGGGGTGACTCACTTCAGCCACTACAAACCTCCACGACATCTTCCTACGGAGCCCTAGGTCGAGGTTCAAGACAATGGTCCCGTATGACGGAATGGGCGTTCCGTTTGCCGCATAAAGCCTGTACTCCTGGGAAGGCTTCGCTTTGCAAGTCTTCACCGGGAAGACAGATAAGGTGGCTCCAGTATCCACCAGATATCTGACCCCGGACTTCTTGTCGGCAATGAAAAGTCGGCGGTTGGAGATCTCAGCGACTGAATCCGCCTCATTCGTCGCTGCGACTAGTTTAACGCCGGCTTCCAGTCGCAGGGTTGACGGCACTTGGTTGCTTTTTCCTTAAACCGTGCGTGGTAGAAGCAAAGTCGCCGACCGCTTTTACTTCTGTGCCCACGATCCTGGCTGGGCGTCCTATTTCTTGGCCGACTTGACCTGGCCCCCATCTGCGCCTTAAGCGCCGCTATCTCCGCGGTCAGTCGATTAATCACCTCTCCAATGTCGCTTGGTCCGAGAGCAGAAGGCCCTGGTCTAGGTTGCGGGGCAATTGCGTGATTAGCCATGATAGGGTTACAAGCGGGCTGAATCTCGGCGATCTTGTCCGCTATTCGAACAAGCTTCGTCACATCCGTATGCTCCGTTGCGGCTAAAGCAGCTTGCATGCCCTCAGGTAGTCCGCGAAGCCATAAAGTGCCGAGCATCACTTCTGGGACCTGTTCTCCGGCTAGCTGTTGCATCTCCCGGAGAAACATGGATGGTTTCTGATCGCCTAACCGCTTTTCTTCGAGTAGCTTTTTGATCCTCGCGTTATCGGATTGGCCGAAATCTGCCAGTAGGCGCTCTTTAAGCCTCTGATAGGGGTCTTCTGGCGGATTACGAGCCAGATCAGCAACTTGTAGGACCGTGGCGACGTCTAGCTGGGCGATCACCATGTCAAATTTCGTCGTCGATTTAATTATTTTGCAAGTCCTGAACACCGCTTCGACCTGGATGAACCATAGGTCCGGTGCTTCTTTAAAAAAACTAGGTAGCCGGGTTAACACATTTTGCATAGACGCCGACTCTACCTCCGCCTTTTCTTCTATCGTCTCCACATCGAATGACAATAGATCGTCTATATTTCCTCTGCTGTTCATTCTTTTAACCTTATTATTTCAAACGGAGGTTAAGAGAAACACAAAGAAAGGAGAAAAAAAAATACGTATTTCTACTCACCAAATTACGTCAATCACGTTTATTACGTCGATCACGTCGGGGTCACCACTTTGAAGAGCTAGGCTTCAAATAAAACTCTTTATTTAGTATTAATAACAATATCAATTTATTTCACACAAAGCGTCTCTTTTCCAAGTTTTTAGAATCAGATATATGTAAGGTTATCAACAACTGGGTGCAGGTTACGCATGGATTTGCCACTGTAATACAAATAAATAAAAACTATGCTATAGTTAACTAAAAAATGAATATTAATTAATGTTGGTCAAGAAATAATTATGTAATGCAATAAAATAAATTAAATGGTTGAGGCAGTGGCAAATCCATTTCACACGAAAACCTCATTGATCACATGGCTGTTTATAACCTTCACGATGGTGTTTTACTCCCGTTACACCTGCTTTACTTCAAGCTCTTCTGTTATGCTTCAATACCTGATGCGGTACATCCTTGTCTCTCCAGCGACTCTCCAAAGGAATTTCATCTCACCGTCTATCACTTGGCCAGCTTGGTTGCCCAGCATAACCCAGGAGCAAGGGTCTGGAGATAAACTGACTTGTATATGCGGATTTTTGTTTGATTAACAACATCCCTATGTCCAACTGTACTGTTGTTAAGGGAAAAAAATTAAAAAAATTGTGTAATGTGTTCTTGTGGTGTCTTTATTAAGTTAGCCATATTTTTAATAGTTTCTGGTTAGGATGTAGATATTAGTAAAATATGAACAAAAGCATAGGCAATATCCATCAGATTGTTGACATTGGATATTATTTAATTCCCTGGAAAACTGCTTGTATATTGTATAACACGCACTTTTTGTAATTTTTTAAATTAAATCAAACCAAAGGTTTAAAACTTTTGAGCTTCAATTTATGTAAGACTGATTGATGAATGCTAGTACATATGTAAGCGCGCATATGCATGTAATAAATTAGTATAAACAAAGTATATAATAAAATATTATAGTATAGTATGGTATAGTACAGTACAGTATAATATAGTTTATTGTATACTATATCATAGTATTATTATAGTATATTACGAGTTTTTAAATATAGAAATAAGAGTTCGATACATCAATGAAAAGCATCGATACTTCTTTTAGAACAGAAGAAAAAAAAGGTTTGGATTGCATTCGAGGAAAGGGTAAATAAATTAACAAGACTTAAAATTGTAATGGCTTTAAAAAAAACCCGATTAAATGGCTTTACCAAAAGTTTCACGTCGAGATTTCCATATTTTCAAGTTCTTAAGTCTCATCTTTGTACTTAAAATTAGTTTATATATCATTTGTATAAACATTTAAATGGTACGCCAAGTCCCAACCTAACCCATTTGCGTCGAATTACACGGTGTCAATTTTTCTGGATTGCCGAAAGGGAGGAAGCTATGCTCTAGAATCTCGAAAACCAAGCATTGAAATAGTAATTTAAATTACTGTATTAATGATCGTGTCATAATAAAACGACCCATTTTGAATATTATTTTGAAAAAGTTATATTGTCTGATTGGTCTATAAGCTCTTGTTTTCTTAGGTCAGGAAATTAGACAGTCATAGTAATGGTTTGTTTTAACACCCTTAGACATTGTTTGATTATTCTTGACTACTACCCACGAAAGAATAAACATAACGGAAGACTTATTGGTGAATCAACTGTTTTACAAGTTGATTGGCTTTCTCATTTACAATATCTATTTGAAAAAAAAAACAAGTCAATTACCTCACTGCTGTTCTTGAAAATGATCTAAAATTAGCGTTTATGCTATACATTTTCAAAATGGTTATTTCCTAGGGCTTTTCACTTTATTAACTCGATAGCTTTCGGCATATTCGTTTATTGTTTCATATAATTTCAATTAATTAGTCACGAGCTAGTTATATTTCTTTACCTTGTGATAAACTTTAGAAATAACGAGGTCTTCTAAGATAACCTATTTTATGCATTAAACCACATGACATTTTTCCAATGTTAATAAATCAAAACGAATTGAATAAACTAAAATCTTATTTGATTAGAAATTGACCAAATAAAATCGGTTGTTCAAATAATAAGTCGCTTAGTATAAGGTTTTAACTATCTTTAACGAATTTTTTAGTAGTTTACACATTATCTTTTTACACACACTTTTCCTAAAAAATAAATCATTTTTAAATTTTCCTTTCTTAAGTAATAAACTTTCTGAGATCTGTTTTTCTCAGCTTTGTTTAGTTTCGATCAGTTCATTCGTAATTTCTTATGATATTACTGTTAATATCATTTTGATATATTGCACTATTCTTTTCTCCAATAGCTAGGTCTGAGATATAAATTTTAAACTCGTCGGTATTTTGGTATCTTCCATACTTGGATCGTCAGATCTGTGGAGTTTTGTTCAGGTCTACTTCCTGACCTCCTCCAGTGATCTGTGTTATTCATATTCTCTTTATCCAAAGAAAAAGCTTTCTCTAATACTTTTTTTAAAGAGGTTTCGTCCTGTTTTAGAGATCTGAAGAATCCGAGTGAATCTTACTTAACAGGATGTTGCTCCTTTTTTTGCAGGTTTGACGCTACACGTTTCTCATTAAGTGCCTGGATGTCCTTTGGAACAATACTCCGCTAAATTGGAGTTTAATTTCTGCAAGAGCGAAAGTCCTGATTTCTCTTTATAATTAGGGATTGCACTAAAGATGTTGGATCCAAAAAAACCCTACTATTTTGTATACTAAATTCTAATTAAGCCTGTCATTATTCTGAAAACAACACTGGTCTTCAGCTTATGGGCTATGCTGATATGCTGATAGTCGGCCAAATTAAAAATTTGTATATCTCCCTTCTCTACATTGAATGAAGCTCGCTTCAAAGCAGGATTTCCGAAAAAAAATAATCTAAATCATAAGTAATCTAATTGTATTCTCTTTAACATAGGAAGTGCACAAAATATTAAAGACTATGGGATTGAAGAAAAGTATTAGGACGACAAGTAATTTATCTAAGACCATCCGAATCTCCAAACAAACTTTTAACCCTGAGATTAGATATTTAGAAGGGGAACATAATTTAATAATAATAATAATAAATTCTTTATTTATTCTGGGACAAGTCCCTTTAGAATAACATAGCTGTACATTATTGTGAGCTTTAGAGCCTTAGAGTATAAAGAAAAAAAAAGCAGAGAAGTCAATCTATAAAGCTGATTAAATAATAATAAATAAAAAAAGAACTTCTTATGATAATGAAATAGAACCTAAATAAAATAAAAATAATTACTAAAAAGAACTTAAAAGAACACACACACACTCATTATCTCTCTCTCTCACGCACACCCACATATACATACATACACACAACACATATACTTACACACACATACACTCATATATACGTACCAAACACACATATATACATACACATTTTATAAGATCAATAAACTTATTTTTACATTTTTTTATGATTTACTGTTGTATAGTAGATTTCACGTTACTTCACATAAAAACTAAAACTAAAAATGAAGAAACAAAATAAATAATATTCTATTGATAATTTTAAGTATGCTCTTCGGGGAACTGGAGGGATAGGAAGTAATCAAATAAGTGGGATTGAAGGTAGAAAGAGTCTTGGAACAGCGGATGGAAGAAGGAATAGAATTCCACAGGGAACAGGACCGAATCAGGAACGATCTGTCGAAAACAGCGGTTCGATGGGCCTCTATATACAAATCGGAAGGGTGTGAACGGGTATCAAATGGAATGGATGGAGGATTTAAATTTGAGGATCTCATGGATGTATAATGGACTGGATTGGATAACTTGATAGAGGAAGGATGTAAGGAAATACTTATGGCGATAGGAAGGATACACCCACCTCAACTCTTCATAAAATCGGGAGATAGGGGCGTCCCTGGGGATCACGAAGACACAGCGTGCAAAGCAATTCATAAAACGTTTTATTTTGGTTTCGAGCTCCACAGAGACACCCCCATATACGGCGCAGCAATAGTCGAAGTGGGGAATACGAAAGAGGTAACTAGGAGTCTACGAGTTTCAAGGGCATTTATATAAATTGAGGTTAAAGGGCATTTATATAAATTGAAAATAGAGTAGGGGACAGAGATGAGCCCTGAGGGACACCACAGGAGAGGGAGAGAGTCTTGGATGGAGGTTGGTCTGAAACGACAGCAAACTGTAATCGGTTTGAGAGGAAGGATTTGAACCAGTGCAAGGCACTGTTAGATAAAGGAAGGTTTTGAAGTTTGGTAAGTAGGATGTTAAGGTCAACTGTGTCAAATGCTTTAGAGAAGTCTAGAAGGATAAGGATAATTAGTTGTTGGTGTTCGATGGTCATGGATTATTTTCAGGAGAGCGGATTGAGTTGAATATCCAGACCGAAAGCCAGATTGGAGAGGATTAATCAGAGAACGTTCTTCCAGGAAGTTTGAAAGTTGGTTCTGTACTAGGCGTTCTAGCGGTTTTGAGAAAGGTTAGAAGGAAGGGAAATAGGGCGGAAGTCTTGAGGTGAGGAAGGGTTCGAAATTTTGTTTAATGGTCGGACCAGGGCCGTTTTCCAAGAAGAAAGGAATGTGGAATTTTGCAAGGAGAAGTTATAGATGTGATAGAGTATGGGTATAAGGGTGGGGAGACAGGATTTTACCAGTTTTACTGGAATGTTATCAGGACCATAATCATTGGTGCGGGATTTTAGGATAGCGGCAAGTTTTTCATCATATGAAAGGTGGGAGAAAAAGATCGATCATGGCGCAGGAAGCAGTAATTGGTGAGGGCAACTTGAGAGGAAGGAATATTGGGTTTTAACCCTAACAGGTTTCAAAAACAGCTACTATTTGATAGAAATTGTCAAGGAAGTATTGTTTGAATTCATAGTGAAGTTATAACTCCAGATAAAGGGGATGGAATTATAGGGAAAAGGATCTAGGTTGAGGGATGGGATACAACTTTTTATAACATATTCAATTTGTAAATGTATTATAATATAATAATAATAATATACTAATTGAAAAAATCAATTATGGAGTCTCTATCTATTATCTCATTATCGAGGAATATTAAATAACAAGTAAAGAATAAGCATAGATACCATGGTTCGTAACACAGATAAATGAAAACAGACAAAAAAGAAGTATATGAGTAAATTAATAAATAAATTAAAAGTAAATAAAAACAGAAGATGAGTAAAATTTTTTTTTTTTTTTTTTATTATTTTATTGAGTTGTACAACTGTAATACATACATCTAGTACAATTGCTATGAGAGAAAATAATACATGATAGGACATGTAGAGATACTACCCACTGGCAGCACTCTAATAAAGTTCTATAATAGAAGGTCCCGAGGCCATCTTCTCTTCAGACGCCTAGGAGGATTGTCCGGGATGGAATTGGATGCAAGGATGGAAACTAGTGGGTTTGGATGGGTTTGAAGTTTATTGTGGAATGATAGGTATCTGGAATGGGCTAAATCGGTAACATACGGAACGTTAAGGTCATTATGGATGGTTTTATTTGTGACAAAATAAGGAGCGTTTAGGATTTTGCGAAGGATTTTGGATTGCAAGGATTGGATACGAGAGGAATTCGATGGTTTGGTGGAGCCCCATAGTTCAATTCCATAAGTCATATAGGCCTTATAACAGTCACATAAATAAGTCTTTTGTAATTGATCTGAAGCTTTGAGCGCTTATCCAGTATGTGTTGAAGTAGTCGGAAACGTCTAGCTGTTTCTTGTCTTTTCAATCTTGTGTGAGGGTTCCAAGTAAGACGCTTGTCTAAGTAGAGTCCCAGGTAGCGAATCTGTTCAACAGGGATAAGTGGAGTACTATTAAAGAATACAGTAGGACAGGAAGTCATGGGTTTTCGACGAAGGGTAAAGGTAATTTGATGGGACTTGCTGGGATTGATTTTAATTCTCCAATTCCGACACCATTCTTCGAGGCTTGATAGGTGTAATTGAAGGGATTGGGATGCAATATATGGGTCGTTGTTAACTGATAACACACATGTGTCATCAGCATACGTGGAGATGAAGGTGTTAGGATGGGTTGGAATGTCAGCTGTATATACTGTGTAAAGGATAGGACCGAGGATGCTACCTTGAGGAACGCCAGCAGACTGGGAATAGAGGGATGAGTAGGAACCTTTATGACTTACTTTAAATGTTCTGCCAGTTAGAAAGGAGCGAATGATTAAAAAGTATGTAGGAGGAAGGAATTGTCGGATTTTGTAAAGGAGACCTGGGTGCCAGACTCGATCAAAAGCCTGTTCTACATCGAGAAAGGCTCCTGTGCAGTACAATCTACGCTCCAATGCAGAGGAGACAACATCCACCACACGATGACATTGCTGGATAGTGGAGTGGGATGTTCGGAAACCAAACTGGTGGTCTGGGATTATGCGGTTACTATCTAGGATGGGATAAATACGTTTTAGAATGAGTTTTTCGAGGATCTTGCCCATTATGGGTAAGAGGGAGATAGGACGATAAGAGGATGGGAGTTCTGGAGGCTTTTTGGATTTTGGGATCATTTTTACAATAGATAGTTTCCATGTATCAGGAAAATAGGTAGTACGGATTACAGAATTATATATGTATGTGAGGAATAGGATAGCTTTTCGAGGAAGGGATTTTAGGATGTGAGCTGTAATAAGGTCATGTCCAGGAGCTTTACGGGAAGGTAAACTATGAATAATATTGGATATTTCTGACGGATGAAAAGCCTTAGGTGGGAGAGACATTTGGAGTGGGATATCCAGTTCTGCTTCAATACGCTCAATGTGAATAGGGTTGAGGATATCAGGGTGTGGATTAAATGTTTTGAAGAGGTGTTGAGCGTATATGTGAGATTTTTCTTCATCAGATCTGGACCAACTTTGATTTTCAGTAAGGAGAGGATGATTAAAATCTTTGAATTTAAGGATCTTTTTGGCGGTCGTCCATAGTGATTTGTTAGTAGTCGTAAGATTTTCAGTCACACTAAGTAAATTTTGGATTTTGAAGTTTCTAATCTCCGTTTTCAGTTTGTTAGTCAGTTGGGTGTAATACGTTTTATCTGATGGGTAACGAGTCCTATGCCACTTAGATCTTGCTCTGCGTTTTTCGCTTAGCAAGATGCGAAGGTGCTGTGGCAGGTTAGTCTGTTGTGTGATATTATTTCTGTTTATGGTAGTGTTATCTCTTATACTTTGTGTTATTGTTGCTGTAAGTATTTCTATTGCGCTGTCAATGTCTTGTTTAGTTTTTAGTGGAATCCGTAAGTCTAGTTTGCTTTCCAAATCGTTATTAAATTGCTCCCAGTTAATTCGTCCTGTAATCAATGAAGGAGAGGAGGGCTTAGGAATGAAGGTTGAGTGTAATGAGAGCAGAACTGGACTGTGGTCTGAGGAGAGGTCATCCAGGGATTTGATTAATACATGGGAAGGAGAAATCTGGGATGTGACAAATATATCCAGGATATCAGGGCGTTTTTTCAGGGAAGTTGGCCAATAGGTAGGATTCGAGGGAGAGAGAATTGAATAACTACGAGAAGTGGAGACATGAGACAGGATGTTGCCACGATGGTTGGATGTTCGACAACCCCATCGTTGGTGTTTAGCGTTGTAGTCTCTTCCAGCAATAAAGCGTGATCCGAGGGATTGGAACAAGGATTCTAGTTGGTTATATGATAGAGAGTTGCCAGGAGGACAGTTTACAGCTGATAATGTAAGATGGAGGGGACGAGTTGATATTATGATAGAGGTTGCTTGGATAACCGCATTTGGAGTAGAGGGAATAAGGGAATGTGGAATGGATTTATGGATAAGGATGCAAGAACCGGCGTGGGAAGTGTTGTCTGGGTGGTCAGATCTATAAGTGATGTAGTCACGTATGTAAAAATATGAACGTTTAGTGAAGTGAGTTTCAGTAAGTAGGGCAATGTCAATCTGATTGTCATGAAGAAATATGTCAAGTTCGTCTCGGCGGTTGTTTAGTCCGTTCGCATTCCATAAGAGGACAGCTAGGGGCTTCACATTCATCGCGGGAAGTTGAATGGAATTTCTGTGAGGAATCTAGTGAGGAGGGTTATCAGCGGTTTGATAGTTTGTTGTAGGTCTATCAGGAAGGAAGATAGGATGGAATATATGTCGGAGGGATTATGTTCTTGGAGCGGATATGGATAAGGAGGTTGAGATGGAAAGTCAGTAGGGGTGTTGGCTGGATGCTGAGCCCGACGCTGGGGACGAGGAGGTAGATCAACTTTCGTTGGTCGATGTAATGAGGGGTTTACCATGAGAGAAGGCTGTGATGGAACTGGAAGTGGGTGTTCTGGCGGAAGTTTAACACGGAGAGGTAAGTGGTGAGGAGGAATGGGATGTCGTGGAGGTTGGGACTGTGCCTTGGGGATCTGTGGCTTGGATTGAGAGGTTTGGGGTTTAGATTGAATTTTCTGAGGCGTCTGACGTCGCGGCTGCTGTAGAGTCTTGGTGTAGGCTTGAGAAGGCGGTTTTATGTCTTCCTGTAAATCGGCGATCGTTGAGGTAGTGGGGTGCTGATGGCTGGTAGATGTGTGAGGCAGTTCTGGGAAATGTGATAAATTTCCAGGCTCAGGAACAACATTTGTCTTCTGTTCTGTTTTTTTTGTGCAGTATTATGCGATCTCTGCCGATAGAGGTTTTTATAAACGATGCAACCCCTGTAGCTAGCAGGATGGTCTTCACCACAGAGTGCACATTTTGCAGGCTCCTCTTTAGGTTTCGGACATACCTCAGATGAGTGTGGGCCGGCACATTTGACGCATCTGCTCTGGTGATGGCAGTAAGCCTTTGTGTGCCCTAGGTTTTGACATTTTGTGCATTGCACTATTAATGGTTTTTGTCGGGGCTGTTCAAATCTTACTATTGAATACACTAACCTTGAGATCTGAAATACCTCAGCATTATTTCGAGCTGGTTCCAAGTCAACAAAAAATAATGGTAGTGGGTATTTTTCTGTTGGGTGTAGAACAGAAGATATGTTTCTAACGCTATGGCCTATTTCTTCGAGACCTTTTTTGATAGCAGCTGTGGGGGTGCTTGAGTGAAGACCTCTTAAGACCACACGGTACGCTTTATCTTCTCTTAGTTGATAGCAATGGAAATCGTAATTATTGGCAGTTAGATGATTAATCAGTTTTTTATAGTTGTCTTTGCTATTTGTATTTATTTTTATATCGTTAATACGTGAGTAGCACCTGAAGTTGGGTTGCCCAATTAGATTGGCGATTTCATCACCGAAAGACAGAAAATTGTCTATTTTGGTGACATATACAGGGGGTGGCTCAGGGTCAGAAAAACCTTGAGAATCTGAGTTCTTATTGGCTGAGCTATTGTTGCCTGGTGAGTTGTGGGAGGTTTCAACAGTGGTTGTTGTATTTATAGTTTTATTGCTGGCTGCAGAAGATTTACTGCGAGTTTTTGGTGGTGATTGTTTTTTATCGACTGTTTGTTTTGATTTATTCTTTTTTTTATTAGGTGAGTTGCCCACGGAGCTGGGGGCAGGATTTCGGTGGCGCTTTTGTAGTGTACGTCCCTTTAAATATATGGAATCAGATTAGCTTATTTCAGAAAACGGGATCTCTTCCTCCGAGTCTTCGGGGAGTGAATTCTCATCCAGATCCATTTTATCCGTTCCAAAGAAAATAAAATAAAGAAATATTAAAATAAAAGTTCTTTATATAAAGCCTAAGAAACTAGAGTATCCACAATATTATATACAATTACATACAAAATAAAACATTCTGAATACACATACATAAAAAAAAAATGGATAAAAGAAGAAAGGGGAAAAAAAAAAAAAAAGTTAATGCACTGGGTTCGAACTTAAGATCGGCCGGAGACGAAAACAGTATACGGCCGTGACTGTGAAGTCAATAGTAAATAGCTGATAAGACCTCCTAGAGGAATTACCAGCCGGCTGAGTAGCCTCTATCAACCGATCACTATGTTGTTCATTTACCAATTGTCAATAATTAACCACTCACCTCACTTTTAGGTCAATGTAAAAAATGTTCCATGAGTTATAAACTCAATGTTTATAGAGTTTCACCAAGATACGTTCAGTAATAACGGGCTGAGAACGTAACAAGCACGGAGCGAAACTACAAGGGAACTTCAGTTTCGGCCATGACACTTGCTACTCTGAGTAAAATTAAAATTAAAATGTCTTTCGTACAAAGCAACAAAACGTCTTCCAAATCGATGTGACCAGTATAACATGTTCAGCTGAATACCTCCAGGTCACTGGCTTGCTTATGATGACTGCTGGGTAGCCATCTGACTGCCGGCATTTAACTTTGCCTCCATTTTAATTTAATACTTAATTTAAATTTAATTTAATTTAATAATTTAAATTCCTAAAATTAAATTTGACGAAGATTACTTTTTGTTTTTTAAGGCCTTAAATCATTTGAAAGTAAATGATATTTAAAATTCAGAAATACTAAAATACAGGAATAGGATATAGTTTGTTATGATATATATAGAATTGACTTCAAGGATTTGTTTTGGGTACATCTTTCATATAACATGTAGCAAACCTTCATCATTTTTGCATTATAAGTTAACCCAATCACTCAGAAATGGTTTATTTGTTTAAATCATATAAAAAATTATTTAGAAAAACTTTAATTTTCTTCCTATTTTGATATGGCTTACAAAAAATTTCTTCCTTTTTCTCCAAAATTTGTTTTCATTCAAAATTTAAATGGAACAACGGCATGAGATTAAAAAAAAAATAAAGTAGTATCACTAATAGGATTTTGTAAATAAATACATTTAACAAAGCCATTATTTTTCATTACCCTTTAATTATAGGCATTCAAAGGTAAAATAATATACTATAAACAATTCTTAGAGAAATAAAATTATTTATTTAAAAATTATAAAATATACAGACTTTTAAAAATAAGTTACATTGTATGAAAAATAAACCAAATATTATAACATATTAATGCCTTTGAAATTAACTCTCTTGAAAAAATCAACTGAGTCGTTTTTCATATTTAGCTATTTTAGGTTTATGAGTGACTATTAAATAAAAATTTTGGTAAATGTTAGAAAAAAATCAATTGAAAAATAAAAAATCTTTAAAAAGTACAAAAGATAAAATAATTTTCATTGCAACAGAATATTTCTACTGATGAAATATTTTAGCAATAAACCATTTTTATCAAATGAGTATACTTTTAAAATCAAACTATTTATAACAATTACAGAATATTTATATAATACATAGTCTATTTACCTAATGTCAACAAATAAAATAAATAAACAAGATATGCTTTTATAGCTATATTTGTAAATTTGTTGAGATTTTTATTTCTGTAAGCAATTGTAACAGATAATGAAATTAAAAGTCAGCACTCTTCACAGCATATTATGTTAAATCATTGTAATCTTTAATAAATTAATAATAATCTTATGATAAAAGATACAGGATAATTTTATAATCACAGTTTACCCATAAAATTGTCATATACATACAAAAAATAAAATAAAAAAATGTGTGATTGAGCAATTCGGAATTAGAAATAAATTATTTTAATGCTCACTACAACTTAATAACATGGTAATCATTACATTAATTAACTGTAAATACAACAGTAATAATTGTAATACTATATATACATGTCTATGTATCAAAACTAATATAATAAATGACTGCTCTGTAGTTTCTATATACAGTTGAAATGTGGAGCATTCGCATTGATATTCTAACAACACATTTAAAAAAAGAGAATCACACTATACATATAATTAATACGACTCATCATATACAAACGCAGTCACACATTTATACACAAAGTTTAGTAGTAGTTTGTTTTACAGAATATATCTAAAAATTTCTTTGGAGTGTCTTGAAAAAATATATACATATACTAACTGCATGAGCAATACAAGAGTAAGTTATATTAGCACAAAACAGTATCTTTCAACAATTTAAAGCATAGCCTATGGAGTTTTAATGTAATTGAGATTAACAAATACATTACGCTATTGTCACAACACTTAAAAATATTCTAAAAAGTTTGCTGCCCTGTAAGTTTTGTAGCCTATTACAGTGCGAGAGGTCCCATTGAATTATAAGTAGCTTATACAATTTGGGAACTAAAACTTATTATTTAGATACTGAAATGTAATTTAATTTCAACAGTTAAAAATTTCATAGTAAACATTGTTTACAATAAATTGGTCCATTATAACTTTTATTTATGTACAAGTTTAAAACGGTGAAGAGTAGCATCACGCATAGCGATTGGCATTAGGATAGGAACCCCTGTTGGACCAAGCTCTCATCTCTTCATCGCTCAAGTAGCCACCGTTGTGGTATGAGTGAGATCGAACATGAGAGCGTCTCCAGCCTTCTAGGTATCTCTGCCTCTGTTCTTCTTCTTCTATCCTTCTTCTTTCAGATTTACTAGAGCTGGATTCACTGGAATCTTCTCCTGAAGTGCCTAATCCTAGATCTTTCTCGACAAACTTTCCCCTCAGATCAGTCTCAAATGAAGGGTGCTTTCTGAATTGCGGATGTGGAATCGAATAAGGGTGTGGGAATTTCTCTACTTGTACTTGCCCTTTCTTCTTACAACTACCTGGTCCAAAAAGAGAGAGTAACACAGGAAGGAGGAACATTCCATGCAGAGCACCAAAAAGTATCACCAAAAATATCATCTTGAAGAACACTAAGAATATGTAACTCTCAGCTAATACTAATGCGATGACCCCAAGAATAGTAGAAGCTGCTCCTTGGAATATTGGCAAACCTAGTGCATACAGGGACTCCCTAATTTTTTCTTTCGGTGTTTCTGCTTTTGAAGACATATAAGCATAGCATATGTGTGCCGTGAAGTCAACTGAGAAACCGATACACATTATGAGGTTAATCATTGATATTGAATCTAAATTGACGTCCCAAAGAGCCATGTATCCTGCCACGCCCAACTCAATTGAAATGATACAGAAGGCGACCCATAGAGAGCAGAGAATGTTCGGTATGAAAACAAATGAGATGATCATCATAATGCAGGCTCCAACAATCATTGACTGAATGGATGTCGGCTTTACCAGCTCAAACTGAAACAAACAACCAGGCTTGATTAATAATTCACAAAATGAATTTTTGAAGTGTTGTAAATTAGAAAGTTAGACAAATTAAATATGGGCATCAATGAGCTAGATATTGGTTCCCAAAAAAACTAAAATAACAAATTTTTTATTTTATTAATAAAGTATGAACATTATATCAAAGGAGAACATCTTTTAAAGAACATAAATAAAAGTAATACAAACATTTGTTCAAAATTTGAAAGGCAAAATACTGGGAAACAAATTGATGTAATAATCTTATTTATTCTTTAAATAACTGGAATGGTTATTTTTTGGCATCTTACAAAACAAAAGTTCATTCAATCATAGTTAATATTATAAAATGGTTGATATTTCACAAATTTAGAATGGCTTATTTAGCATGAACAACTGAAACCATATTGAAACATAACGCAGAATCACCTGTGGCGTATAGAATGACAATGTTCTATGCCTAAGCCACAGGTTCACAGTCCGCCACATGGCCTTAGGATTATGTAAGGGGAGTAAAAAATTCTTGGTTATGCCTCTCTTCGGAGGGGATGTAAAATGTAAAAAAGGGATGTAAAAACCTGCACGGTGTCACGTTTCATTAAAGATACCTATCCTAATTAAACCTGAATAGGAAAAATTAAGGACTTTCACTGGCCTTAATAGCATAACTCAATTAGCCAAGCTCAATTAGGCAAGTTACATTCACAAAATAACTTTATATCAGGCAAGAGCATTCTTTATATATTATTAATAATATATGTAATAAATATATGTATATTATTACATTGCTAGAAGCATTTTATTATACCTGATCAAAGAAAACAAAATATGGATGGAAGACGGTAACATTTAGTGACGATTCTCTTGCGATTCTCCTCAGATCCCTCACCATATCTTTTTCCATATTGCCATCACTAATATTTACAGCTTGAATCATCATTCTGGAGGCTACGATTTTGGAGCCATCCTCAGAGAATTTGACATCCAGTGAAAAAGCATTAGGCTTAAACAGCCACAACTGTAAATAATAATACATAATATATTACACAAGTATTTAACTTTTGAATAAATCTGATAATAATACATAATATAATAAAGTATTACACAAGTATAAAACTTTTGAATATAACATTTTTTCATTCACAAGAATTGAATACTGATTAAAGAAAATTAAAAGCTATAACTTTACCAAAAAAGGGGCCAAAAAAGAAAATTTGGTTTATAATGAAAAATGCAAAAAGGGATAGAATTCTATAGAAAAAGGTTAGGATAAAGAAAGATCTGTCAAAAGCTGCCATTGGACAGAGTTTATGAGATTGGACAGGCTTTGATGGAAATGAGTTTGGATAACTTGGTAATAAGACTAAAACCATTTTAACTCTAAAGTAACATCGGGTGATGGGTGAATCTTAAGACCCGAAAGATGAAACTTATGAGGAAATGGATCCCTCACTTACACTGTGCTATAGTCCATGTGAGGGAATGTAAAGGAAACAACAATTCACCTATGGGTTTCAAATGTGAATAGATGGTAAAAGTAATTCAGACATTTTAAAATGGAGCAGGTAGGACAGAAGATGTAGGAGATATGTTTTTTTTTTAAGGATGCTTAAATTTTGGTAGAATTTTAAAGGGCTATTTTTTAGGAAGAAAGTTGGAATATGAGGAATAATTTTAAAAATGTAATAGAACATAATAAATGAGCCTTAGTCTACTCCACATTCAACTTTAGGTCATTATCTATTGCCCACTGATTTTTCTTTATTTTAAATAAATAGCTTAATAATAAAAGGAAGGTCCACTATTTTTCCTTTCATTTGCTTGAAAATGATCACTACACATTTAATGAATAACTAGTAATTATTAGTTTTTCCAATTTTCTAATAGTTTGTATTATGTATGTTACCATTTTTATCTGTATGAGATGAAAATGGTTGACTGGATGATCTTATGTAAAGGAGATAGTTGGGGGGTGCAGTCAATAAGAACACCGAATAAGTGAAGTACTTATATTATGTGCCGACGTTTCGACCTACAGTGTAGGTCATCTTCAGGGCTAACAGAGAAACAAACAGAACAAAAAATGTAAAAACATAAAAGTTGTACAGTAACAATAATAGTGACAAATAATGTAGAAAAATACAAAGTGGCAGATATGAAAATAGAAGATAAAGAATATTAAAAAGGAGCCAGATTATAATAAAATAAAGATATAGACAGATTTAAAAATTAATGATAATGAAAAGGCATTAAACTAGTGGCAGATATAATAAAATTAAGATAAAGACAAATATAACAAAATTATTGAAATAGTGACAGATATGATTATAGAAAATGTGATAGAATATAATAAAATTAAGATAAAGACAGATATAACAAAGATATTGATAATGAAAAGAAAATGAAAATAATGGCAGATATAATAAAGTAAGACAGATTTAATAAAATTAAAGAAAATGAGCAGAAATGATAAATAATAAATAACGCATATAAAATAAAAAATAGAAAATAAATGTACAGAATGGATAGTACAGTACAAAATAATAATATAAAGGAAAATCGAAAGGAGGAGTTAAACAAAAGAAACAAAAATGAGGATATTTACATATAAAGAAAGGTTGGAATATGAAGAATACAGAAAAACTAGTAAAATAAAGGTATAAAATGTATGATAACGGACTTGATGATGTTACCAAGTTACAGAAAAGTATGGAACTATATGTACAATAACAAATGTGAATAATAGAAAAACTATTGTACAATAACACCAGTGTACAATGACTGTTTTGAAAATATAGTTGATAGGAATAGAATATGAAAAGTTAAAATAGGTGAAAACGCTAGTACAGTAACAATAGTTTACAATGTATGTATGAAAAAAATTAGATGGGATTAATGAATTAGAAAAATAAAATAGGTGTTTAAAAATATGAACACATGATTACCAACATATGATGGATGCCAAAATGATAAGGGGGAAAAAAAGGAAAATTAAAATTGGAGAAAGGATAAAGAGAAAAGTTTAAAATAAATAAAATATGAAGAAGAAGAATTAAAGAAGAGGAGACGTACCGAATGTTGGGAAGCGTGGCCGTTACATATAGCGGCTGGATCGTACTGAGCCACTATGACCGTTAAGAACGAGGGAAGCGATAGGAGCGGTATCTAATGGCCGAAAAGTTAACTATAGAAGGTAACTATACTGGAGTATAGGAAAAAAGGATAAAAAAATATAAATAAAATTAAAACAATGAAAGAAATGTCGATAGAGTGATAAAAAAGAAAACATCAATGTCGGAGTAACGGGAATTTATAGGGGCGAAATCTAGTGGCCAAAAGTTAACTATAGAAGGTAACCATGCTGGAGAATAGGAAAAGATGGGGAAAGTGAGTAGATGGATAAAATTAATATAAATAAAATAAATAAAAAATTGAAACAAAGAAAGAGATGTAAACCGAGTGATAACAAAAGAAACATAAATGACGAAGTAACGGAATTTAAGGTCTTTTGAGAATTTTTTATTTATTTTATTTATATTAATTTTATCCATCTACTCACTTTCCCCATCTTTTCCTATTCTCCAGCATGGTTACCTTCTATAGTTAACTTTTGGCCACTAGATTTTGCCCCTATCTCTTCCCCCGATCTTAACGTTCTTGTGCTGGAATCCGATAAATTCCCGTTACTCCGACTTTGATGTTTTCTTTTTTATCACTCTATTTTCCTTTATATTATTATTTTGTACTGTACTATCCATTCTGTACATTTATTTTCTATTTTTTATTTTATATGCGTTATTTATTATTTATCATTTCTGCTCATTTTCTTTAATTTTATTAAATCTGTCTTACTTTATTATATCTGCCATTATTTTCATTTTCTTTTCATTATCAATATCTTTGTTATATCTGTCTTTATCTTAATTTTATTATATTCTATCACATTTTCTATAATCATATCTGTCACTATTTCAATAATTTTGTTATATTTGTCTTTATCTTAATTTTATTATATCTGCCACTAGTTTAATGCCTTTTCATTATCATTAATTTTTAAATCTGTCTATATCTTTATTTTATTATAATCTGGCTCCTTTTTAATATTCTTTATCTTCTATTTTCATATCTGCCACTTTGTATTTTTCTACATTATTTGTCACTATTATTGTTACTGTACAACTTTTATGTTTTTACATTTTTTGTTCTGTTTGTTTCTCTGTTAGCCCTGAAGATGACCTACACTGTAGGTCGAAACGTCGGCACATAATATAAGTACTTCACTTATTCGGTGTTCTTATTGACTGCACCCCCCAACTATCTCCTTTACATACCATTTTTACCATTGATTGCAGTATAGTTTATATAAATTTAGGAATATATTTGATATTTGCTCTATTACTGTGTTCAAATTGTGTGAAATACAGTTCATTTGATTCAGTATCAAATTCATTAGTAATTTGAATAAATTTGCTAATAATATTACAAATGGAATTGTTACCTAGTAATATAATAGAATTGCTTCAGAAGTTAACATTTCAAAATAAATTTGTAGTTATATGTAACTCACATCTTTTAGATTTTTAATAAAGTCTTCTTCTGTATCAATAGTCACATTCAGGTAATCCTGATTCCTTTTAACATAACTGACAAAAGAACGAACCCAAGATTCTGTGTATAATGAGTTTGATATGTAAGGAGATGCTTCAAAGGTTCTCGTCAGATTTTCAATTGCCTCCTGAGTTTTAGGATCTGAATATTTCAAATCACCTGATACTATAACCTGAATTAAAAATAAAACAAAATCAGAAAAATTTTATTCAAAATTTTAATTGAATCACATAAAATTATGTCAGTTAGTAAGTTGATTATAATTACTGATTACAATTATAATTACTGAAAATATTTTACCTGCATTCTATAAGGGAATTCCCTGAAGTAGAAATCTTCTCTGTCATAAAATATGATTGAATACGAATCTGCTTTTGATAGTTTGCGTCTTTGCAAACCTTCCTGAAGAGTAGTTAGTCCATAACAGGCACCACCTAGGTATGCTGCAAAGGCCAACAAAATCAGGAGTTTGACTGGCCACCAGCTGAGGCATGGAGCGAGACAGTCCCTGAAATATTTTAATTTGTTCAAATAAACAGTTAACAGAAATTCTTAGAATATAGATTCAAAATTTTTTTTTTCATTGACTATAGTAATACGTCATATGCAACATTTTATATAGATTATCTCTCCCTCAATTACTGAAACTTCCTTAATGAGCACTATGTTAGTTATTATGTTTTGTAAAAAGATCAACCAATATAATTTATCGTATCATTATCATCAAATAAAAAAAACAATGTATTTAGGTCAAACATGTTGAGTAAAAAAATAAAAACTCACATTTATTTCAAATATTTATGCTAGTTTCTTAATAATTTCTTTAAATTCTTTTTTTTTATAAAATCTGGTCCTAGTATAGTGAATAACTAATTAATTTATTATTTAAAAGCATATGAAGGATACTGACCAATTTTATAAATATTTGTAAATAAATAAATTGATGTACCATACCTGAAGAAAACCATCAGCATATTTTCAGGATTGTCAGCTGGGTTATCTGGATCTTTAGGGTTCACACCACCAGTACAGAATACCCTGTATAGCCAGGATTTTTCAGCTGAAACAAAATAAATTTATGAGATTGCAAGGTATGATATATAATACGAAATATATACATGTACTGTAAATATACATAATTTTTATCGCATTTTACTTCGTTTTCATAAGAAATATAAATTAAAAATGTTTTTAATTTTACAGTTGTAGAATTATCTCTCTCTGAAATTAGTACAATGTAGTTATTTAGATTATAAAAATACTTACTGGACATTGAAACAGGCTTTACTTTAATACATAAAATCGAATGCCTGTTGTTTCTCTCAGCATAGCCAGCCACAGCCATACAGCCAGCGAAGAAGGTAATATGCCAAACAAAGATAAAGGCAACAGCAAAACCTAAAATTATATAAAAATATTGTTTTAAATATATGATTTTCATATTAGTTTTTTAAAATGCCCAAATATTTTACTTTATACTTAAAATAAGTTTTATTAAATATATTTGTAAAAACAAGTTGGAGATATTTTAAATAAATGTATTATTTTTATGTAGGCATCTTTATCAATTTCATGTTATGTAATACTTAATTTATGTAATAATATATGTAATGAGAATTTACACAAGTGAAAATGAGAAAACTGGCTAAATCAGTTTTAATAGATGAACTGGCAGCATCTGGAGCTCTGTAACAGCTACCATCAATTTCTACTACTAATGATAATAATAATTTAGCTATTGAGGCAGGAAAGTAATATTAATCTTATAATTGAATTCAAATTCTACTAATAATATTGCAATACATGATTTAGGTCTTTAGGATTATGCCTGACATAGCTAATTGCCACTTACCTGGCGTAGGTAGTCCCTGACACTGGTCCTCCAGGTCAAGGGAATAGTACATAGACATTCATACAAAGTATATTAAGCACACTACACCTACCCCTATACTACAGGCAAAGGTCACAAACATTACATATCCAAGGACCACCTGCCATAAGATGCTGTCCCAGATCTGGATCCTGGCTTCGGTCAGGAAAGTGAATCGAGTGTCATGAGCCTTCATTAAGTCGTGGTTTAACCAAACAGCTTTGTTTGCTTGTGTTTCTGTGTTATTATGCACACATATGGCTACACCATATCAATTACTACACCAGGTTATCTTAATCATTAATTCATATTTTACAAAAAAACTTAAATTAAATGATTTTTTTTTTTGGTGGACGTGGTCACTGAGAAAATTGGATGAAATGGCTCAGTTTATTCATAAAAAAGATCCTCCGATTGGAATGAAGCAGGGCCAAATATGGAATTGGAGAACCAATCAGGAATAGTATCTCCTCTTCAAGGATCCCAGCATAACTAGATACATCCAGCTCGGAAGATTAAGGTGGGCTGGACACCTGGCAAGGATGAATGAACACTCCACCCCACAAAAAACTCTTCATGCAATGATTTATGGGCCCAGGTATAAAAGAAGGCCTAGGATCCAGTGGGGAGATAGGATTGCCCAGGATGTATGGGTATTGCTCGGAGTGTGGTAGATGACCAGATTGGCAGACAAAAAAGCCCTTTAGTCAGCAATTAGCTGCTGTTTCGCTAATATATTAAAGTAGATTAGAATTATAATCAGTCTGTAGCTTTCTGTTTTTTTAAACCATGTTGATTTCTGCTAATCCGAAAAGACATTATTGCATTGTGAGTACTTACTAGAATAGAGGCAGAAGATCTTGATGGAAGGAAAAGGACTAAGCATGCCGATCCAGAGTGAGACCATGTCGGTGACAGAAGTGATGGTGATTGAGACAGCAGCTTCGGACATGGTGTGGGCCAGCCTCTCAGGCACGGGGTCCGTCACGGGAGTTCTTCTCCATGCGGCCAGCATCACGAATGTGTCATCAATTCCAATACCTGGAGAAGCAAGATGATTTGTTAATGCCATCAACTGAGATTCAAGGGCAGTTAATGTTCTATAATTATAACATAAATATTTGCTGGCCGGTCTAATTTAACAAAATAAAATAGGCAATGAAAATACATCATCTTTTAAACCATAAACATGTTTTCCTGAAATTATTTGTGCATTTTTCTAATAATTTTACTTTAATAAGACATTTTTCATGTGATATAATTCATTGAACTCTTATACTAAAATGGATGATTCCATGAAGAGGGGATTAAAAGCTGCAATTGAAGCAATCATGGTATCAACAGAATGTCGAATGAAATATTTACTGTGCGTCTTGGGCTCCTCTAAGCCATCCAACTCCACTCTTATCCAATGCTTACAATCCAAAATCTATTGTAAAATCCTCGGTGCTCCTTACTTTGTTACCAACAAAGTAATCGATAATGACCTCTAGGTTCCATTTGTTACAGATTTGGCCGGAATCCATATCAATCTTTTCATGGCAAACTTTATTCCCATTCAAATACACTAGTTTCAAACGTGGCAACCTATTCAATTCCTGATAATCCTTTGAGACGTCTTAAAAGAAGTTTTAATAAGTAAATAAAAAATATTTGTTTTTCGAGTACTTTATCGACTAGTTTCTCTACTTGCCTTTATCTCATGCCATTATATATTTTTCATTCTATTTACTTGATGTGTTACTTTTATACAGTAACACATCAATTTATTTAGTTAATTTATTAATTCAATTTAGTTAATTTATTTATTTATTCAATAAATAAATTTAAAAAAAAATTATTTACAGAGCAGTAGGCTGAGGCATAGGCGACAGGTTGAATTAAGGATGATCTTGACAGTTTGGGTTCAGACAGTGCTCCCTGGATGGAAGTTTGCAAGTAGTGAATGTTGAAATTAGAACCAAACCTTTGGGTCCTCTAACCATTTTATTATAACAAATTATTAATATTTTTTATAATAAAATGTATATATAATAAAATAATTTTTAATAATTTTGTATGTTGAAATTTAATTAATGTTCTTTTAGAAGGAAATAAAATGTGGCGAAGAGCTTGTCTATTTTCGTTTTTATTTTAAAGCAAATTCTCTCACAAAATATCGTAACACCGTATGTTCGAACGAAAGTAATAGGATCTAAAATTTTTAATTCGTGTTCCGATTGAACTTTGATTTGATGATGAAGGATTTGATATTTCGAATTAGCTCAGAGGGGAGCATAGAGATTTGCCAATGTACCAATTATAAACACATTAACATAAAATGGTTAGAATGGCTTATTAATGACGGTAGATGCAACTTCGATAACCGATTCGTAACTCGATTCACCGGAAAAAAATTAATAGGGTAAATTTTTAATTTGTCTAACTACAATAAATCAGTATATAATACTTAGTAGACATAATCTAGAAGGTTTTAGGCGAAACAACAATTTCGTTGACGAAAAGAGGCAGACCCCAAAAGATAAGGTGAAAAGCTATTTCGCGGAATGAATTAAGAACTAGTACAGAGTCAAACCCTTGCCGCATAGAATGTCCTTTTATAATATCTTATGAATATTATAATTGCTCAGAATATTATATCTATCTTCTTTTGTATCCTATAACATACTCATATATTAATCTCTCCCTGACAGAGCTCTTTTCTGGAAATAAACTAGAAGTTGTATAATACAATAACTTCTACAATTTCCTTATAGTTACATTAAGGAAATGTGTTTCCTAGATACTGCCTGGTATCCATCATCTCGCATCCTTTAATCACCCCATCACTGCCTTACGAGGGGCGGGGGTTATGGGCTGCAAATGCTGTTGAGGCCCCAGACACGTACTCGGACTACACTAGCAAAATTTCGAAAGTTGTGTGCTATGGTCTGAATACACCTCTTCCCTGCATACAACATTAGGCCGTGTCCCCATTTGAAGTGCAATTCAATGCCTGATCTGCAATTAGGGGCATTGTACTATACAAATACGAGTAAGAGATGTAACTTTTTTATTTTGAACTTATAAAAAATAACAAAAAACAAAACAAAAACGGTACCACTGCACCCATGAATCAGTACGTGGTAGAAACTATACTATTTCTTGGACAACAGTTGTGTAAGCAGGTGATTGGTCACTGATCACACACAGTCCCCAGGATTTTACCCCAAAAAAAGATACACATATTATAGTGTCTAGCTGAGCCCCAGGATGGTCTCCAGATCCAGCACGGCCCATACCCGTCTATCAGCAGATTCAATAATTTATCTGACCCAGCCGGATTTGAACCCACGAACTTTGGCATAACATTCAGCGCTCTAGCAATTAGCTACCCCGCTTTTGTTTTATTTAAATTTTACCCCGCTCCCAATAGTATATTTTATCATTAGATGAATTCAATTTATTTCCCTTAAACGTATGATTAATGTGATTATTTTTTGTAGATACGTATATTTGGCTTATTTACTGAATGTTAATTACACCTTAATTAGTGATGGAAACAGGAGAGCTTAACGAGGTTTGACCTAGACCGAAAACAAAACTAAAATCAACGCAAATACTGATATAAGATTCGAAGCTTAATGACCCAGCATAATTTTGGTATTAAAGCATTATTGTGTTTCTTATTAATTAAACAATCAAACCGTCTAATCATAATTTTTAATTTCTTTCAGGAATCGATGTTGGACAAAATTTTTATGAATAGCGGAAATAGAGAGATAATTGACCCTAAAGATAATTAAAATTGTCTTTTTGGTAACGCGAAGAGTGTTTTGTTTTGTTTTATTTTAAAATTACTTTATATGTCCTAGTAATTTAAATAATATTTCTAATTGGATTTAAATATTTCGCGTTATTATTTCAAAAGTAATTTATTTATCATCCTGTATTATACAATCATTAGCTTAATATTATAATAAATTTAATTTTGATCGGGTGACATTGCTTGTACTTCTTCCCGCCTATAGGTATAGATCGCTTTAAGGGCTGTGTGAATGATCGGCTATACCATTCTTAATGGTAATGTTTAAATTAGCAACAAATAATTACATAAGTAAACTAACAAAAAGCGTGTTTTTTCTTAGATTGAATCTCGTCCCCCCCACCTTACTAATGTATTTGAGTATAATAATATCTGAAGCTGATTATATTTGTTTATTATTATATGATACTCACTGCACATAAGAAGAGGAGATACCAAGTTGATCCCGATGAAGTCGATACCAAGGTAGACCGCCAGGCCGAACCCTGCCAAGGTACCCATCGCTGCAGAGACATTGCCAAGAACTCCAAGAAGGGGCTTGCTCCGCACCCAGTCAGCCATCATGCAAGTCAGCGTAGAGAAGACGGCCATGATGATAAATGTGGACCCGAAGTAAGGTACGACCGACTGTGTGTTCCGTTCCAGCTCGATGTCCAGGGTACGGGAGGCGAACCTCGCCGTGCTTATGTACTCAAATATCCCGGAGTCCTCCGCCTTACCGACGGCTTCCAAAAATGCGTCTTCCCAAGCCGCTCCTCTGAAGGCAAAGGAAATGAATTGTTAAATATAATGGATTTTAACAAAATATCAGGAAGGTACCTTTCTAAATTAATTACGTTTTTGCTATTATTATTATTTTTTGTGTGTTTAAGGATTACCATCTCACCAATCTAGGCTGCTAGTACATGTCTCCTATAGGCTACCAACCTATCTTAACCACTGCTGAAAGGTCGAGAATCGAAAAACCAATCTCAACACTTCCAAACACTTTGACGTAGTTGCATCCCCGAAGGTGCTAAGGTGGCGCCCAAACACACACGACTACCTTGGAGGTCCAAATATACAAATTATTTAGCAAAAAATATGCTTACAAGTATTCATATAATTTATCACTTCTTAACTGTTGTGCTTTAAATCAAATCCTCACTACTTTTCGATCGTGAGTTCGTAGTCCGGCAGGTGGCTCTAGGATTTTTTAAAAGGGAGTTTAAAATCCATGGTTATACCATACTTCGGAAGGGAACTAAAAATAGGGGTCCCGAGCCTGTACTATATGCCAGGAGCTCGTTACAGATCCCTATCCTAATTATACTAGAATGGATCAAATTTAGTACTCCAATTGTAGATTAGCTTTTTCAGATTAGTCATTGCAGCCAAAATTGACGTTAAAAGAAAAACAATAAAACAAACTAATCTTAGTTTATAAAATTATCTTTTTGTATCCTTGTTGGCTCCTACTATAATACCTTTCTATTTGATTTGAACTCCCATTATATTTCTCATTCCATATAAAGTTTTAGGTGTAGCAAGATCAGATCAGAGTGTGTGCCGGTTTTTCCAACTATGGTTCTTCAAAGAACCGGAATCCTGCATACCGAAACGAATCCAAATCAAATCCAGGTAGGATGGGATAATTCGAAATAAATAATGTTGAAGTCTATTGGCATTGAGACGTTCATAATATATAAGTTTTGATATTTTGCAGAAGCACCAGGATTATAGTTTTGAGCATGGAAATATTTCAAAATCCTTAGGATACAATTTGTTATTTATGAGCATTCCGTATCGAATATTTGTATCCTGCCAAATGCTGTAGATAATAATACACGACTATTGCGTATGATTCCTCCATCCTATCCCATGGCAGAACCAAAACATTGGAGAGTTCCTTCCCCGCCCGTTATACCTCTATTAGTCATCAATAGATATCACTTATACTGCTATGTATTTATACCACATAATAGATACAACTTCATACTCCTATCAGACATCCGCCATGCGTCTTTCTTATCTACATTAAAATTTAAGCTTTTCCTACGTCTCCTGAATTCCCGAACAGATGCTCTTTGATCAGTAATAATTAATAGCTCTTATTTATCGTTTATTTATTTATTATTTTTCTTTTAGCTAATTTATTTTTATTGTAAATTTGTATTTTTTTTTTATTATTATATTATTTCATTCTTTTATTCTCAACTAGAACATATTATGTTTATTTTCATGTTATTCTGTGAATATTTATTAGTCTAATAATGTCGAACTTTGGCCAGATATATCTTTATTAAAATTTGTACACATCTTTTATTCTTAAGGGACTTGGTCCCAGAATAAAATTATATTTCTATTCTATAATAGGGCTGCTATAATAATAATATTTGAGTACTATAGGAACCCAAAATGACATTGAATGAAGGACATTATTGTTCTATCCTCGCCCAGAAGGGACATCAACAACAGAAGAGGATAGCGTGTCATCTCCTCGTTGCACAATGCTTTTGACTATTCATCGATAATCAATGACGATGATGCGGAATTAATCAGGCTTTGATGGGGAGAACAATGGAACAGAGAACATCTTCTTCAGCTTTCTAATATACGTCAATCGCCCCCTTACAGAGGAAAATGGCTGCCAAAGCTCACTTAAAGTTCCTAGAACAGGGTCCGTAATTATTTTCAAAGCACAATTTTATTGATTTTATTACTTCAACTGTCATTCATTCGAAAAAAAGTATAAAGGTCACCACATTTTCCATTTATAAGTCGTTATCTATATATTTCATCCAATTCCGTGCACTTTAAAGTAACCCTGACAAGATTCGATTTCCGTACAACAATTTTATTAAACTATTTGTAAAAATGTAATGAATGTCACCCTCCTCCTGCTAAATCTAACTATTAACGTTGTAAAATAAACAATTTTAACCGTATCGGTCCAGTATAACATTACATATAACTTATGTAACATAATATGTAATATCCTAATAATGAATAATACATTATATAATATTCATTATCTTATCACATATGTTATATGATATCCTTTCATTTAATATTCTCTCTTTTTTTAATACGTAAAAGATCATGCACGTTGATGACAACTTCGTTTGGAAAATTTCTTATTAGATCAAAACGATAGTATATAGTTTTGGAATAACATTAAAAATTAATATAATAAAAAATAAAACAGAAACTTATACTAAGAAGATTTTACGAACCAAAGAAGACACAGGAAGGCTATAGGCTGAGACCTAATAAGGGAATATACAAAGAAGTAAATGATTTGGAAACGGACATAGGAATAAGAAGACTAAGGTTCTACGGTCTATGGCGAGGATGCACACAAAGAGATCAAATAGAGAAATCTATAAAATGAGAGGATATAAGAGTGCTGGGGGGGAGGGGCATCAAACAGATGAAGGAAGAAACTGAGAGACTGAAAAGAACAGACCAAGACTGTTTCGATAGGGATGACCATGGGAAAAGACTAAAACAAATTAAGGTCCTTGTGGGATAGAGAAAAAAGGAATAGCGTGGACCGAGGACAGAAAGAAAGAACAATCGGAAAGAATGAGGAAAAGGTGGGAAGAAAGAAGGAAGGAGAAAAGGGGTGTGAAAATGATGATATTCCCATGGTCTATAATCTGTAAGGCCGATCCGTGAAAAAACCAAAACAGAAACTTGAAATACAGGAATAGTTTGGTTGTTTATCAACTTTTTTTTTTAAATAGCTTAAATAAGCTTTTGTCAGAACCTGCTGTTAGAAGAATAAACGTAGGTGTCTACCATGAAACAATTTTAGCGAACAAACCGAATTAAATATTTTTTTTTTTATCGAATTCCTGTCTATTTTATTTTAGAAATGTTTATTAAAAAAAAAATTACAAGGCTAGTTATTTCTGTTGAAAATAAGTTTTAAGTTAAATTTTTAAGCTTGGTTGTTATCAACTTATCAAGTAATAAGCCTTTCATTACTATTATTGATGTGTTTTGAAGACCACAGAACAGTATTATACCTACCATTAACTTTCTTATATTTGTTATAGATCATGTTTTATAGAGGTCTTAGTTCGGGAAATTCAATATACACAATAAGCAAAAGCAGAATTAATTAAATAAATAAATGTAAAGAAAACGTATTTGAAACTTATTATATTATTAAAAAATGACTAAAAAATACACGTATTTTGATGTGTATTTCATAGCGAGATAGTATAATATTTTTAACTATGATATTAAAAAAAAATTGTGATATTTATTCCCTTCTAAAGAAAAGGTCAGTTGCCTTTCTACTAGAATTTTCCGTCAATCTAATTCAACACCAGCTTTGAAGATAACATACAAAAAATGTAATATTATATATACCTATATCATTTGATTAAACTTAGTAATAAAAATGATCTTTTTATACTTTACAGGAAGATATTAATGTAAAATAGAACGCAATATTTCTTCATATTTTAGATGCCAACGCTTCGGTGAAATAAAAAGGAAGCACTTAATAATAGTCATTTTTTACCAATAAGAATAGTTTTATCGTACATCAGAATCAACGTCCGATGTCGCAACCGTATTCATTTAGAATGAAACGAACGTGTTGTCTATTTCCAAACTATTTTACAACACGAAAACATCTAATGTTGACATCATAAGGCTTCCAGGTACGTCTATTAAACAATAAATCGATGGCCTAAATAACATCTAAATTAAATAAAATAATTTTAAATCCATCTAACGCTTGTTTAATAAATTTAATAACATATTAAAAATTGACAAAATAGATTGTTGTGTATCATTACATAATAATTATTATGATATTTCAGTTAATATGTTCCAATTTTACTGGTACAAAAAACTTAAGTTTGGTTTGAAAAATAGATAAGGCTTGACGTCTTGTAAAATTGTAAAGTAGTGTAAAGGCACGCGTGCACCTAAACCGTTATCGGCCAAACTCGGCCGATCAAATCAAACGTATGCAAAAGAAAGAGAGCGAGTACACTACTATAACCACCACCGTCAGATGACGACCGGTTGATTGGTGGACGACCGATGAGTACGAACTTGAGGAATTTCTTGCCAGTCTGCCGGCGTCTGCAGTGCATAATTTCATAATTCTGTCGTGCTTGTGTGTTGTTATCAACCTAAATAACTATTGAAAAATTAATTAGTTGTGTTTGTAATAGGCCGACCCTGTGGGATAAACATTCAAAACATTACAATAATCGTGATGTTGCGAAACGATTATGAGCTGAAGTTGCATTGAAAATGGATATAGCTGTTGCAGACATTTTAAAAAAATGGAGCAACTCACGGAACCAATTTCGTAAAGAATATTTTTATGAATTTTCTAATAGATACATTTCTTTGAATTCCTCCATTTTAATAATGCGTTTTCGCTTTGTTAAGCCCCACAATCAACTACAGAAGACCGGCAAGGTACACTATCGGCAACTGTGTGAGCACATGCACGTCCGCGTTCCTCGTCCGAGTAATTCTTTCCGCCATCGGCCGACAAAATCGGTTTTGGTGTACGCTAACCGTCAGATTCACCTGTGACATGCGAAATGGTATAACCAGCGCCTGACTACATTGCGAAAAACGCTTACGGGAGTAGCAGAAATATTTCCAAATATATTTAAAACAATTTAAAGAACTAGTTGATTTAATGATAAATTCTTATACGTTAATAAACTTTATACTTGTTAATAGCCTCTAACTTGAGAGAAATTTAAACACTTTCCTCTTTTAAATAATGTTAAATATATAAATTTATGAAATAATTTATCCTTCATCCTTCTATTTTTAGCTGGATACGCCCTTGAACTTTACAGTCATGGTTAATAAATTCTAAGTTATTATACTGTAAAGTAATCATTTTTAAAATATTCTTAAATAAGTTGTTGTCAGAACCTGGTGTTGGACCAATAAACGTAGATGTCTACCATGAAACAATTTTAGAGAGAAAACCGAATTATAAAAAGTTTTTTTTTAATCTAATTTCAGTCTATTTTATTTTTGAAATGAGTTAAAAAAAATGACAAGGCTGGTTATTTCTGTTGAAAATGAGTATTAAGTTAAATTGATGGAAGCTATAAACTGAAAGGTATGAAGATTGTTCCAAGAGAACAATGATTTTTCAAGATAACTATTATATAGATACATGGGATTGTATGAGCGAGTATTAGAGGTCTTATTGCCATGCCGTATGAATTTTAGGTTAGGTAGAATTGCTTTTAGGATTCTCAGAAATTCGACATTTCGTGTTGGATTTAGTGGATTTTAGCATTATGATAGCCATGTTAAAACTCGCTCAAATATCTCGAAAAATAACTTTTTAATTTTTGTTTCTATTTTAAAGTTTTATTCCTCAACGCAGTGAGATTTTGCTTTTGGTTCAAAATGCACTCTCTGTTTCTGTATGTTCTGAACCGTCAAATTAAGGACTTGCAGGGGTTCAGCATAATAGGGAAATTTCTTCGGCTTGTTCAACTTGTTTACAGCGAAAAAATGAAATAAAAAGATGGATTTAACGGGGTTTACCATTACAGGAATTAATCGTTTATATTTTGTATCTTACCTGCTATCCTGATACTTGGAATCTGCGTTGACGAAGTAGGCTAGCTGTAGCGAGGGAACCTTCTCGATGATACCATCCTCCGATACGACAGGTCCTCCGAAGTAGACCGGGAATATGTGAGCGTCCCAGGTGACGGGGTTGATCATGATAGGGAAGGTGAGGTTTAGTGCACCCGTCACTACGTCCTCCATGATCTTGTCCAGGTTGAGGATGTCGTTGTCGAAGCACTCGCCCTCCCAGCGAGCGCAGATCTCTCTGTAGGTGAACATTTCCTGGTCCTCCCCGAAGGTGATGGAGGCGTTTCTGATGATGTCGTCCAGGATGCGCAGCTCTCGCCACACTTCGACTGACAGGAGGTCGTCTCCTTCTTTCGGTAAGATGATGACTCGTCCAAATCGACCTGAAAAGAATACACGAAGCGTTTTAAACATGGGAAGGTAATGTAATACATAAGAAAGAGTACGAGTAAGAATCGATTTGAGAAAATTAAAGTTCACATCAGACATGAGTAGATTTTAAAGCAAATAAACATAAATTTTATATGTTTATTTAATATATTTTATCTATACATATAAAACGCTTTGTCCTGAATGACTGACTGACCGATCAACGCACAGCCTATGTAATAACAGATATGTAACATTGTCCAATTAAAAATATAGGCTACAATTTTATTTCGATTAATGACCTTGATATTTTTATTGCAAAATTATATTTTCTGCTTGCTCATGTGCTTGCAAAATCTACATATTTTCGCTGAACAAAACAAATCAAGTAACATAGTTCACTTCTCCAGGGTTTCCGGCATGGCAACTCACCCACTCCCATATCACTAAAGCATTTTCAGGTATTTATTGTAAATTTGTATTATATTGTAAATAAAGTCTTGGAGGATGGGGAAAAAAATCCTTTTCAATAAAATCAATAACATTACCTACTAATCCTTTACTGACACGAAAGTAAACTTCTGTCCGTCCCCATTGTTAATCAGTGTCAATGTATGTTTCAGTGCTGTGCTGATCCGTCTGTGATAAAATTTTATATGGAAGCCTGGGGAAGGACATAGGCTACTTTTAATCAACACACCACACAGACGAAGTTTATGTAAAACTGCAATCTGAATGAAAAATACACCCAGTGGTCAACGTACAGCAGAAACCACTGAACTTCGCTTCTTGAAATTCGCAGGTAGGTTCTTTGTATAGCCTAAATGAACACTATGAAAGGAATTTGGACAATTCCAAAGTCCCCAAGTGTTTTCCACTTAATATAATAGGGGTTCAAAGATTGTATGGAATCCGTCAGGAAGTTAGATATCTGAAATTTCGGATGTACAAGTAAGTTATAGTTTAAAAAAATTAAATTATTTATTTAAAATGATCTATCACGAAACTTTCTGTAGCAGACCAAATTCCACGCGAGCAAAGCCATGTGCAAAAGGTAGTATTTATACATAAAATCATTAAATACTTTTTATAGTTTTAGTTGTTATTGCAGAATTTGTAGGTATTAAAAAAAAAATGTTCATATTAATCTTTAGTAGTCATATTCATCCATTCATTTAAGTGTAGTCATTTCGAATCGTAGTGTTTAATATTTATAAATTTTACATCCACAGATATATTTGTTTCATGTTTTTACTTTTAAAAACTTAAAAGAGACTTAAGACATTTTGGTTGGAGTTATCCCACTCACGTCTTAACAAATATTTTCTTTTTCTTTTGAGGTTTTGCTTGTCTATTTAACGAGTTTCTTTTTTGGGCTCTCTACCTTTTACTTCAAATTTTAACTTAACGTTTTTTGCGGATCAGCGGTAAGCATCACAGGGTAATTTAGTAAATAGTATTGTATACAATTTTGTTTATTTTTAAATTAATTATTTCTTAATTATTTTTAGTTGGTGCTTTGGTGTTATGGTTTTGTTTTTGTTATGTTACATTGATTCAACATTACATTACTACATTAATAAAACGTAGTTTCTTTGGAATTTTATTTTTTACTTTATTCATTCGGGTCTTAGACCTAAAACCCTACAAACCTAGACAAATTATATTAGTATTTGTGGTTTTAAACTTTTTTTTGTAGAAACGATATTTTTTCTTATAGCAATTGAATTAATTTTTAACAATCCTTGTATTGAAATATCACACTAAGCAACCAACCATCAAATGTAGAAACTTTTTTTCGAACCAATGAACACACCGAAACAGATGCGATTTGATACAAACTTAACATTTATAGCTTCGTCAGCTTGTATTTCTACTGCAACTCTGTCACATAGTTAATTTTGAATAAAGTTGCTAAATCGGAAAATCTGCAATTTGCAATGAAACAACCAACTCATGAATGTGCGAAAAGTATCAGATTACAATAGATTAAAATGTCACTGGGGTCACTGGTCAATGTTGCCTGTTTCTGGGTGGGGAATATATTCCCAGTAGTAGACCATTTAACTTTATAATTTCAAGATGAATATTCGAATACAATTAGAATATAAAATATGATACAACTATTCCATTCCGATGGTGGAATAGTTCCATAAACTTTTTTAGTATCAATACGCTTTTTTATTTATTTAAATTTTTAAATCGTAAACAATTAGCTTAATTTAAATTGCATATATGCAAACAAAGAATTAAGATTTAGACAATTTAAATAAATTAAAATGGATATCAACATAAAATATTAGTTCACCTCCAACACTCTTTAAGACCCACTCTTAAGATGTCTAATTTCAGATCTGATATTCACACTATAAAATCAAGAAATACAAAAAAAGGTTTAATAAAGATTTTATATTTTGACACCACATTTTAATGCTTAACATAACAGCACAATTAAATATGTGCACATCTGTAGGTCTATAGTGAATGAAATATTGTATGTTATCTTATCAAAGTTAAAAAATAGCAAAGATATTTTTAAAATATGCAGAGGGAAATAGCTAAAGTATTCGTTCGATAAAAAATATATTTTTAAAATAACATAGTTCCATAACAACAGTTTAAATTATATCTTGTATTCCGTTCCTTAAAAACTTGTTCAAACGACCACCAGTTATTCATTTCATGAATTCACGAATCCTGTAGTGTGAAAATATTTATTGTTAAGGGTCAATTATTGTTTTATTTTTTTAGTTTCGCTAATCGTTAATTTTTTAAGGATTCAAATAAATTAGATTTTGCACAAGAGCTAATATAGTAAATATTTAAAAAATATCAAGTTTCCTCTTATAAGGGCGTCTCTAATAAGATTGCTAAACCTTACATTCCGATGTTAGCGCCTATGTATAGAATAGATAGAAAATATTTCACGAAGATAATAACATATATATATATATATATATATATATTATTTTTAAATTTAAATAAAATGACATTTATATATCGTTTACAGGACAATCTATGGCCATAAAATCTAATATTTGCGAAAATAGGTTTTTTTCGTAGCTCTTCTCTTCAAACATAAATTCGATTAGGTACGATTCTTACGATTGGTTCCTCTTTCTTATTTCACCACTTGGTAGTTTTCTACATTCTTTCACCCATCCCCAATATATTCAGCGATTTCATTACTCAATGTGCAAAATATTGTATAAATGCTAAAAAAAAACAGCAAACAGAAAACATGTGTTTGGTATGGTAAAGATCGTCAAAAAGTTACAAAATTACTATATTCTTTTCCCTTGTTATTGATGGCGCCCGTACAAATGAAAGTACGGACAAATGAATATTATATGCTGCTTCTGATTTCAGAAAAACAGTTCACGAACAATAATTTTATATATTCTTAAAATCTATTTCATTAACTTAAGCATGATCATTACTTGTATTGTATTAAAAAGAAAATTAAGCCCCTCTCTGTTTTATTGTTGCAAAAAAATAATAATGTCATACCTGGCCTGGTAATTCTGGTAGGGTTGAATCTGGCGGAGTAGTTCATCTTGAAGAACGACTCGACGACGGCCCTCTCGTACTTGCCCTCCCCGTTCTCGGGCGAGAAGAGGTACTCCGGGTCGATCATGTAGTGGACCCTCTGGTACCCGGTGATGCAGAGGAGGGTGAGGAGGACCGGGATGATGATGAAGTAGCCTGGGGTGTGACCTACCGTAAGGCCAAGTTTGTAGAACCAGCTCCCCAGCAGCGAGTCTAGTCGGCAGCGCATCTCTGCAACAATATGTCATAATTATAATACAAGTTCAGTGCAACACTGTTAAATATTAAATTATGGATATTTGTGACTAAGCTAAAAAGGTTAAAAGTGTTGTATATAACAGTTTACAGAGTGCTATTAATATTTAAATTAACCTATGAAGGGTTACTGAGAAGGTTGAGTAAGGGTTTTTCAGAAAAAGGAGAATTATGCCTCTGGAAAAGGAGATCAGGCAGAGTTGTAGGCAACAAGGAGAGTCAAGATGCCTTCATAAAACAATAAAAATAAAGTGACTCTATCGGATGTAAAATGATGCTCATTAATTAAAAGAATTCGCAGTCAATCAACCAAGTACACCTTTGGGAAAGAGAGGGTTATGATATGAGTCGGTCAAAGATAACACAAAATAAGCAGAACTTATTTTTTAATTGTCCCAACGTTTCGGTCTACGGTGTAGGCCATCTTCAGGGCAAATAGTGGGCAACAGTTGACAAGCCTTAGTTTGACAAGCCGCCATGCCCACTATTTGCCCTGAAGATGGTCTACATCGTAGGCCGAAACGTTGGGACAGTTAAAAAATAAGTTCTGCTTATTTTGTGTTATCTTTGACTGCATCCTCTGACCAATTCAATCCATCATAACAGTAGTACTATATTATTAACAGTATCATAAATGCAGTATAACTGTACCTCAATTGTGAAGATCTAAGATTGTCATCCTATATTATTATTTAAAAATTAGTTAAATCAATAATCTTAAGTTTCCCTGATATTGTTTGGGCATGTGAGGAAAACATTGCAAAAGAGTTAGTAATAATGTGCACACTGTAGCAGAGAGAATTATATAATTGTTTTATTTGTTTAATTAAAATTATTTTCTTTGAAAAAACACTTAGTCCATCCCGTTTATGATAATTACTTCACTTGTTGATTAGGACTCAAAAAAACACTTAATAATTAGCTTTTGTCAATTAATGTTCGAATGAATTTTTCTAAAGATTTTACCAAAAATCTTTTCCCGCCAATCCTTCCTATCGACCCATTCCTCTTCCTCTCGCAGCCCCCTTGCTGCCATTCCTTCTCTTACATCCTCCATCCATGTCTTCCTCTCTTTAATCTGTGATTTGTTTTATATAGGAAGAGTTTTTTTGGCCATCTATTGTCTCTCACTCTCATCAGGTGGCCAAACCATTGAAGCCTCCTGGTCTCTATTTCGTATAATATATTTTTCTCCTCCCCTATAGTTTTTTTTATAACAATATTGGGTATGTTTTGGAGCTTTGAGATGCCGCAGCTACGTCTTAAAAAGTCCATCTCTAGAGCAAGCTGTTGTACTGTTTGGTTACATCTTGTCTTTTCACTGTCTATGTTTCGGCCCCATATAGGGTTGTCTCCAGAAGAAAAGAATGATATATTTTCTTTTTCATTTCTAACGAGATCCCTTTATTCCAAAGGGCTGAGTTGAGGATCGTAATGATTTTCCTTCCTCGTAATATATTCATTTCTAAACCCTTGTCGAGTTTCTCATTTGTATAGACACCTAAGTACTTGAAGTCCTTGCTGCGAGCTAGAGCCCATTCTTCAATCGAGAATGTCATGCACGGAGAATTAAAGGACATGTACTCCGTTTTCCCCTGATTTGTGACCAGTCCCCATATAGAGTACTCCTTTAGGAACTTCCTAAGCATATCTTGCAGGTACCAATCTTCAGCTGCTATGATTACCTGGTCATCTGCAAATTGCAAGGTGTCTAATGGTCATCCCCAATCTTCACTCCCATGTACCTGCATTTTTCCTTCAATCTCACTGATACCTGCCCTATTTAATGCTTCCAAAGTTTAATTAGGGGTACTGTGTAATTTCATTTCTGCAAGTCTATAAAGGCTAAATGTACCTCTTGGTTGTATGCTAACTGTTTTTCCAGTAATTGGGAAACAGTGAAAATATGATCCATACAGGATCGGCCCGATCTGAATCCTGCTTGCTCCTCAGGAATTTTCTCTTATAACTCATCCTTCAATCTATTTTTTAATACTGCTTGTAACGGCTATGCCCCGATAATTTGTAGGATCCTTTTTACTCCTTAGACCAGCGGCCAGGTACCAAAAAACGGATAATGAAAGTAGACATCATATTATTCGGAAATGACGTTGTAATTGGAGTATAAGCTCCAACGGATGGCGCGAGCAGTGAAGAAAAGAACTCCTTCTTTGACAAATTACAAACGGTAATAGAAGAGATACCCACCAGAAAAATAGTCTTCTGTCTAGGTGATATAAAATGCAGAGTTGGAAAGAAAACTAACAATTGATGTTATGAAAACAAGAACTCTTCTTCATTGCTCGCGCCAGCCGTTGGAGTCAATTGTCGCTTATAATCCAATAATTACAACGTTATTTCCGAATAATTTGATCTCTACTTTCATTATCCGTTCATTTATACATTCGTAGTCTTCGACAAAGTGGAGATACTTCTTCTATATGACAATGGATACACAAGCATGTGCTCAGTCACTTTTCTTCACTCCGTTGTGGTACATTATGCTTTTCCAAAAGGTTTCTTCTCCTTTGTCTTTGTTTTTCGTTTCCGTTAGGACTCCTATATGTACCGTGGTTATTTGAATGTGGGAAAAATAAGGGAAGAATACTATGATTTTATTTATCGGTCCTTAAAATTTAGTTTATAACTTGTAAATGTCTTAATCTTTTCGTTTTGAATTGACTTGAGGAATGAGTGCATGGAACTGGAAGAAAAATGAGAACACTTGGCGTGTTTTCATATCCGATAAAATTTAAATAATTACATAAATGTTACGCCTGCTTGATTCGTTATATAATCCGTAATTAATAGGATAGATATCTGGGCCTAATCGATCTGGATCTATGAGACGGTGGGAGAAGGTTAGGAGTTGCGCAATTCCACACTTCCGGACGGACAAGCTCTGGGGAGGCAAAAAATGCGGGCGAAAGAGCCCTTTCTAACGACGAAGCCGATACACCATGCAATTATTATTTAACAATGCCATAAAGAACAATTAGAAATTAACTGTTGACGTAACTGTTAATTTTAGTATTTTTTTTTTATTTGGTCCACACAGTACGGACACTTTCCTTTTTTGTTTTTATCCAATATTTAGCAATGTCTCCTTCGTCGCACTCCGTTGTTCTAACCACGGTTATATAACCTATTTCTAAATTTGGGATCAATAGGCATGCGTCGACAAAAAAAAAAAGTGTTTTCAAAGAATAATTGGTTTACTCTGGCAGTAATAATGGCAGCAACTTTTTATTATAAATAATAACCCTTTGTTTGGAACATTACACTACATTTCAGTTCAAATACAGGGGGAAACTACAAATTTTCCTATGGTGGACCACACACACATGGCGTTAGAGAAGCACCAGTTGAACCTGGACCACTACAGCCCATGAAAGGTCTCAGAGTTCAGTAAGAGGTTGTGACTGCACTGTTTCTTGTACAATGGATGGGCAGGGAGATAATTTGCCCTAGATTACGGCTCAAGAGCCAGATTTCCCCCCTATTTTGGGTATCCACCACATTATAAAGTTCGGGTGAGCCCTAGGAGGGTCCCAAATTCCAAAGGTCAAAACCATATAGATAAAATATAATACCTCGTAAATCATAAATAATAATAAATAATTAATAATTAACCAAAAATTTATTCTATTCAATAATATATTCAGCGTCTTTACACTCTTCTTCGGAGTTTTCAGTGAATATGGATTATTGTCGTGAGTATAATATAGTATGCAGCACGATCCCAAAATTCGAGATTGAATAACAAAATATTGATTTTGACTTTTTTTGGGTGTTTTTTTTCTATAAACAACCATTCGAATTAACATACCTTATATTATAGAGTTGATCCTTCAATTAATAATTATTTATTGTTGTAGGATTACCATTATGATGCTGAGATACTTCTTAAGTTTTTTTGAATTTATTTTTGAAATAATATGATCTTCAGTAATACTAGTTGACCTTTTTCATACCTAGTTGAGGTGTAGAAAATGGTCCCGTTGGAGGTCAGAGAAATTATTTATTAAATAGGATTGAACTATTTATTTGAAAACCCAATAAATAGTTCAACCCTATTTAAGAAATTATGCCTCTGAGCTCCACCCGGACAATTTTCTTCCCCGAAATGAACTAAATTCTAATTAGTATCGTTATAATTAATTGTCTCTTGACAGTAAGAACGCTTATTGTAGTAAGAACCATAGATTGGTAACTCTTCTTATTAAATAATGAAGAAACGTCAGTATGTGAAGTAAACCAGTAAAATACATCAACTACTTGAAGCTAAGATTTGAGTTATACAAAAAGGTTTGCTTCTTACAAATTTAAAATTCATTCCGTTGAAGGATAAACAACGTCTTAATGTATTCGAAAACGAGGTATTCGGTAGAATATTCGGAGCAGACATGTTTGAGACCATAGGAGAAGTTAGGAGATTACACAACGCGGAATTACGAAGCATGCACCAGGTTAATATTATACAAGTGATAGCGTCACAAAGATTAAGACGGCCATGTAAAGTTGCTGGGCTTAACGAGTGAATTCCTAAAAAGTTAATAAGCGGGTAAACCGAGGCGTTGGTGGGAACATTGCGTAAAGAGTGATCTGGCGGAATTGGATTTGGGTATTGATCCGTGGACAGAAGTGTATAAGCAGGTATTGGTAGTATTGGCATCGAGCCTTCGGGTTCTCTAAGCCTTATTATTACGATTATTCTTAAAAAATCATGCCATGTTAAACATTTTTGATTTATGACTGACAAATATCAACTGGGAGCGGAGTGGCTCAGTGATAGAGAGCTGAGCTGCTATGCCGAAAATCCTGGTTCAAATCCCGCTGCTAGTAAGACTTTTATTTAATCTGTTAGTAACCGGAGATGGATCATATAGTATCTAGGATCCTCCTGGGGCTCACCCAGCCTCTATAAAGCGGGTACCCAAAACAGGGGGAGAAATCTGACGGTTGAGCGTGATCTAGAACAAATCACCTCCCTGCACAATCGCTCTCCATGGAACAGTACAGTCTCTAACATGTAATGAACCCCAGACCCGGTCACGGGTTACAGTAGTACAGGTTTTTTTTTCTAAAAATTAATTACTTAATATTGAAAACATTAGTGATATTATTTAATATTTATTCTTTCATTTCATAAACTATTTTACCATATACGTTTCCACTAGCTGCTTATAAATTATATAATTTTATATGATGTTTAACAGAAATAACAGCCGGTCATTAAGCACTGATGACCCACGATAAATCTTTACAGCTGCCCCTAAATACCTGAGAAGGATTGGATAAGTTATCAGTGGCTTGTTTATTTTTGTTTCTTCAGGTTATGTGACTAGAGTGTTTCCTAATGTTCCAGTCTGGGCGAAAGACCTCATCTACCATCTTAAATGTTCTTAGGCACTATCGTGGTATGTTCTTTTAAAGAATATGAACTAGGTTCATTGAACTAAGTGATAAGTAGAACATGGTTGATATATGATATATATTTATAACTGGTTACACACTCAAACACAAAATATCAGTAAGTTCAATGAAACGAAAAAAAAGGACATAAACCCAATAAACAATTACATAAAATTTTACGTATCAGTTCCGCAGATTGTCGTTTCAAACGTTTCAACAAATATATATCATATGTATTTGTATATGATTATCGAAATAACCATTTCCCATAAGTACAATTTTTTAAAATATTAAAATTCCCGATTATTTGTATTTCGGAGAATCTTGAAAAAGAAACGAATGAAAAGTTAAAACAAGTCACAACTTAACTCGAAGCGAATACCTTCGAAACCGATACCATTAACATAATAGTAAATATGATTTGATATATTGTTTGATAGCACTTACTTAATTAGTAAGCCAAAGTTTAGTGCTCGAAATCACTAGTTTTTTTTTTAAATTTATTTATTGAGATTTACAACTGTATTACAATTATACAACAAGTAAATAGAATGCGTGTTACATAATGACATGAGAATGACAAGTAGAGAAACTACCCACTGGCAGTACTCAAATAAGAAGGTCACTTGGCCATCTTCTTTTCAGACGCCTCGGAGGATTATCGGGAATTGAAGAGGAAGCTAGGTTTGAAACTAGAGGGTTTGAGTGGGAATGAAGTTTGCTATGAAAGGATATATACCGGGTTCGGGCCAAATCAGCAACAAAAGGGACATTAAGGTCGTTATGGATGACTAAATCACTAATTAAAAACCAAAATTAATCGTTAATTACTTCTCTTCAAAATAAAAATATTTAAAAATTATAATAATTATAAAAAAATAAAATAAATTATATTTAAACAACTATTTTTACTGTAAATTCAAAATAGATAACATCAAGAAATTCATAAAAAAGAATTCTTGAAAAAAAAAAGAATTTACGAGAGATAAATAAAGAAATTAACGCAAATGAAAAAAATACTCTCCTTAACTCTCTAAAATAGTGGAAGTTGTTCTTTGCCCTAGTTGTTTGAGGATAGCCTTAGAGCAAGGTTGTTGTCTCTATATGATGAGTCTATTTGGACTGTTGTTGTAAGTGCTGTACTTTGTTTTCTTTGTGGTTTCCTTGTGAATCGTCCTGATGATGCTGGAATAGGCAAAACGTCGAGTGGTTGTCTTTGTTACATTATTTTGGAGAGTTAAGGCTTTGTTTTGAGATTTTTTCTTTATGCATTCTATTTGTAATTTATGCCTCTTTGCGAATTGTGGAAAACTTTTATAAAAAAATTACAAAATTAAGAGACATCGACCTCACCTAATCGGAGAGAAAATGCGTAACAAATAATTATTCGTATTGGCTAAGAAAAAAATCTGTTGTGACCATCAGTAGCGATGATGAATAGTGATTGGCTGTTGCTAACTGTGAAGACACACGGCACGCCAATCGCCTGGTTTATACCCTCCTCAGACTTCTCGATTAGCGTTCTTTGGCAAAGGAGATTTCTTAATACCATTGGGGAGGTGATTTGTCCTAGATCATACTTAACCGCCAGATTTTCCTCTTATTTTGGGAATCAACATTGGAACCCGGTACCTCGGTACTGCAACTCAGCGCTCTACCACTGTGCCACTCCGATCTCCACAGTTTTAAACACTTTATGTAAGTGTTATTTTATTATCTTACTAATATTATAAATGCGAAAGTTTGTATGTTTGTCTCTCTTTCACGCAAAAACTACTGACCGGATTTGGATGAAACTTTACTGTAATATAGGTTATAAGTCAGAATAACTCATGGACTTATGCAAGCGCGGATTAATAGGGAGGGCGCACGAGGTCACTTGCCCTCCCCCCCGACAGTTTTTTAGGTACCGTGGAGAATCTGTTATAGTACATATTCAAAGGCAAATCAGATGATAATAGTTTTTAGAATAACAGGAAGAGCATGAGTGAAACTATTTGTTTTTATATCCTACTGATATACTCGTAAATGCGAATGTTAGTATTTATGTTTGTTAATCATTGACGCAAAAACTACTTAACGGATTTGGATGAAACTTTTGGAGTAAAATAGGTTATCCATCATTGGCTACAGCAAGGGCAGATTTATGTGGGGTGCCCCCTCCGTTATGGTACATAATCAAAGGCAAATCAGGAACTTTTGATGTCAGTTTTGAAGTTGGACATCTGAAATTTTGGATGTTCAAGTAAATTATATTTTTTTTTTTTTTTTTTTTTTTATTATTTTATTGAGTTGTACAACTGTAATACATACATCTAGTACAATTGCTATGAGAGAAAATAATACATGATAGGACATGTAGAGGTACTATCCACTGGCAGCACTCTAATAAAGTTCTATAATAGAAGGTCCCGAGGCCATCTTCTCTTCAGACGCCTAGGAGGATTGTCCGGGATGGAATTGGATGCAAGGATGGAAACTAGTGGGTTTGGATGGGTTTGAAGTTTATTGTGGAATGATAGGTATCTGGAATGGGCTAAATCGGTAACATATGGAACGTTAAGGTCATTATGGATGGTTTTATTTGTGACAAAATAAGGAGCGTTTAGGATTTTGCGAAGGATTTTGGATTGCAAGGATTGGATACGAGAGGAATTCGATGGTTTGGTGGAGCCCCATAGTTCAATTCCATAAGTCCATATAGGCCTTATAACAGTCACATAAATAAGTCTTTTGTAATTGATATGAAGCTTTGAGCGCTTATCCAGTATGTGTTGAAGTAGTCGGAAACGTCTAGCTGTTTCTTGTCTTTTCAATCTTGTGTGAGGGTTCCAAGTAAGACGCTTGTCTAAGTAGAGTCCCAGGTAGCGAATCTGTTCAACAGGGATAAGTGGAGTACTATTAAAGAATACAGTAGGACAGGAAGTCATGGGTTTTCGACGAAGGGTAAAGGTAATTTGATGGGACTTGCTGGGATTGATTTTAATTCTCCAATTCCGACACCATTCTTCGAGGCTTGATAGGTGTAATTGAAGGGATTGGGATGCAATGTATGGGTCGTTGTTAACTGATAACACACATGTGTCATCAGCATACGTGGAGATGAAGGTGTTAGGATGGGTTGGAATGTCAGCTGTATATACTGTGTAAAGGATAGGACCGAGGATGCTACCTTGAGGAACGCCAGCAGACTGGGAATAGAGGGATGAGTAGGAACCTTTATGACTTACTTTAAATGTTCTGCCAGTTAGAAAGGAGCGAATGATTAAAAAGTATGTAGGAGGAAGGAATTGTCGGATTTTGTAAAGGAGACCTGGGTTCCAGACTCGATCAAAAGCCTGTTCTACATCGAGAAAGGCTCCTGTGCAGTACAATCTACGCTCCAATGCAGAGGAGACAACATCCACCACACGATGACATTGCTGGATAGTGGAGTGGGATGTTCGGAAACCAAACTGGTGGTCTGGGATTATGCGGTTACTATCTAGGATGGGATAAATACGTTTTAGAATGAGTTTTTCGAGGATCTTGCCCATTATGGGTAAGAGGGAGATAGGACGATAAGAGGATGGGAGTTCTGGAGGCTTTTTGGATTTTGGGATCATTTTTACTATAGATAGTTTCCATGTATCAGGAAAATAGGTAGTACGGATTACAGAATTATATATGTATGTGAGGAATAGGATAGCTTTTCGAGGAAGGGATTTTAGGATGTGAGCTGTAATAAGGTCATGTCCAGGAGCTTTACGGGAAGGTAAACTATGTATAATATTGGATATTTCTGACGGATGAAAAGCCTTAGGTGGGAGAGACATTTGGAGTGGGATATCCAGTTCTGCTTCAATACGCTCAATGTGAATAGGGTTGAGGATATCAGGGTGTGGATTAAATGTTTTGAAGAGGTGTTGAGCGTATATGTGAGATTTTTCTTCATCAGATCTGGACCAAGTTTGATTTTCAGTAAGGAGAGGATGATTAAAATCTTTGAATTTAAGGATCTTTTTGGCGGTCGTCCATAGTGATTTGTTAGTAGTCGTAAGATTTTCAGTCACACTAAGTAAATTTTGGATTTTGAAGTTTCTAATCTCCGTTTTCAGTTTGTTAGTCAGTTGGGTGTAATACGTTTTATCTGATGGGTAACGAGTCCTATGCCACTTAGATCTTGCTCTGCGCTTTTCGCTTAGCAAGATGCGAAGGTGCTGTGGCAGGTTAGTCTGTTGTGTGATATTATTTCTGTTTATGGTAGTGTTATCTCTTATACTTTGTGTTATTGTTGCTGTAAGTATTTCTATTGCGCTGTCAATGTCTTGTTTAGTTTTTAGTGGAATCCGTAAGTCTAGTTTGCTTTCCAAATCGTTATTAAATTGCTCCCAGTTAATTCGTCCTGTAATCAATGAAGGACAGGAGGGCTTAGGAATGAAGGTTGAGTGTAATGAGAGCAGAACTGGACTGTGGTCTGAGGAGAGGTCATCCAGGGATTTGATTAATACATGGGAAGGAGAAATCCAGGATATCAGGGCGTTTTTTCAGGGAAGTTGGCCAATAGGTAGGATTCGAGGGAGAGAGAATTGAATAACTACGAGAAGTGGAGACATGAGACAGGATGTTGCCACGAGGGTTGGATGTTCGACAACCCCATCGTTGGTGTTTAGCGTTGTAGTCTCCTCAAGCAATGAAGCGTGATCCGAGGGATTGGAACAAGGATTCTAGTTGGTTATAGGATAGAGAATTGCCAGGAGGACAGTATACAGCTGATAATGTAAGATGAAGGGGACGAGTTGATATTATGATAGAGGTTGCTTGGATAACCGCATTTGGAGTAGAGGGAATAAGGGAATGTGGAATGGATTTATGGATAAGGATGCAAGAACCGGCGTGGGAAGTGTTGTCTGGGTGGTCAGATCTATAAGTGATGTAGTCGCGTATGTAAAAATATGAACGTTTAGTGAAGTGAGTTTCAGTAAGTAGGGCAATGTCAATCTGATTGTCATGAAGAAATATGTCAAGTTCGTCTCGGCGGTTGTTTAGTCCGTTCGCATTCCATAAGAGGACAGCTAGGGGCTTCACATTCATCGCGGGAAGTTGAATGGAATTTCTGTGAGGAATCTAGTGAGGAGGGTTATCAGCGGTTTGATAGTTTGTTGTAGGTCTATCAGGAAGGAAGATAGGATGGAATATATGTCGGAGGGATTATGTTCTTGGAGCGGATATGGATAAGGAGGTTGAGATGGAAAGTCAGTAGGGGTGTTGGCTGGATGCTGAGCCCGACACTGGGGACGAGGAGGTAGATCAACTTTCGTTGGTCGATGTAATGAGGGGTTTACCATGAGAGAAGGCTGTGATGGAACTGGAAGTGGGTGTTCTGGCGGAAGTTTAACACGGAGAGGTAAGTGGTGAGGAGGAATGGGATGTCGTGGAGGTTGGGACTGTGCCTTGAGGATCTGTGGCTTGGATTGAGAGGTTTGGGGTTTAGATTGAATTTTCTGAGGCGTCTGACGTCGCGGCTGCTGTAGAAAATTATATTTAAAAAAAATAATATAATTATTTATTTAAAATGATCTTTCACGAAACTTTATGTGGCAGATCAAATTCGATGCGTGCGAATTACGTAGTAGTATTATAAGCACTTTGTGTAACTATACACATAAAGCCTATAAAAAATATAAATTTTGTATTATGAAAATAAAATAATAGTTTTGCATTTCTTTTTTTGAGATACATTAAAGATACAGTAACATATTTTTAAATATTTTATTTGAAAACAAAAGATATGGCCAGGACCGGGACTTGAACCCGGATCTCTCACCTCTCCGTGGTGACGCCTTAACCATCTTGGCCACCCTGGCCCGTTTCTCAGTCAGTCATATCAATTATTTTCAATTGATCCTACATTTCAGTGTTCTCGCAATTTGCGAAGTATACACGGGGAGAATGTTAATTGAACATTACTTCTTTTTTATCAAACACTTATCAACCACTTTTGTTCGTTGTATTTGATTCTATCCATTACAGAAGCTACAGTAGCATATTCTTCTTTTACTGTAGTTGAATGTGCAATCGGTATCGAACCCAGCTTATTGCCGTTATGCATAATTACACATTTCAGGCTACGTTTAGAGGAGTCAATAAATAAACGCCATTCATTTGGATCATACTTCTGTACTCCCATTGCTTTCAATAAACCAGGAACATCTGAACAAAAAGCAAAGTCGTCATCTTTAGAAAAGAATGACAGCAATTCTGCCTCTCGGTTACGATAGTATGAAATTCTTGTTTCTGGGGTTAAAAGATTTCTTTGCTTTAATCGAGAAGCTAGAATCTCCGATGTCTTTTTAGAAAGACCAAGATCTCTGATTAATGCATTGAGGTCTTCCTGATTAAAGAGCTGGGGCTCAGAAGTAAAATCAGGGTAAGAATCACTTGTCCGACTTTCATCACTTGAAGAATAGTTTTGTTTTTCTATATCATGATCATTTTGTACAGATGAAGAAGCTTGGGGTACTGGTGCATCGCCAGAGAACAAGACTGGTCGAGTAACAGATAACAAGTTTGGATAAGACCATTTCGACCGGTTATTTTTATTAATTCCATTAATATCAATCACACAAAAATAACAATCATCTTGATGATTATTAGGTTCCCGCCAAATCATTGGTGTTTGATACTTAAAATGGGGTCTTTTCTTATTTGCCCATAATCTCAAAGACTCAACACATGTTTTACATACCATATGAGGGATCCAGTACTTGTCACGGATGTCCAAAGCGAATCCAAAGTAATCAAAATATACCTGTGTTATAAACTCTGACACACTTAGCCTACAATTTTTGAATGTATATTCACCACAAATGTTACAGAAATAGTTTGGATCGTTTCTACAGATATTTCTTAACTTGGACATTGTTATTTAACACAAGAGCACAAACTTTTTCACTAAACAACTCAGTTGAATTGAAGTTTGAATGTGACTAGTACAATTATATGTCTATCAGCTGTTTGCCAAAAACAAAAGGTGCTGGAGAAAAACTGAGGCTAGATTTGTAATCACCAACCTCTAATTAGTAAACAACAGGCCTAAAACTCCATGCAACAAAAAATTAATAAAAATTTGTTCCCTTGTGTAATATATATATATATATATGTATATATATATATATATATATATATATATATATATATATATATATATATATATATAAATTAAATTTAATATAGAAATAATTGAATATAGAAGCAATATATATATCACAATACTTTTCAATACAATACGTTTCTTGACTGTAACAGATAATATACAGGGGGTTTCGGAATTGCGCGGCACTATTTTAGGTATGTGTTCTCTAACACAAAATAATCCCAAAAGTTCATATTAACATATATCTCAAACTCATTTATTAAACAGATATCAAAGGTTAAAGATTTATTATTTATTATTATTACAACATTTAGGGTAACTGTTCACAGGGGCCTCCGTTTTGTTGAATGCAACATTCAGGTCGACGAATCCATGCCTCTCTGGCTCTTTGTATAGCATCAGGATGGTTCTTGATATTTACTGCGGCTTTCACGATCCGATTTCTTAGCTCTTCTTGCGTGCCAACTACCGCAAAATAAACTATAGGCTTCATCCAGCCCCACCTAAAATAATCTAACGGCGTTAAGTCCGGAGATCGTGGTGGCCATTTAACAGGTCCGTTTCGAGGTCATTTTCTCACTTTTAGATCATGAATATGAGACCAACATAGTCTCGAAACGACGCCAATATATATATGTATGTATATATATATAATTCAGATAAATAAAACTAAAAAAACATTGAGGAAACCATTTTGGAATTTTTTCTCTTAAGATGATATTAGGTAACATTTAATAATTGCATATTAATAATTACTGATTAGATCAAAATCGTGAGAGCTTTTTTTTGAGAAAAGTATTAACTCGATTGAATGAAGTGGCATTTTTAGTAATCAATTTTTCAGAATAAAAGGCGCTTATTTCTTCATGAAGCGGAATATGATGTAAGAGTATTGTTTTTCTATGTACTATGTCTAATTACATATGCTTTATACTAATGTATATATATATACTAAAATAAGGATTAATCTGGAAGTTAGAGTTCTTTCGATAATCCGTGAAAGAGCCCAACGCCATTCAACTCAGATTATCGAGACTTGATTGCAAGTAATGGCTTAACCCAATCTCAGCCAGGGAGGGTCAGGTAAGTGGAACTGAGTTTCCAGGGCGACCATAAAGTGTCTAAAAACGTACAGCCTCAAAAGGTTTGCTGACAAAATAAATAAGGAAATATACATATACATGGATATATACATATGTATATTGGGTGGCAGGGTGGCCGAGATGGTTAAGGCGTCAACACGGAGAGGTGAGAGAGCCAGGTTCGAGTCCCGGTCCTGGCCATATCTTCTCTTTTCAAATAAAATATTAAAAGAATTATATCATATAGCAATAAAATAAATTATAGTTCAAAACTAACACTTAACGAAACTATTATTCTTCCTCACATTCTCGGCAATTGAGAAACGTAGAGGCTTACATTAAACTGGTAGAAAAACTACTTCTTCGCCTTCTGGTTAAGGATTAAGCTTTCCTAAATATTAAATTTATTAACAAGTTTATATCCTGAGAAACAGATGTACACATATTGTTTAGATTAAATATTAAGCGATTATGGGTCTTAGAATACTTCATGTCTTGAACTTCCAGATACTATTGACAAGAGTAGATGCTGGATCATGGACATAGATATAGACACATAATACTCCTTACTGTTCGCTATCTTATAGACAGTTAACAAGAAGACAACAATACCAACGGACGACCTCAGGCCAATCAACGGGCACATCTCGATTTCGATAAGGATATATTTCATTCGAGAGTTTATGACGGCATTAGTAGTTAAACTTTATAGCTACACCATTAAACTTTATATTAAGTGCTATAAGCCCGGGGTAATTTGATCAAATCAAAGTGGCGTTCGCGATAAATCAGTTAATACTATTAAGCATCTCTAGGAGTTGTATTGGAGAAGAGATTCAATATAGTTATCTATATTGCTGCGCAGGATCGATTATGGTTATGAAAATTCAAACAATATTTTCTATAGAAGCACCTTTCTACTGTGATCTGGCAATCTATCTGTGGACCTTCTCTATTCTGCCTAAATATATTATGGAACATTCTATTTAAATGCTCCAAATTATGACAATCAAACGAGGTAATTAGTCCTAGATAATCTGAGTTGAGGATACGCTTCAGGGCTGCCTCTCAATTAAGGGTACCAGGAATCCCTTTAAGAGAGTAGCATCTAAACCTTTACTGAATTGATTTGGGTGAGCCTAAGGAAGATCTTTATCTTTCATCATCATTCATAACCTTGATCCCGGGGTCTACAGCACAGCAACTCAACGCTATACGCACTGTGCTGCCCCACTCCATGAACTTAAAAACTAATGATAACAAATAAATCACACTACTCTACAGTATTTTTTCAGCTTACGTAGTTTTTCTTCTCTAGGGGGCTGAAATCGTATTTAATATTTGTAGACTACAATCCAAAATCCTTCGTAAGATCCTCATTGCTCCTTATTTTGTTAAGAACAAAGCCATCCAATAATATCCCATTTGTTGTCGATTTGGCCCGAACCCGCTACCTATCCTTTCATAACAAACTTCATTACCACTCAAACCCTCTAGTTTCAAACCTAGCTTCATCTTCAACTCCCGATAATCCTCCCAGGCTTCTGAAAAGTCGCCACCTGACCTTCTTAGTTGAACTTGTGATTTGAGTACTACCAGTGGTACTCTCTCTACTTGTCATAATGTATCACTTAGGCTATTTACTTGTTGCATTATTGTAATACAGTTGTAAATATCAATAAATACATTTAAAAAATATTAAAAAAAAAATTAATATTTACAAAAATTTGTAGAACAATAACCCATAAGTTAAAAAAAAAATGTTTTGTATATCCTTAATACTCTTACTTATGATACATGTGTATAATCAGTTAACCCTAATCCGGTAACAGCATCCCGTACTCTCCAAACCTAGATCATTAACGTTGAAGAATTGTCTCAAAACTGGAGGATTAAAATAAATTCTTACAAAATCTGTCAAATCACCAAACCCTCATTTGTAAACCAATGACTTCCTGCCCTTCTGTATCGTATAATAACACCCCACAGATACGGTACTTTAACATTTTGACAAACGTTTAACTTGGAATCTTAATACTAGACAACGAACGCTCTAAGCTCCCAATTATAAAAGACTCATATAAATAACTATTGTAAGACACATTTGGAGTAGAGCTTTGGGGACTCCACTAAGCCATCCTACTCATATCCAATCCTTACAGTCCAAAATCTTTCGTAAAATCCTCAATGATTCTTTCTTTGTTACGAACAAGTCATCCGTAAAGAAGATGATATCCTGGACTTCAAAGTTGAAGTCGTTATTCGAGTTATTAGTTAGTAATTTATCTACTTTATCGCATGCCAATATATATCTTTCATTCTGTTTACTTTATGTGTTATTACTATTGCTTGTTCATTTAACGACACTTTACGCTGCTATGGCTAATCGGACGTTGCAGCTTTGGGAGCTCTAAATTTTGCCTATCCAAGTGTAATTAGGACAAGAATTTTAACGAGTGCCTGACATTGTACAGCCTTGGGGCCCCTGTTTAACGTCCCTTCCGAAGGATGGTATAACCAAGGTTTTCGTACTTCCTTTAAAAAATCCTGGGGCCACCTGTCGGGCTACGAACCCGTGATCATGGGTCTAATAGTTTGTTATGCTAACCACTAGAGCACAGGTCGTCCGTTATTATTATGCAGTTGTAACAACAAATACATTTTTAAAAAATAACCAAACTTTTAGATTGTACTTACATAACAGGGTAATTTTAGAATAGATGTAAAAAACAAGGTATTATTGTAAAGTTGTGGCTAGGTTACTCTCTCAAGCCGAACTGTCCCATACATCACAGGGCAGGACTAGGACACTAGCACTGACCTTGACATACTTCTTCGCTTTGAGGACGTTATACACGCCTTCATGTCCATTTTCCTTAATTGTAATCTCTTTAAACATTCAAGCACTTTCTAATTTAGAAGGAATATTCAATGGCAGAAAAACCGGTACAAATGAATCCAAATAGTAATGATTTGGAGGATTATTCCTTTTTATGGGAACTGAATAATGGCTTTTTTATTTACTTAAATGGTCGAATGAATAAGTTATAAGACTAAAGTCGATAATAACAATTAATTAACATAAAGGCTATCGAAGAAAGGAAAGGTCATCAACTCGCAAGGTTCTCTCCATCTCTGTAAATAAAAAATAAAAAGAATAATTTAGATATTAATCATTGAATTAAGATTTAAGCCATGGAAGGATATTTCGCAATAGAGATAGCGCAGATCGATCCTTTCCAATTATGAAATTACTTAAGGCTATGTTTATCAACATGATGCACTTCTCAAGCTACTGTATAGGATCAAATTGATGGAAATTTACGTCAAGAATTCATGGGAATATGCACAAATTAAAGACAAGATAGACAGTTTAAATCACTACAAGGCTGCTTAAAATATAAAGGGACTTTTTTTTCCCTTTTCCAGTATAAATATCGTCTACTGAGTGTAATTAAACCTTTATGGCCTATTAATTAAATATCAGATAGGTATTTTTTCTTAATGAAAGGGCTTAACAATTTCAAAATGGCTTCCTTTATAGTTACTTTTATCTGAAGTAATTAAACCTCTAATAATGTTAAAAACAAAACCTGTGCCAGTACACATCATGAAGAGTCTTGGGTTCTACGAGTTAGATATTGTACTGTTTCCTGGAAAACTGTTGTGCAGGGAGGCGATTTGTCCTTGATCATTTATTTTGGGTACCCATTTTATATTGCTGGATAAGCCCCAGGAGGGTCCCAGATCCAATTAAATAAAATCTGACAGCCGGATTTGAACAGCAACTCAGAAAAAGAAGTATTTACGTAAATTTCGTTGAAAGTAATGGATACTCGAAAAGGAGATAAACTGAAGTGGTAATTGTCTTTGATAATTTATATTTTATTTATTCAATATAAACTAATTGTTTCTAGGAAAATTAAATAGGATTTACTCGGAAAAACTAATTTTGAACTTTTATAATTTATTTCGAAAAGTAAGAATAAGGAAAATTGTTTACATCGTGCTATCAAAGAAATGGTATTTTCTTTTCAAATGTTTTCCCAGAAAACTGAAATTAAACTTTTCTATTCTAATATTTTAGAATATTTCATGTTTGGTGGTTAGAATATTAACATGTATCATTTTAAATTAATGATTATTGGAAACAAAATGTAAATCATTCATATGTTTTCATGTAATGATGATCTTATGAGTTTTCATTTTAAGAAGAACTCATACTTTAAAAAATATCTGACAAGTTAATTAATAGATTTATGAAATTTAAACTGACTAAGCTGATATTTATATATTAAGAAATAATTCCAAATATAAAACGTTCCAAGGCTTGAAGGTTTATAATAAAACGAAGCGAGGTTAAAGGACTGAAGGTTTATCTTAACGACGGACTGGAATGTAGAACGAATATAGTGTGTAATGGAAAGGAATAAAAAATTAAAAACTCACTGAATACTAAATAAGGATTGTGTTAGCCCAGAAATAAACCATCAATTTATTAACCATCTCATCTTTTTCCCAAGTGTGCCTTGGATTTCACCGTGTACTCCGTAAAATAATAAATATAATATAAATACACAATATAAGTCTGAAAACTTCCTGAGGCTCTATAAACTACATTCTCTTAATCAGTGAAAAAGCTTAGGAATTATGTACAAATAATGTATATATATATATATATATATATATATATATATATATATATATATATAAATTAAATTTAATATAGAAATAATTGAATATAGAAGCAATATATATATCACAATACTTTTCAATACAATACGTTTCTTGACTGTAACAGATAATATACAGGGGATTTCGGAATTGCGCGGCACTATTTTAGGTATGTGTTCTCTAACACAAAATAATCCCAAAAGTTCATATTAACATATATCTCCAACTCATTTATTAAACAGATATCAAAGGTTAAAGATTTATTATTTATTATTATTACAACATTTAGGGTAACTGTTCACAGGGGCCTCCGTTTTGTTGAATGCAACATTCAGGTCGACGAATCCATGCCTCTCTGGCTCTTCGTATAGCATCAGGATGGTGCTTGATGGTTACTGCGGCTTTCACGATCCGATTTCTTAGCTCTTCTTGCGTGCCAACTGCCGCAAAATAAACCATAGGCTTCATCCAGCCCCACATAAAATAATGTAACGGCGTTAAGTCCGGAGATCGTGGTGGCCATTTAACAGGTCCGTTTCTAGGTCATTTTCTCACTTTTAGATCATGAAATGAGACCAACATAGTCTCGTAACGACGCCAAAATATATATGTATGTATATATATATAATTCAGATAAATAAAACATCGAGGAAACCATTTTGGAAATTTTTCTCTTAAGATGATATTAGGTAACATTTAATAATTGCATATTAATAATTACTGATTAGATCAAAATCGTGAGAGCTTTTTTTTGAGAAAAGTATTAACTCGATTGAATGAAGTGGCATTTTTAGTAATCTATTTTTCAGAATGAAAGGCGTTTATTTCTTCATGAAGCGGAATATGGTGTAAGAGTATTGTTTTTCTATGTACTATGTCTAATTACATATGTTTTATACATATGTATATATACATATGTATATATACTAAAATAATGATTAATCTGGAAGTTAGAGTTATTTCGATAATCCGTGAAAGAGCCCAACGCCATTCAACTCAGATTATCGAGACTTGATTGCAAGTAATGGCTTAACCCAATCTCAGTCAGGGAGGGTCAGGTAAGTGGGACTGAGTTTCCAGGGCGACCGTAAAGTGTCTAAAAACGTACAGCCTCAAAATCTTTGCTGACAAAATAAATAAGGAAATATAGATATGTATATGTATATAAATACATATTTAAAAAAATGAATGACAATTATTGATAAAAACAATAAAATAAAATCATTAGTTGAAATTTCAGACAAACACGCTAAATCGTCTGTCTGGTATACATGTCTACTATTTTTTCTGTTCCCTATAATCCCTTCATTTTTAATTGATGTGATAGTTAAAATAATATTTGTATAAATATTCAAAAATTGAGATTTACGCCGTTTAGGGCAACTTCAACACACTAGACCTACACTCTAAGCTCTAAATTAACTACAAAAGACTCATATACATGTTTGTTATAAGACTTATTTGGACTTACGGAATAGAGCTTTCACTACGCCATCGAATTCTTCTCGTATTTAATCCTTACAACCATAATTCCTTAACGAGTCATCCATAATGACCTCAATGTACCAATAGTTGGTGATATGGCCCGAACTTGATATCAATATTTTCATGACAAACTTTATTTCCACTCAAACCCACCTCGTTTTAAATCTTTCAACATCTTCAATTTCCGATAATCTTCCGTCTTTCCCCCGAGGCTTCTGAAAAGAAGATGGCCTAGTGACCTTCTAAGTTGAATTTGTTATTTGAGTTTCTCTATTTGCCTTTATCCATGTCTTTATGTATCATTACATTTACATGTTGTATTGTTATAATACAGTTGAAAATTTCAATAAATTGAGTTTTATCGGAAATAAATCCTGTGTTTTAAGTATAGAGGAAAGTCTGCAATAAATTATTTTTATGTAAAAAAATTCTTATACTATATAAATATTGTAAACTTGTAGATAATTAATAGGAGATAATCAATGTCATTAAGGACTCAGACAATGAAATTGCATATGTATGAAATTCAAATCGAATTCGAAAGCGGAAACAATCCTTTCAAACCTTAATTATTTATAAAATAATATAGAAGAGGGGAAGAAACTTGCGTGGCCTGGGCGAACAAGGAAATGGCTGAAGGAAATTTGCAGAATGTTTGCCCAATTAATAGTAACTAGGACAAGGCCACGTGATCCCAAGTATTAGTGCTTGAGTGCTTAATTAATACTTAATTGACACTCAACGCGAAGTATATTTAGTTGAAATATTTTTTTATTCTAGGAACCTTTAAGTGTTTGCTAAATGACCAGTACCACTACAACGCATGGTTTAGGGTCTTAGGTCTTGAGTACTTGATAGAGACTGTACTGATTCTAGGACAACTGTTTCTGGCAAAATGTTATAATTACTTTAAATAAATTAATTAATCTAAAAGTTATTGAAAATATATAGAATAATGGGAATAATATTCTTGTGTTCTTACAGAACCTATAAAAATGTAGCTATTTCTCCTTGTATCCAACTAAGTCCTGAGAGCCTCGTGCAAATGACTTGCGTTATTGAAAACTATAACCTGGAAATATTTTTTTCTTTACCCTCCTTAGTTTCTCTTTCCATCGAAACAATAGCACCCGGTAGCAAGTTCTTCTTTTCTGAATCTATTTTCATTTCTTGTTTCTCCCCCTCCCCCCCATTCAACCCTACTAAGTCGTTCGGGGTAGGATGTGATTGCTCTAATCTTGAAGAAATAAAAGAGCTCTTTTAACGAAAAAATAAGTGACCAAAGTAAACAAAAAACCGAAGATTCTATAAAAATTCAAACAAAAAAACCTTGAATAATATTACACTTAAGATAGTAAGATAAGAGCACTACACCAATATCCGTAAATCTCATTACGTTAGGCTTAAATAATTTCGAATACTTGAACAAAATAAACCTAACATCCACATTTTTAAACTTAAAATATAACCTCTTTGATGATGGATTTGAAGGTTAACGCATATCCATCTTCAAACGTTTCTTAGCATTTATCGGACTTCGCTCTATAACTGTAATAAAACTTCGTGACGCACAAAGTAAAGTGCGTCAGGAAAGTTTTGAAACAAAGAGGTTTTGGAGATAAATTCTTAACAACATGCATAAAAATAGGTAGAAAGGGCGTCATCTAATTCATGGAGGGTTGGCAACAATGTTTTTATTCCCATAAATTATTTTAAAAAAAAATAATAATAATCTTGAGAAGGTGTCAATAGTAATATGTAACATTATTTAACTTAACTTTTCATACAAAGTTATATAACATAATCAAATAAGTAACAACTTCATTGTTTTTTACAACTGTACTATCTGTATAATTTATTACTTATATGAAATAAAGTACTTGTGAATGTAGGTATAAACATTTTCAAATACCTCCAGCAAGTTTGTAACAAAATTTGACATAAGACCATACATGCAAAGAGCAGAATTTTTTTTTTATTACAATACGATTAATGTTCAAATATAAAAAAGATTAACAAATTAAGTATATAATACAAGTAGAGATAAAAAGAGGTTAAAAAAGTTTTCTTTGTTCATCCCATCTCCCTCGAGGCTATCCTGCCTGAAACTGACCTCGTTAAAGTTACTAATTATGTGTGAACTGCATATTCGATATATATTGTTAACAATGTTGTCGCTATATTTTCAACTAATAATTACTCAGATATCATTTTTACTATGCATTTTATTACTATACAGTTCAAACGCCTAAAATTATTTTTTATATGCAATCGATTTACACAAACACACATTGTTCAAAGCTGAAAATCACCATCACCATTTCACCTTCTTGGCAAAGTCCATTAGTTGACCTTTCTCACATTCCTAATTACATCTTTAGAATTATTCCGAACTTCTGGAAGTATTTCACAGCTTCTTCTTTTAAAGAAGGCTATTGCCATCGGATTATTTTGGTCATTTTAAACAGTTCAGAATAACATTATTTATTATTATTATAGGCGTTCCAACAAGGGTTGCCTCAACCTGTCAGAGTAGAGCTCCACACCTCTCGATCCATCCAATCCTCTTCCTGGAGACCCCTACCGGCCATCTCTTCCTGGACTCCCTCCATCCACCTGCTTCCGGCCTGTCCGCGTCCACTCCTCCCTGGTGCAACCCAATCCAGCATTCGGTTTGGCCAACATTCAAAGACCATAGATCAACATTAATTAAAAAATTAACATAATAAAAACACCAACAAAAAACAAAATTTAATAACGCACACAAAAATAACTCACACAAGAAGAATGATAGAAAGAGGTTACACGAGATAAGAAGGTATAGTAGATTTCATGGCGATCATTTAGCAGATTTATTTATTTAATGACTTTTTATTTAAATCACCTTTCCTTTTGTTCTAGTTGATTTTTACCAAGACATTGCAAATATTTCTCTAAAGTTTGGACAGTGTACTTGAAAATGGCGATCAACTTTCAATTCTTGAAAAATTTCTGGTATGGCTAATCAGAGTCGTAAATTTTGCCTATCCGGGTATAACTAGTGTAGGGATGATTAACGAGTACCTGACACAGCCTTGGGGCTCCCATTTTACTTCCCTTCTGAAGGACGGTATAAATAAAGATTTTTTACTTCTTTTATAAAATCCAAAGGCCATCTGATGGGCTGGGAACCGTTGTTATATTTGCAATCGTTGTAATACTAACCACAAGACCACAAGTGACGCCTATATATTTGATGAATACTAAAAATTAGTATTTTAATTATTTATTATTATAAAATTCGGTGGTTTCTTATGTTTAAAGATACATATAATAGTCAGCGATGTGAACAAAGGTCAAAGAGGAACAGATTCGATTCCAGTCGGTAGAAATTAAACATCTGTCGGTTCCACAGCTCAACCTTTGCGCTCTGCTCTTTTATGTAAATGAAGTCAGGTTTAATTTTAACTGGTTCAATTTGTTTTAGGTTACGTGTGTTATATGTCTAACGGCTAGGTGAGGCAGAGACTTGTGACGTGATCAAAGGCTAGTACGGAGGACCCATGGAAAATAAATAACATATTTATTTGTTTATATGTAAAAAATAATAAACATATTTTTTTTTGCTAAATCACTTTTATTATTTTTTCCTGTAGCACTGTAACCCATGGACGGTCGTGGTTTTGGTACGTGGTAGAATCTATACTGTTTCTTGGTCAACGGTTGCGTAGGGAGTCTATAGAGTTGCGGAGGGAGGGTGTGTCTTCGATCACGTTCAAACACCTGATTTCCTCTCATTTTTTGGGCTCCCACTTTAAAGAGGGTGGGTGACCCTCAGGATAGTCCTAGATTTCATAAGATCCATCTCCGGCAACTAACAGAAATAAAAATATGCCAAGGAGCGGGATTGAACCCAACGCTTTCTGGACGGCAACGGCGCTCAATCACTGAGCCATTCCGATCCCTGCTAAATCAAAACCACTGATAATATATGTAATATTATTGATAAGTACGTTATTTTGATTAAATATTTGTTTTCATTTTTATTTCAGTAAAAATGCGAATTAGAGGCTTAATTATTATGTTATTTCGTGCCATTGTAGCATTAATATTAAAGTTATTAACGAGCCATGTGTATTTAATGGATTTAAATATGTAAATTTACACAAAAGAGTTTTTTCAGTCTCTTCGCCTGTCTGAAATCTATAACTAAGGTATACAAAATCTCCTCTTCCGGGACCTGCTGCATTTATAAATTGATGTTTATGCATTTAAGATCCAGAAAGCTCTGATCCTAGAAAGAGAATTGCAAGTTCCATCTTCCTAGAAAATAAGGAATCGGTTATTTTCTAGAACAACAGTCGATTTGCATAACTTATGAACCTTTTGAGGATTTGTCATTCTCCACCCAGCAAAAGGACTATAATAAAATATTAACCAAACAGTGATCCATTAGTTATTTAATAGGTCAACTACCTCTGCACAAGCTAAATACCTTTAAAAATTTAAGAACTTGAAAAATAACAGATTTTTCAAAACCGAACTAGTTCATAGAAACGGTTATGTGAAATAATTTGTTTGATCGTAGGTTTTGAAGCCACCTAAACAATAAAGTTATAGTAATTTTAGCAGTTTTATAAATATATATTATATAAATTAATTAAATATCTTACAAATAACAGATTTCTTTATTCATTCATTTAACGTCACTTTAAGTTACAATTGCTAATCGGACGATGCTACAGTGGTAGCCCTAAATTTTGCCTATCCAGGTTTAATTAGGAAAGGGGTATCTCACACCGTACAGGAAATTTTACCAACTTTCCAAAAAACTAAAGAACTGTACTTTATTCACTTTAAAAAAATCCCTTCTAGGCTGCGAACCTGCGATCTTGGGCATGCTAGTTGGTTATGCTAACCACTAGACCATTGGTTTATGGAAACATTTTTTTATCGTTATATTAATGCAATAAAAGGTAATAGCTACACCAACTATTTAAATTTTTCTTTAATTCCGTTTCCGTTATCCTCTACGTTTTTATAACTCTCTGTATTAAATATCCTTATTGCCTAACGCATAACAATATGAAGATAGAGCACGGATGTAGAAATGTCTCATCTGAAACACGTGTCTTTTTCTTCTTCATGGCAACCCTTTCCTCTCCTAGGCTTCCTGAATTACACTCAAAGGCATTCACTTACCAATCTGTTTTCTGCCTTTTCGAAACATATTCAAACCTTAATAAAACGTCTCTCACATATTCAACGATACAATGAACTAAATATCTTATAAATGAAAAACATAAAAGATGTCAAACAGATAACATACACAAACATTTACGAAAGTTGAAAGGTTACAAGATGGAAATATCCTCTTCCCTTACCAGTGATGACGACCGTATAAGAGGAAAATACCTAAGAAGTATCCCTGACTGATATTTTGGGGAATTTAAAATAGTTTTTATTTATGGTTCCTTGATATACTCGTAATACTTCGCTGTTTTTATAAAGACTTCAGTCTTCCTGTAATTCTAGATTGACTTAATTTCCACTTAAAGTTGTTTCGAAATGTTTCTTCCTCATCCTGTCAATACTTTGTGAGATGGATAGAACAGAGGATGACTTCATATCTTTGTTGATGATCTCAGATGTCTGTCTCATAGTAAAGGTGCATGCATATTTTCTAAATCTATATTAGCTTTCTCCAAAAATTGGTTCCACTGTTTTTTCTGATACCCTATTTTAGAATTGTGGAGCTCACTATATATATCCTGTACAGTAAGAACTGATTCATCTCAATGATCCTAACATTATTTCTCCTTGCTACTCATAAATGTGGATGTTTCAACGGATACTTCCAAATTCCTTGGAATTTTTTCCTATGTTTTTACCGTTTCTGGCGTAATTCTATCTATGCTTGCTGCTATATCTAAATTGAAAATAGAATTAACCTTTGCAGTTTCATTTTCTTCATGAAATCGCCTTCATCCCTGCTTGTTTGTTACAAATGACTCTGTTCTGCCTGTTTCTTATGACAGCAGCCCATTTCAAATAGATCTCCAAAATACTGGACCCATTTGTTTGATGTCTTTTGGATTACTTAAAATGTTCTCTTCCTTTCACTAGAAGGAGGTTCATTTTCTTAGGACGTAATTCAGACATAACTGTAATAAAACTCTTCATTTTGTAGACGAAATGGTTGACTGTATGTATCTTGAGGAATTTTTAAAATTACCGGGAGTTCGGTAAATGAATTTTTCAACATTGTTCAAAAGATTTTTGTTTGCTCGTTAATTCTGTTTCCGAATTCTTCTTAGTCTTTTTCTATTGTTTCCTTGTCTGCAGCTTATAGTGGTAGTAGTTTACAAGGAAGCTCTTGTGATACTGTTTATTCCAAGTTATTTTTCATTTTTTGATCTTTTCTTTTACTTCATCGGTCCAACAGGAAGTCTTTTAGGTTCAACTACCGATCCTGATTTTTTCACATCGTTCCTTCGAGATCTATAATCTTGGTGTTGAATGAATCTCAGCTTTTCCCCAGTTTCTAGTTAGCCCATTGAGAAGGCCAAAAGATTTTTGTTACCTAACTTTTATTTTATTTATCTGGGACATATAGACTATCCAAACTATTTTTCTAGTGTTCCATTCATCTTTATATCTATTTAAACGTGTAATATAATAACAGTATTTTACATATTTTCAACATTTATTTTTTTAAATTTGTATCTTTGTTTATATATATATATATATATATATATATATATATATATATATATATATATATATATGTATATATATATACATATATGGAATGGAAGGATACTTACAAGTCCTAATACTTATTGTCTTTGAGTTTTGTAGCTTACAGTTTCATAGCGTTTTTTTTTTTTATAAAAATTGTATTTCTCAAAATTTCAACAATTATTATAACTGATTTTAAGTTTTCTCAGGATGTTAGTATTACAAAATAAAGTATTGATTTTTTTCACTATATACGTATATATTTTATATGTATTACTTGCATATATAATATAGCGTGTGTGTATTTTATAGCGTATTTGGATACCTGGGATACTGCCTTAGATTGACGTACTTTCGCTTTAAGTCCTTTTTATAAAGTGAATGTAAGGCGTGCTCTATCTCCTGCTAGTTTTTATCTTTTTATAACCCGAAAACGCCTGAAACGTTGGAACGCTCGATGCAAAGTGATTTTCTCCTACTTCCATCCATTTTTTTATTCAGAATTTTCTCATAACAATTATACTTGTCCCGGTCAGGAAAAATCTTTTCTCTTCAAAATAAAAATATTTAAAACAATCAGCATCAAAAGAAACAATAAATAAAAATAAATTATTCTTGCCATTTCTATACAATTAATAAGATTGTTTTTTACTCCAACCCTAAAAAAATAAATGTTAATAGTTTGGCTTGAAGATGTTTCGACCGTCACTCTTTTTAACCATTAGAAGTGATTTTTGGAAAACGGCTTGCGAATTTCTAAAAATCTTTAGGGATTTAAAAGAGCTTTTTAATTTTAATTATGAGCACAAATATTTGTTATCCAGAAGTTAAAAACGACATAAGTATATTGGAAACTAGTGCTCTCCAACGTATGGCTTTGATGTACCTCATCAAGTCCATTATTATTTGAGAGGTTAATAGCCACAAAGAATTCGTATTTGACCCTGTACAAAGGCAGCTAATATTAATTCTTAAAGTTGGTATTACGGACTAATAAGTATTTTTTTTCTCAACTTCTTGGGCCAATGCATAGGATTGTCTGAAAGTATCTATCCACATTTTCTTTGACATTCCTACTCTACGTTTTTTAAATATATTTGTCTCAATTATCTAAAGCGCAATACCCGCATAAATAAAAATCGCTGATTTTCATTTGATTTACCTCAATTTAACGTAATTTTAAATATTTTTATTTGAAAAGAAAAGTTATGTACAGGATCGGGAATCGAACCTTCGGGAACTTTTCTTTTCAAATAAAAATATTTAAAAATTATAACAACTAACAAAAAATTAAAATAAATAAATTAACGTAAATATAGTTTTTGGCTGTTAAATTCTTTAAATAATGTTTACTTTAAGATGTAGGAAAAAACAGGCTGGAAATGGAATATCAGATATGTCGTTCCTGAATAGCAAAGCTTCGACCGATACAATTGCTGTTGAAGGCTTAACTCAAAAATGCCAAATTTTGAGTTATGTTGTATTTCTTTTTATGGAGCGATATAGTCTGCCACAATTATATTTATTACTTCATAATGTTTTCAATAAACGAATGAGATGATTTTCCATTTGAGCATTTCCAAGGAGCAATACCACTTAACGAAATTACATCATATTTTCCGATAACCTTAAATGTATTTGGTCCCTAGCCTGAAAGCGTCTCCGCCCTACCTGGGTTCTAACTCATTTATCTTTTGAGTGACGACAATCGAGTTACTACACAAATAAAGCAGAGATAAATTTCCTGGTCCAATTTACCATTGTGGCGCATATTTTATCGAGTTAATCTAAAATTCTACAAAGTGTGGTAAAAGATGTTAATTGGCGGCTAATAAAGGCGACCTAGACCCTGGTACTTGCGACCTCGCTCCTGATTGACAACTGACCCCATTAACGGTACCCTATTCCCCAGGATCGGCCGGGTCCAGAGGACGACGGCTCCTCTATCTGGCACAATGCCACCCGCTCCTATGTAAATGTCTTCCCAGTATCTGATACTCGTGGTCCCAAGGTAGCGTAGGTATGTCATAGCTTAGTTATTGGGAAGAACAGTGAAATATAATACTTGCACCACTACAAACCATGAAGGGATCTTGGGTTCTGATACTATACTGTTTCAAAGACAACAACTGTGCAGGAAGGTGTTTTTTAAAGTGTAAAAAACACACTTAAAATATCAACTATTTAAAAATATAATCAGAAATCAGAAACAATATAGGTTCGGTTTGCAAGGAAAAAAAAACACGCTTAAAAGCCGAACCAAATACACCATTAATTAATACACCATTCTTTATAACTCCTGATTTAATTTTTAATTGGTTGATATTTATTATAGGTCTTTCTTTAAGTTAAATTTTTATAATTCAAAATTTTCTACGAAGAAAACTTGGTCTCGTGGTTACCATAAGATTGCGGATTCGTACCCCGACAGGTGGTCTAAGGATTTTATAGAAGGGAGTAAAAAATTCTTGTTTACGCCATATATCGGAAGGGATGTAAAATGAAGGTCCTCAGCCTATGCGATTTAATCGTTATAGATCGCTATTCTAATTACACCTGCATATGCGAAATTTAGTACTCTCACTGTAGCATCATAGGGTTAGACATAGTAGCATAGCGAGATGTCAAACGAAACAAACAAACTAATTTTTATATATGTTGAAGAAATTGGTCCGGGTAGAGGTCACTGAATGAAATTCTCAAGTAATTTCAGAAGATATTTATTGTTAGCCAACGTTTCGACCTACGTTGTAGGTCTTCTTCAGGGCTATAAGCAAAATACAGACAATTTAAGACAATTTATTGTATATTCAGTTTTTATTTATCTGTAATACCTTAATTTTTTAACTGTCAACACTTTCTGTTTTATTATTATTTTCTTCATGTTTTATTATTATTTTCTACATTTTAACCTTCATAATTACTTTACTGTACACCTTTATCAATTTTTATCATCATTATTACACATAATTATCAATTTTTTGCCTGTATTCACCTTCTTTTAGTTTATCTATATTTAAAATGTTTTAATATATTCATACCGCTTTCTTAAATTGTCTGTATTTTGCTTATAGCCCTGAAGAAGACCTACAACGTAGGTCGAAACGTTGGCTAACAATAAATATCTTCTGAAATTACTTGAGAATTTCATTCAGTGACCTCTACCCGGACCAATTTCTTCAACATAAATTATCATAGGTCAACAATTATTATCAATATAATTTTTATATAATTTTAGTATTTTCATTTATTCCTTGTTTTGTTATTTTGTATTGCTAGTTTAGCGTTTGGTCAAGGAAACTTCTGAAGAACTACAATACGGGTTAAAAGATCAGCATTAAAATAGTTGCAACTATAATTATTTTATTCTTGCTATCAAATCCAACTTTTCAATTGGTTTGTTTCTATTAGGCATTCCTAAGTGTTGGATATTCTGTACCTTCAAATACTAAAAGAAAACTCTATCTTCAAAATAATTTATCCTTTTTAGTTAAGTTATAAATATCTTAAGGTATTCGAAAATAAGGTGTTGGGTAGAATATTCGGCCGAAAAAAGGATGAAATAGTGGAGAATTTAAGATTTTAAGATATAATGCTTTCACCAGCATTTTATGATTTCCAAGTATTGTACACGAAGTAATAGTAAATATAGGCGTTGATAATTATACAGATAACATAAAAATCGTTTCACTTTTCTTTTTAAGGAAGTGACATTAAGTGCAGCAGAACGTTCCCACCGAGATATAATTATCCCTAATGCTCGACCCGAAGAACATACAGACGCTACAATGGCACTAAATACTATTTAGGGCTAAGGCGGAAACCTGAGAGACGGGAAGAGGAAGAACAGATAAGAAAGTTACGTTGATGATAAGGTGCCCCTGAGGAACTTCTGAGGTTCCTCATTGTCGGCGGTGTGGTGCCCGCTACTTCAAGATGGGTCCACCAATTATCGCATTCACTGGCTAAGATCGAGCATGCATTATCCCTATAATCCTAATGATCAAAAGTTGAATATAGGCTATGATAACAAGGACTAATACATGTGTTAGGATATGAAATCATAAAAAATATCTCCATGCAATTAAAAAAATAAATTAAAAGGCAGTAAAAAAGACTGCCGATTGAAGTGAAAACTCAAAACTTAGGAATAACTGTGTTCTATTTTTTGGGAGAATATATATCTTATATAGTCTGAATCATTTAAATTTCAAATTCGTAAATTTAAATTATTAAAATTAGTCTGGTTTTCAAATATATTGACACTCAGAACAATGATTAAGTGAATTTTCAGTTTATTTATTAATAAAAACATATGATGGGTTGCACAAGCTCAATACAAAATATCAATAATTTAATTGCAATAATAATTAGGATCATTTGTACTTTTAATCACTTCATAAAGATATTTAATTATTACAAACAAAATATTTCAGAGAAAGCGAAAAGTTCAACCAGTCATTGACGTTTTATTATTAGAATCAATTGAAAAACTATTAAGCGAATTTTTAAATAAATACAATTATTATTGTACCAATGGAAGTCTAACCTTTAAGAGGAGTAGCTCAGAGGTAGAGCACTGAGTTGCCAGTCCTGGTTTAAATCTCGCTGCTGGCAAGACTTTTATTTAGTCTGTCGGAGATGGATCATATGGGATCTAGGACCCTCCTGGGGCTCACCCAGCCTCTAAGAAATGTTCTAAAAATAGGATACCCAAAATAAGGAGCAAAATCTGGCGGTTGAGCGTGATCTAGGACAAGTGACCTCCTTGCAGAACCGTTGTCCATGAAGCAGTATAGCCTCTCCCATGTATTGAACCCCAGATCCGTTCACCCGTTACAGTGGTACTGGCTTTTCCTATGATAAATCAACTAAAGACATTTTTTATGTACACTTAGGTAGATTGAAACACTAAAGAAACAGAATATAAAGATCCTAAGCCTACTTACAGGGGTTAGAAAGGTTCTATGACAACCTTCTCTATGACAGAAGGGTTCAAAAACATTTTTGAAATTTATGAGATATTATATATAAACTAGATATCATACAGTCAAATATTTCCAAATCAAAATAAAGTTCTAAATTATAGGAAATTATAAAATATACTATTTCAAGTACCTCATCCTTTCATTCCATTCTAAAAAAACCTAAATTCGGGAATTCTTTAATTAACCACACCACCGTAACTATTTATATTTATTAAAATAAAAAAAATTAAATTATGTCTTTTATGTAGTAATTTAATGACCATATAACAAGCAATAGGCAAATGAGTTTCTATTTGAGTTGAATTCTGTGTTATAACACTTTTGGACCAAAACCTAGTTTTAGATTTCTATCCTAAATAACTAAAGGTTATCAAAACTACTCCACAGGTGTTTTGTAATTCTGTTATTGACCTACAGGACTGAGATCCTTGGCTATACTTTCTTAATATTCAGTAATAAATTCAACACAAATTAAAACAGACGATCCAAACCTTAGAACTAGTGCTTTGGGATGAGAAACATCTGATCCTCATAACTATTACTGTAATTAAAAATTTATAGGTTTTAATGAACTAATCTTGAGGTAGTAATAAATTATCATTAATGATTTAGGTAAAACCTATTGCCAATTTTTTTTAAGACGGATTTCGGTCGATCTAATTGTTACATGTAGTATTTTATCAGACGCAACAATCTCATAATTTTGCTAAAGATTGCCATTAGTCCTGAATGTTTCATATTATACTCGTATGTTATATAGAAAAAATGAATAACTTTATACAACTTTTTTTCTTCTCTTTATATTTACATCCACACCTGTCAAATAAAATAATGACAATCAGCAGATTGGCTGACACTACGGTAAAATACAATGGCGTGAGAGGCATGAAGAACAGTACCCAGCGGTACGTCTCCCTTGGCTTGATTCATTTTTTTATACAACTTGAATCAGAAAAACAAAATAGAATATTAGATGACAGATGCTTTGAACTTCTATGATTGACTATTACAAATAAAAATAAATAAGGCAATCCATCGGAATAAAATCACTTTTTTCCGTTTTCAGAAAATTGCTTTCAGTAAGTAAATGAACCATAAGCTTGTTTCTATTAAATCACACTACATACAGACTTTCATCCATTGATTCGTTAACAGCTCACATACTAATTTTTCCACTCCACATCCCATTCTTAAAACATGCAAAGTACAATACTAGAGATCCCTTCAAAACTCCTTAGTACAACAGCATAACAACCTTCAAACTCAAGGGGCTAAGAAGATAGGAAAAAACTAAACAGTCTATTTTGATATTTCATTAGAATACTCGACAGAGAATCAACTAGTTATTGATTCATGGTTTCATGATCGAGAAATAATAATCATTTAATAAATAACAATAATAAATATAAATTTGCACTTTCTAATGAATCTTAAATTTTTAAAAACTAAATATTTTTAACTTAGGTTATATAATGAATGAATAACTTACTGAACTCCAGTTACAACCAAGTAAGAACTCACCTGTGAAATAAAAAAAAGGTTTTCGGATAAGAACAAGAATAAATAAACAATAGTTGAAGGAAATTATTCTACAAGTATTGATTGGATTTTGTTTAAATATTATTTCACGTGAATAATAAAATCTGAGTGCAAATGCACGTATTATTTACCTTTCCTTTAAGGACTTAAGCGGTATTAATGAAACCCGATATTTTTTAAAGTTTATTTTCTTATTTCAATCAAAGTATCTGTCACTATAACATAAAGCAAAAAATATCAGGCTTTGAAAATGGATAATTTAATTAAACTGCAATATCGATGGGTGAAGTAAGATGTCAACATTGTAAATCAACAACTTTATGATCTTTTATGATTTTAATTACACTAACATTGCATTAATCATATCACTACCTGAACCGGTAGCAGTACAATCCATGAAGTAGGTACAGTAGGGTACAGTAGGTAGCAGAAACAGTGCCGTTTCTTGGACATTGTTTAGGGAGATGTAAGTCCTAAATCATGATAAACCGCCAGATTTTCCTCTAATTTGAGTACCCCCATGGCATTCTTAGATAAAGTACAGCCTCTACCATATATGAACCCAAGACCCTTCATGAGTTGTAATGGTATAGTATATATTTTATATTTACATTCTCTATACATAATACTACATATTCTTGTACTTAACATAAATATTACATTTTATTTGCACAAGTATTTACTCTGAGCCACTCCACTCCCGGATAAATATGTCAAAATTATAAAACATGATCCTTATAATCATTTATGATTTGAATTATACTTGCACTAACATTGCACTAAATCATATCTATACCACTATAGCCAATGAAAAAATCGGTGAAACATATTTGATTTTTTTTTTCCTACCAGGCGCTACAACCCTGGCCGCCGCCATTCTGTCCGATTTTGTGTTGCCGCTCTCCAGCTTATGACCCGTAGCGGACTCCGTGCATCCGCTGCCACTCCATCAACCCATCGAGGCCTTGACCTACCAGTCCGTCGTGTACTGTGAAGGCTTGTGTCCACTACTTTTCTAGGAATTTCTTCCACTTTCATCCTTGTGACGTGGTCAGCCCAACTGAGCCTCCCCAGTTTAATAAACTTCACAATGTCCACATCCCCGTAAAAGTCATAAAGCTCCCTGCTCCTCCTAATCCTCCATCCAACTCCATCTCTAACAGGACCAACTATACGCCGTAATATTTTCTTTCGAAAATTAAAAGAATATTTTCATTTTTTCTTGAGATAGTCCAGGTTTTGGGAAGCATAGGTAAGAATAGGGCGTATTAGAGTCTTGTATATGACCAGTTTAGTACCCCTGATAAGGGATCTGCTGGGAAGAGTTAGGAAACATATTTGATAGTAAATAAAAAAGTATTTGATCTTCTCGATCTATCTTAAATTTTACCATTGGTGAAGTGTGGTGGCCATGAACGCACAAAGAGAGTGGTAATGAAGATATTTTAATTCTCTTGAAGATATTTTAATTGCTCCACTGTCCCAACTGTGCCACCACCTCTGCCATTTCCAACATTACATAATTATGAGAAATGACTTAATGGCAGGCCTCCATCATTAACAGAAAAAAAAAACTTGTTCCGTCCCAGTTTCATGACGAGAACTTATTATAGATAGGTTAGGTCGGGGTTTGTGCACTTGTCCTTAAAGCCATTAAAATACCTAACGGAAACGAGGGCCTGGGACTAAGTGGCACAACCCACGCAGCGAAGGTAGAAACCAAAACCACAACACAGGCCTTAATGATCTATAAGGCATTTTTGCTCTTATAAATTTGGATCATTTGCTTGTTTTTATTGGAGTTTTTATTTGATTTTTATTAAAGTTTAAAAAATACTTGTACCACTACAACCCAAGAAAGGTCTACGGTTCAGTGCATTGTAGAGACTTTACTGTTGAAAGACCAAAGGTTGTGCAGAGAGGTGCTTTGTCCTAGATCATGAGCAACCGCCAAGTATTCCCCCAATTAACTTTACAGAGGCTGCGTAAGCCGGAGGAAAATCTACAGATTTCACAGGGTCCATCCTTAGCTATTAAAAGATTAAATAAAGAATTCTTCCCCTGCCAGATTTGAGAACAGGACCTTCGGCACGACAACTCAGCGTTGTACCATTGAGCTACCTCGCTCCCTTAAAGTTAAAAGCAAAAAATAAAAGGCATAAGTAAACAAACATAAACATTTTAAGTGTGCATAATTAATAATATTTTATTCTTCAACGAACGATCCATTTTATTTTAACATCTTTTTACAGACGCGACTTTATAAACCTCTAGATGAAGAAAAAATGAATTAATAATGATAATATGGATAATTAATAATTATCTGAGGATTTTATGATATGTATTTTCTTGTGATCAAAATACAAAGGAAAACCTTTAGATAAAGGTAACTGGAAAGATTTTCCATTAAAATAATAGACTTTAGCACTGCCCTTAAGGTTATGAATAAGCAACATTTAGGACTCCAGTAGTAGAATAAAGTGGTGTTAAATAAATGATCAACATTTTGTAGTAATGATTTTGTCTAGGAAGCAGATATTCATTCAGTATTTTATTAAGCCTATATCATCTCGTAGTAATGAAGATATTTTTAATGTAAAACACTCACTTTTTGATTAGTTGTGATTAGCCATTGGACGTTAATAATTAAGAATGACATTACCAAGATAAGAAAAAAAACTGCAATCATGTCTAAATTCATGTAAAACCGAGTACAGGATGAAACTGCCTAATTTTTATGAATAATTTATGATATTCCATTAATTTATAATAATTAAAACAATAAAATTATCAGACTTGATGACTTCGTTTATTATTTAATTTCCACAATATTGATAAATAAATACATTTCTAGCGCATAGATTGAGTAAAATTTGAGTTTAAGTAGGATACGCCCGGTCAAGTAGCGGACGCCAAACCAAGAATTCGCATTGACCTAAAGAGGAAGAATCTCATTAATTTCAGCCTGGCTAACACATCCAGTTTTTAAAAATAATATAGACACTTTGTATGGTGTAATCTTAATATTTATATAAGTCCAACAAAAAAAATTTCAATGTAAAAACTAATTTAAGAATAAATGACCAAAAACAGACTTTTTTAAAGGTTTTCTAACATATAGCGATTCATTATAGTGTGTGGAAAAGAAAAACATTCTTAACGTGTAGTTATGCTAACGCAGACAAGAACATGTTCCACCACTACTAGAGTCGTATTACATCGTACATTCTTTTACAGTTCCTTAGCAGTGCAGCAACTATTGCAGAGGATGTTCACACAGTATAATGTTGGAGTTCGCTCCAGTTGTTCGCTAAAGAGCGAAGCGGATCTCTGAACGAAGCGGTATAATTAGTAAACTGAGTGTTAACTGAAAAAAACGAACTTCCTTATAATTGTTCGATTGGCTCCTATGAATGGTATTGGTATACACCCAACGCTGAAACAATTAAAATTAATCAGCTAGACATGCTTTTTCATTGGGAAGATTACAAAGCCTTTAGTGCTAGTGAATAAACGCTATAATAAGCCAAGTAAATAAACGCTATAATAAGCCAAGTAAATAAACGCTATAATAAGCCAAGTAAATAAACGCTATAATAAGCCAGTCTTCGTTTCTCAGATTCAAATAAGACAACGATAGAAAAATATAAGAAACTACAGCAGAAACCCCACTTCAACAGAATAGCACATTTACCAAATAGAAAAATTAAACACCAAGGTAACTAAGTTCACAAAATTAACTGTTCAAAGTATTAAATGCTTTATAGTAAATAATTTTCATTATTATTTCATCATTATAGGATATGTAAAGAATATTTATAAAAGTAGTGAAACAAAACTGCATACAATTTTTGTAAACAATCTATGCAAACGTTAAGATTTTGGTCTTGTAATTCCGCTATTTCTTAGCGCGTTGTAGCATGAGTACATTCTACTTGTTGCAGAAACGAGGTAAAACCTAGTCGTTCCAAAGGATTGATACTACACCGCCAATATATTGTTTAAAAAATCCAATAGGCCAATTTTTATACACATCGGAAGCTTAATATCATTAACGTAATGGAGTACTCTATTTTATATTCTTGGACAAAGACCGTAGTTTATTATATATATATATATATATATATATATATATATATATATATATATAAGAAGAAGAAGAAAAAATGAATTAATAATGATTATATGGATAATTAATAATTATCTGAGGATTTTTTTTAGTAGGTACTTTTCTTGTGATCAAAATACAAAGGAAAACCTTTGGATAAAGGTACCTGGAAAGATATTTTTAGTTATCATATTTTCCATTAAAATAATAGACTTTAGTACTGCCCTTAAGGTTATGAATAAGCAACATTTATGACTCCAGTAGTAGCATAAAGTGGTGTTAAATAAATGATCAACATTTCGTAGTAATGATTTTGTCTAGGAAGCAGATATTCATTCAGTATTTATACATAATAAACTATGACATTTTAAAATATCATAACTCTTGAGAATATCACATGGAATATACTTAAAAAAATATAGCGACAAACTATAGTGGCTCAGTGGTTGAACGCTGAGTTGCCGTAACGAAAGTCCAGGGAAGAAATCCAGACGTGGCAGATTTTATTTAGTCTGTTAATACCTATTTCACTATCAACTAATTTCATTTAATCTCTGAGCGTCATCTACAAAAAACAGTCCCTACCACGTACTGAATCGAAGACTTGTAGAAGAACAAGAACTGAAGAAGAGTTATAGTACAGGCTTTTTTAAGTGAAAAACTAAATACCTAAAATTAAATTTCATCCTTATACTATGATAGTGTCATGGCGAAGCAAAATAAAACTAACCAGCTTGCCGAAAGGCCTACTCTTAATGCAGAAGTCGTATCGAGTATACCTTGCCAATGTGGCTTAACGATGATACATGGAATTGAGCCTTCGAGCTTGGCAATGAGTGCCAACAAGGTAAACGGCTATTCGTAAATAACGAGGATTCGTCATGATATATTTTTATGTTTGTGTTTAAATAGGCTGGTTTATTACTTTAATAATGTTAAATAAACATAATAAAAGCCATATTTATTTTATGAACAATTTCTCGCGGGCCGGAAGCAATTCTCCAGATGATTGTATCCAATGCATAACATCATATCATATGCTAAGTACTCGTCTTGCCTGTATTTGTATGAATCTTTTCATCATTAATACTGACCATGAATATATTATAACCACATTAAGTATTCATATACTGTTGTCCTTAGAGTAGGAAGTGGGCTGGAGATTTGGCACAGCCTCAGCCTCCTGGATAAAGAGATGGTGCGGCTGACCTTGACCTCGCCTCCCGCTGCCTGACCCACTTCTCCACCTGTCTGTTCTCATTCCTTCGTCTTCTTAGTCTTTTCCTCAAACTTTGGTATTGGTCAGGTACACAGCCTTTATGCTACATGTCCTTACATCTGTGAAATACGTAATGTCTCTAAGCTGAATAACATTTTGAATTAATTACATTATAATAGTTTCATTATAACGGAGTGAAACGTTGCATAAGTTAAGGAAAAAACAACCTTAATACTAATAGCGACACGATGAATGATGTGTAACATTTGTTCATTAATTATTTCATTGAAATTTACAATTGTATAATAATAATAATAAATCAAGTAAATAGAATGAAACATACATAACTGCATGAGATAAAGGCAAGTACAGAAACTACCAACTGATAGTACTCGAATAAAATCGAAAACTTAGAATGTCACGAGCCAATATTTTTTTTAGACGCCTCAGAGCATTATCACTGATTGAAGAGGTTGATAAGTGGGTTTGAAGGGATTGATATCTGATTCCGGCCAAATCAGTAACGAATGGGACTTTAAGGTCATTAGGGATGACTTTGTTCATGACAAAGTAACAAGGAGCATTGAGGATTTTACGCAGGGATTTGGATTGTAAGGATTAGATACAATTATTTAATATAAATTTGGAACAAGAACTAGGTAAAAGAGATGACAATAAATGCGCGTAAGGAGGTTCTCTTCAATCTTTAATGACAGACGATTATCTTATCAAATTTATGATGAGGAAATTCATGAAAGCTTATGCACAGTGTGTTTTGTAGGTATAGATAAATATGCAAAGAATAATAAGCAGAAAACAGAACATTATAAGGACAATACATCTTTCAATTCGTTTTTTATCTTTTTATCTTCTTGTGTGTGAAGACTGGACGAACCCACAAAGCAGTGTCTTGAAAAACCTGTCGCCTTTAGTACTATTTAAAAGAGTCACAAAAGGGAAAAATGTAATTCGTCTTATGAATGGAATGCTTTGGTATTTCAAGGACAATTATTTTTCCGTGAGGCCATACATTTCTTGAAGTAAAGTTTTAAAAATCAATAATTATGAAACGAGAAAAAAATTAGTAACTGTTTTCTTACCCACTGGTTAAACATGGAAAAATCAGGCCCAGGTAAACAAAATATTGTAAAGCCAGAGATGTTTCTACCGACCCAGTTTTGGGTACGTTTGCTGACTTTGCCACAAATTCTGTTATCATGAAAATGGTCACGACTAGTCTGGAAAATCACCAATAGGCTACGCTTTAGTGCATAAATAAGTCGATGAAGTAGTCATCTGATTTGAACTGAGGGAGTAATACTGTAAAAGTAGTCAAGGGAAAAGAAAAGCCTATTAATAAGCCAATATTAAATCTAATATTCCATAGCTTGTTGAATATTGCTACCATTAGGACCACCAATTTATTTTGGATCAAAAATTCTTCAGAATTTATCATGTACCTGTCCTTAAGGAAACCGAGAAAGATATTCTCCCATGGAAATCTTATCCCAAAGAGTCCATATGTAGAAGCACTGAAAGGTGGGACTGAACTATATTTTTAATAGTCAATAACTATTTTGATTATTGGCATTTCCCTGAAGGACATCCAGTATTGGTAGAATGAGTCGATTATTCATAAATAACTCAAAACCCCAATAATATCTAAATTATAATTGAACTAAAAAAAGAAAATCTGAACAACTACAACCCAGGGAGGGTCTTGGTTTCAGTACGCGGTAGAGACTGTACTACTTCTTGGACAACGGCTAGGAGGTGATTTGTACTAGATCAGGCTCAACCGCCAAATTTTCTTACAATTAAGGGTACCCACTTTATTAGCCTCAGAATCTCATCACCGAATTTTAAAATAATTCGAAAGAATCTGCACAGTTTCTCATATCAAGCTAATTTATATATTTATAAAAGGTTGATTTAATTGGAATTTGTATGTTATTCATTGTCGAGATTTACATCTATGCATACTATAAAACCAAATCCGCGGCCGCGTTTGTTCACGGTAAAGTCAATTACTACTGCACGGATTTTCATGCGGTTTTCACCAATAAATGGAATGATTCACCAGGAAGGTTTAGGTACATAATTTGTCGAGGTTTTGTGTAAATGGGTTGGAATATCGATGGGTTTCACCGAAGACGCTGCCAAATCCCGTGCAATTATCTAACGTGCAAGATAATAAATTCGTATATAAGGAAATATTCGGTTTTGTTTTTATATTTATAATTTCTATATAATAAAGTACATTAACTGAGATGGGAATAAAGAAAATAAAAACTCCCAAAGAAGCCTGACCAATGATATTCGTGTGGTCCTTAGTGGCCGATACGTGATAAAAAAAAATACAATCCACAGACAAATTATGTAGGCATAATATGCTTTATTACCCGAGCGGGTGGGTTGTTAGTATATAATAAAATAAAAATTTTAAATTTTGTAAAAAAACCAATAAATTGAAAAAAAATCGTTTATGAGGATTACATTCTTCATAACGGCAAATAAACTAGACAAGGGTTTACGATTCTAATGAAAATGATCGTTCCAATCCAAAGAAATAGATTTATGCTGCAGCCTCACCGAAGGCAATGAATGCATCATTGAAGTTACGCCTTTACCATTAAAATCTGCATCATACAGAGAAACTTAGAACAGTATTCTACAGCTTTCAAAACTTAGTAAGAATATTTTGGTTTTGAAGAGAAAACATTTGCCTTGGCCGGGATTCCGTCGCAGTGCTCTAAACCACTACCAGGGGTCGTTTCCAAATCAGGTAAATCCGTTCTCTTCACCGATCCTATATCCCTCCTAAGAAACGATCCTATATCCTATAAGAAAACGGATTTGCCTGACTTGGATACGACCCAGGATAGCTCATTGGTTTAGACCACTGCGACGGAGACGCAGATGACCCCGGTTCGAATCCCTTCCAGGGTAAATCTTTTCTCTTCAAAACTAAAAATATTTAAAAATAATAATTAATAAAAATAATCTTAGTAAGAATAGTTTGGAGTAAGAATCACTCAAAGTTATAAATAGTTTTTGAGTTTTCCCAAGGTTAAACATGTTTCATTAGAAAAATTAGCATATTTCGAGATGAAGCAACCTTTGTTAGCGATCTATATTTTCATAGTTAACTTTTAAAATTTAGTCTCCATTGTTGATTATGTTGAATCCCGAATTTTATTTGTTCTACTGATAACGATGGTTATTTACAAATGTGAATTTAATAATTCACTTAAATTTTCTATAAGTTTATTTCTACTAAAAATACTTTTTCTTATACAAAGAAGCGGAGTGGCTCAGTGGCATTGCCATGCTGGAGGTCCCGAGTTCAAACCCGGCTGTAGGAGATTTTACTAATCTATTAACAGCCGGAATGGATCATTTGGGATCTGGAACTCTTCTTGGGCTCACCCAGCCGCTATAAAGTGAGTACCCAAAGTAGGGGGGGTACAGCAGTTGTAGGTGATCTACGGCAAATCACCTCCCTGCCAAACCGTTGTTCAAGAAACAGTATATTCTCTACCACGTAATGAACCCTAGACCTTCATCGATTGTAATCGTATAGGTTTTTATATTCTTTTTTTTTCTTATAAAATGAAAGTCCCTTAAACTACAGCTTCAGCACTTCGATATTCACTGGCATCCTCCCCTGTACTGGCTAGAAAAACAGAAACTTTTCACACTTATTCCAACAATTGACGGATTATTAACTGCTCCCCTTCGCTGGAATGGAAGCAAGGAGGAGGGTAACTGTACTGGAAGTTGAGTAGGAGGCAAGGAGGTAAATGGTTTCATCGCGAGACCACGATTTGACGATCAGCAGCGGTCTGTGAAGGAATGCTACCAACGGTATCCCGTCCCTGCTCTTGGTCTCTTTAGAGCGATCGCTGGGGTTGGGGAACTGTAATAACATCGAACAATGAAATCTTTATACGTTTTAGATGAAACAGTTAAATATTTTAGATGAAATAGAAAAAAAAAAATTAAACAACCTTATGGAGTCTTCATATAAATTGACCAAGCCTCGCTCAAAACACAATTTTATATGACTTAAAATATGTATAACTTATAAAATAAACTTTGAAGCAAAGTTCATGAATAAGGTATCTGATTAAATTTTCTATGTTTTTGATCCTTAATTAGTGACGCCACATATTGAATTATTTTCGACATTGCGAAGGGAACAGAATACATTTACTTTACCGAGAATTGGTGAACTACGAGATTTCTCGTAATTAAACTTCACAGGGTTACCAGTTAATAAAATCTTCAAAGGCCCGTTACCCGGTAAAGGGCATCCTGTACTACTAGAATCCATGAAGAATTTAGGCTTCCGTACGTGGTAGAGACTGTACTGTTGCTAGGATATCGGTTGCGCAGCGAGGTGTTTTCCTCCAAATAAGGGCGTCCATTTTATGGAGGCAGTGTGGGCCCCAGGAGGGTTTCCAGATCCCAGGTAGTCCATTCCTGGCTGTTAGATTAAGTAAATTATCTGCCACAGCCGGATTTGAACCCTGAACCTTCTGCATGGCAACTCAGCGCTCTACCACTGACTTACCTTGCGACCTCACGGTATCCTCCGAAACGAAAATTAAATTATAATGAACTTCAATATTTCACAGAGATTTACGAAACTAAAGTGGAGAACAGTTTGGTACTACCTCAACCAATTGCTAATTGATAAAACCAAAATATTATTTTTTATCTGGGTACATGCTGCCGGTCTAAACTAACCTTACTTGCCAATCTCTGTCATATAAATATATTTTTAATTTAACTGTAGTGTAAACACATTATTTATTACAAAGGTTGTAACGACGCCATACTGGAAAAGGGCAGAGGGTGTCTACTTTAAATATAAATAAACATTTTACAAATTTTCCAGGAAGATGAAAAGGCACTTTCAGAGCTTGTATTGCTTGGCTAGTTCTAATATTTTATACATTTCGTAATAAAAGTAGAGCGTTGAAATAATTAATTAATTTAAAAAATATTTAATTAAGCAAAAGAAAGTAATACCCGGTTCCGTATTTCCTGCATTACGCTAAAAATGACCGGGTATAAGGTATTTAATCAAGATTGTATTAAATTTTCTTTTGCAAACTTTAATGTAAAAATGAAGAAATATGGTTAAAAAAAAATCGTGTTATCTGAGTAACACAATAGTGAGAACCAAGTTTTTCGTAAGTTACCAAAAATATGGACGGTTCAACACTTATCATTATAAATCTAATATTCATAAAGGAAATTCTTAGTCAGTAAAAAATAGTGTGGTGCCTAGTTCCAAGTTTTTTTTGTTAATTATTTTTTTGCTCGTTATCATTATTTAGAATTAAACAATTACAACTATTTTTGACATGGATATTAGCATTAACACTTAAATGTTCAATGAATGACTTTTCCGTAACGACATCCAATTGTTCCATCATGTTCTAAAACCGAAAATATCAGATTGCGTTGAGTGTCTGATTAGTATGGATCAGTTTGCCTTCACGGGAATTGCCTTTAACTAAAAGCTAAAAAAGGTTGTACTTCTTTAAACGTGCTATTTAGGGCAACGAGATGCACCGCGTCCGTGTTTCAAATGCAACCAATGTCACGCACGAGGCTTTCCTAAGTTCAAAACAGTCTAGGCTTCGAGTAATCATCATAAAAGAAGGAACTCCTATATGGTAAAGTTGTATCATATCACCAGTAATTAGGCAATTTATCTTTTAGAGCACTAAGAATAAGGTATTGACTATAAACCGATGGAAAGGAAATAAATCACGATAGAAGAGAAGAATAAAGCGGATGATACATCACGGGAGAACGAAATCCCTCTCAATTACAAAATAAATAAAATCTATCTCTCCTTCAAGAGAACACTTAAGAGGATCATCATAATAGTATAAGGAGTATGATTAAGGTACTAATCATATATAATTAATTTTAAACTTATTTTTCAAAAATAACACACACACGCACACACACACACACACACATATATTTAAACTGACATGGTTAATGTATGAGACATTTAGTCTTACAGTTTCATGCATTTGTGTAATTTTCAGGAGTATTAAATCTTGTGCCACCACGCCATTGGGGATATTGGGTCCAGTCCATGATAGGGACTGCTCTGTTTCTATGAAAACGGTTGTGCAGGTAGGTGATTTCTCCGAGATATCACTCAACTTATCAAGTTTTCCCCCTAATTGAGAGTACTCGCTTTACAGAAGCCGTGTGTGTCATAACAGGATCAACCCACATCTGCGGTTGTCAACTGATTAAATGACTTAAATCTACTACAGCTGGATTTGAAATCGGGATCTTCAGCTACTCAGTAGTATAAGCACTAACCACTCCGGTCCCGTAAAAAACATAATCAATAAAATTGTAATAGATAAAATAAAAAATATATATTCGTTAAAAAAGAAAAATATTCGTATATAAAGATATTCGTTAATTGCAATGCAGTGTAAACCAGCCATTCCATTACTTAAGCGACTCTTCTGAATTTAATGAGTATTTTTGTCACATTGAAATGTTTCAGGTATTACTTAAACTTGCAAATCAAAGACTTTATGAATGATTTTTAGTATTTTTTAAATAATAATTTATTATTTAAATAGCAATATGTAATTTTTTTAAATTTTACTAAAAACATGGAAAACCCTCTTTATTTTCGCTATTAATTATTTATTTGATATATTACTACTACTGGGGTACTGATAGGTCATGGCCTCCATCTATCGCCTCTGCCAAACATCACGATCCTGACTACTTCTCGTCCGATTCCTACACCAAGGATTTCCTTCAAGTCAGTCACTACTCGGTCAATCCACCTTAGCTTAGCTCTGCCTCATTTCCTGGTTTCATGAAGCGGCTCTATAAGCATTCTCTTTGCTACTAAATTTTCTTCATCGCAGTCTGCCTAAATTTAAAATATGGACTATGCCAGGCTCTGTAAATTAGGTATATTTCTTGATTAGTCAACCTTCTCAAAATCCGATCAACTAACACTTTTACAAATATTCTTCGTAGGATTTTCCGTTCAAAGATAAGATCCTGCTCAATTTCCAGGGCCCAGGTTTACAATCCATTCTTATGATTAAATTTCTCGGATAATGAAAAAATCCTCCATCAGTTTTGGTAATGAAGGGCTTAACCCCTTGTGACTGCGTGTACTGCCAACTTCATTTCCATTTGGGAGGCGGGATACTCGCTGGAAAGACTGGAGTTGTTGGCAAGCTTCCGGGCATTGCATTATCCATTATTAATAATCCCCGTCACACATTCAAATAATGGAAACCAGCCCATCCCTCGTAATAGTTTACGTAAAAGACGTGTCTCACCCTGGTTCCCATGAGGTCTTGATTGACAGACGTATTCCCACTGTTACTCTATCCTTAGGGACGTTCCTGTGTCTAGCGTTTATCCCGTCATGCAACCTACATTACGGCAGCGGATCCTAGAACAAGGAAGGGGCCATGATGCTTCATCTTCGCTATTGTTTCAAATGTTTATGCAAGAAATGTCAAGCGAGGGAAATGATATAAGAAGAATGATATGCCGCATTTTGCTTCCTCTTACATCCTCAGGATAACAATGAAAGACGTAATAATTATCATTTTATATGTTACGTTCCTAATTAAAGAAACTAGCAAAAACCAACAACAGAAATTATTAATAGTATTCCTATTTTATGAACATTTGAAAAAAGATTACTTAAGTTTTTCAAATACCAGTAAACATTCAACAAAATATAAAGTCACATAAATACCTCACATTTCACATTAACATTGCATTTAAGAACCATCCAGTGGATATCTACAGTCCCGGTGGTTAAGTCGGAATTTGTACAGAGAGAGTTAAATGCTTTCAGATAACCGGATTTCCGTAGTTTTGAGCTTGTAATGGAGTTGTAATATAAACAATAACTCCTTTTCAAGCAAATATTTTACTTAGGACCTCATTTACTATGAAGAAAACTCGACTCAGCTTACTTAAGTACAAGAAACTCATTTTGGAGAGAATTAGACTTAACCACATGTTCACCGGGGCTGTCGATATGGTATATCAGTTTCAATTAATTTAACACACACCGATAGAAACTTGTATTTTGTGAATTCGTTGATGGTCCGCCATATCTTATTTCTGTAGTTCACGATGATTGTTGATGATTTTTGGCTAATAGTGAAGTTCTGAGCTATTAAGCGGCATTGCAGATAATTAAACTTTTCTTTGCCATCTGATTTTATTTAATCAACTCAGTCTACATATATATATATATATATATATATATATATATATATATATATATATATATATCACTCTAAATGTATTTTTTTTTTTTAATGTAAATGCATATAGAAGTATATCCTTTTTAGGGGTTGTTTCACGGATCACATTGTGCGAGAGTTTCACTGTGGCATTCTTGCCTCATGATGTTAGTATAAATGGGGAGAAACCATCTGCAGACAAAATTAAACTCTTTTATTCGGAGTGGCTCGATAATATTCTATTGCGACCTATGTTTTGTGAGAGCATACTCAAAACCATTTGTATAAACCTACTTTAATATCTACTATGATATGTGAATCGAATCAACTTAGACATGTGTATTTCGCTGGTAAATTCATTACAAACCTCAATCCTTACAACGAACAATTGAGGAAATCCGAATAAAATAAGCAGATGATTCTTTTTTAAAATAGGAAAAAAGGGCTAGAGTGAGCATCTTAGAGGGATGCAAAAACAAAACAACTTTACCATTGCAGAATCATTTTGGTAACTAAGAATTAGATTGTCTTTACTATAATATTTGTATAACTGCTCTGGATTTGTATTTAAAGTAAATATAAATTATAGAAGGCTTTAAAGCTTATAATTAATGGGCCAGAGTGTTTAAATAGAGCGGCTTAGGCCAGCGGGATTGGGTTAGGCCTCATAACGGACTGACACACTTAGCGTAGGCTGCCCGAATCATGCAAATGCTTCTGCGGGGCAACAGAGGCTGAGGAATCAGATGGTATAACGGTCATTTCTTGCCTCTGTGTTTATTTACCAAACTCCCACGACCTCATGCGAGCTATGAGGACGACCTCATACCTCACACAGAAGAGTCGTTAGGACTAAGCACGGAGCTAAGTACCGGACGTAGGCGTTGGGCGAAGTCCCTCCCACAACTTTAAATTACACCCCCTCAAGAGTAATATCGGAGATATGAGATCGTTAAAATGCTCATCCTTCAAGATTTATCAAAGTGTGAAGGGTAATCTGTCGATAAATCCTGAATGCTTTACTACTAAGCTGTTTTAAACAGCAATTATCGAATAGGAAAATGGGTGGATTTTTCCTATACAAAGTTAATGAAAACAATGATTTAATTATTTTATATATTTTTTTTATTCGTATTTACCACTTAGGATCACGGTACAAACTTCTTATATTCCTTCATGCATTCACTGACACGTTTCTTTAGATCTTGTGTCCATCTTCGTTCAGCCTTCTCTTTCCTTTCTTCATCCTGAAACCCTTACAGATTTTTCACTCTGCATCCAAATTCAGTTCCTTTTGGAATGTGAGACTCTGTAGTGTTCAACTTTTTCAAATCTTTCTTCACTTCTCTAGTCCATGTTGTCGTGGTCTTCTTTTACAAAAAGCAGTCAATCTCTTTTTCTGGTATATTTCTTTGTTACTTCTCAGTTTCCACCTCTCTTCAGTCTGAACTACATCCATTCTTATTTCTAGGACCTTCAGTGTGTTGAAGGCATTCACTGGCGAAGAGGCATTCCATTATTACGTCAGTGTTATGATGTCTTATTTTTGCATTCCAGGAGATGCATTTCTTGTGGTAGATGCTCTTTGCCAAACATAAGCCCTTTCCAATTTTAGAGTCGATCTCTAACAGCTGTTTTCTCTAATACGTTTTCCTGTATAGTCTCCTCTCCTATTTCAGATTTTTTTTTTGTTACCCTTTCAATGCAACAGATCTCCGTTTTAGGAATTTCGGTCCATGTTTGCATTTTGTCATAAATTTAGTCTTTTCAACGGAGACCCTTATTCCTCCTTGGATAGCGATCTTTGCTGTGAGATTTATCTATATATAGAATAGAATAGAATAGAAAAGTAACTTTATTCTGGGACTATGTCCCTTTAGAATAACAAATATGTACAGAAAAAGAAACATAATGTTTATCTGTTTATATATACATTATCACGTGCATTGAATTGTTTACTGTTTTACTATAAATACAAAAAAATGATTATGCGAATTGCTATCTGTAGAATAAAGCAAGAGTATATTCAACAGAATGATGGTGGACCCGCCCATAACTAATAAATGGTGACAATCAATAAAATAAATAATCTTATTATATACCTTGTTTTAGGTTCGAGAGCTACTTCTTAATTAAAATTGAAAATATACTTGATTCTTGTTTATTACGAGCTATAACCAGTGCCTTAATGATAGCATAAATGTATTCTAGAAATTAGTGTAGCCCCAATTTCGAAACATTCAATGAACGGCATTTTGAATCATATCCTTGACATTTCATCCGTTCATGCGCAAATTGAACTCTTAAGAAATAGTAAAAGGCAGGTGATACTCCGCGAATTTAATTTGTTAAATGATTTTTCTTGGTATTCCTGATGTCATGCAATATCAGGAGGGAATAAAGATCTATGATAGGAATTTTGAATAATCTTCAAAATCGCCAGCACATAATTCTCAGGGTTACCTTGCTCGTTTTAATTTTGTTGAATAATAAAGAAATTTGGTGAAATTATAGATTCCTTAAACAAGATAAAAATCGATGAAATAATTAAGTAAAATAAATCTGTTTTTTGACCCACAATTGACATAATGCTTTGCCTATATCTATATACCCATGATATTGATTTTGAATAACCTACGACATTATCTGCCCATTTTTCTTAGGGTTACCTAGCTCATTTTCATTTTATAGAATAATTAAGAAATTAGGTGATTTCGTGGTATATTCCTTAACCAAATAGAAATCGATGAAAAAATTTAATAAAATAAAACTATGTATTAACGAACTTCTATGAACAACCGTTGATTACCATAATGATCTCTCAAGTTAAAATAATAAGTAAAAAATAACATATATAATACAGTGAATTAGTGAATGTAAAGGACAGCTAAACAGACTATAAAAGAATCCTTTAATGTAGGCATAATGACTACATACGAGACATCACATAATTGCCACAGTTATAATTGATTGCTTTCCCATGTACTTTTTACCATCCTAGATCCTTTTTAACTGTCATAAAAGTGTATTGCTTGATATACTTAATACTAAACCACACTATCAAAACATGTTCGCTCATTCACTACTTCCGTCTTCGCTGAGCATTATTATAAATTTTAACTTAATACAATCATACATCCTCATTAATAAAATTTGATTACTCACTAATCTTTTTTGTCATGTATATAAGTGCAGAATTATAGTTATTTACTATTATTATTGTAGCTATTTATTATTCTATACCTTCCAAAACTATTCGGATTAATAATACTTAAAAGTAAAAAGATACACAATTTTTCTTATATTCCTACAGTGCATATCCAAACTATGATCACTTTCCACTCCCAAGGCATCCTTACAATTATCTCTATCATCATGATTTAGAGCTTCCTAGCAGTAGCTATAGAGAATTAGGCGTAGAGCGTTTACACGGCTTGTCATTATTTATTGTCGCTTCTTAGAGAAAGCGGGCGAGTAACAATAGAGAAACGATTGCTCGATGGCTCTCAAGGCACGCGGAGCCGTCTTTTTATAAGCAATCAAAAGCGTAGCTGATATAACCATTATCTGGGTACAATATTTAGAAAACTGTGAAGGTATTGATAATTTCATAGGTTACTAAGCTGTATATATATATATGTTTTGGTTCTTGAGTTTCAGTCCTCCTTTAAACTAATATAGGCAACGTTTCGAAACTAGGTTAGTCTCATACTCATGCCCTCAGTAAAAAAATAAGCATTTAGTAAAGACATTAAATAGCATACTAAAATGAATATAAAATGACACGTTTAAGTTGTAATTGGATAGTATTTTCATTAACTTTTTGACGTTCTCGAAACATCGCCTAAAGAAGTTTAAAGAGTGACTTAAACTCAAGAACCAAAACATATCATTTCCATAACAGTCAAGATAAGATTTCGAAACGAATTTTTACGAAGTTAACATAACAATGAATAAAGAATAATATAGTGAAATTCGCAATTTTTATTACACAATTTGGCAATTCATGAGGAATTTAAAGACGGTTCAAAATCAATGTCAATGAAAAATTTTGACTAGGTAGAAAAAAACTACATATATGAATACCATAAATGGAACCCACCCATCTACCCAACGGGAGAGATGCAAGAAGTATTTTTCTAGCATGAAATGGTCATGGGATGTAGTCAATGATTACACAAAATAAGAATGACGTTTCGGCCTAAGATGTAGGCTATAGTCAGGATAGTGAGACGAACTTGAAATGACAACTGAACTGTTCAAAACATTATATGGAAGCACTAAAATAGAGCCAAAAACTCAAAAAGAAACACTATTATTTATAATAACGTTGTATGTTGAACGTCTTGGTGGTGGGGTGCTGTCTCATGTTTGGAGCCTGTTTGGGCTGTTGATCGTTGGGATGTATTGCACCTTTTTCTTCGAGATGCGATTCACATAACCCCTTTTTGATTTTGGTGTCTTGATAATGCCTGAATAGGTTAATTAATTTATTGATATTTACAACTGTAATAATTTTACATCAAGTATATGAACAAATGACATGAAAACAAAAAACACTTGTGGAGAAACTATCCATCGGTAGCACTCCAATCAAGTTCTATAGTAGCCATCTTCTTTTCAGACCCATCAGAGGGTTATCAGGAATAGTAGGGGAAGCAAGTTGAGAGACTAGAGGATTCAAGTGTGTATGGAATTGTCATGAAAGGATAGGTATCTAGATTGTGCCAAATCAGCAACATATGGGATATTAAGGTTATGATGGATGAGTTTGTTAGTGACATAACAAGGAGCATTGAGGATTTTACGAAGGATTTTGGATTGTAAGGATTGGATACCAGATGAATTGGATGGTTTAGTAGAGCCCCAAAGCACAACTCCGTATGCCCAAATAGGTCTGATAACTGTCATGTAAATGAGTCTTTTGTAATTAATTGGAAGCTTAGAGCGTTATAAAAGACGTTGAAGTAGGCGAAAACGTCGAGCAGTTCCTTGTCTTTTCAATCTTGTATGAGCCTATCATAATTAAAACTGGATAAATAAAATTTAGAATTCCTCCTGAAGCATCGTTCAATCAGCCATAGAGGCATAAAGTGATGTTAAATATATAAACAGATAAACATGGAAGTTTATCTCGGTCGACTTTTGCAACTTATATCAGTTACCAATTTGATTCGGTTTGTGCATTATTAGGGCAAATTAAACCTTTTATGCCTCCGTTACTTTCAGCCACTGCTGCTACTTCACGCGCTGTTGTACTTACTGCCCCACTTGCTTCTGGGGCAACATATCAGGAGTAAGGAGTGAGTAAACTGAAAAGTCGGCCTGTTTTCATTAAATTTGTGCTTGCTTTCATCATAATGGCTAAAAAAGAGCTTCCGAAACAGCACTTTAAGCCTTTTCTATATGTAGTAATTGACTAATTGTTGCCTTGAGAAACCTCGTTGCCTTTTTTAAAAATTTAAATTGATAAACAGATAATCACACACCTTTATGAATAATGTACTACGCGGCATGTAATTTTGGTTTAAAATGATGGTTTTCAAAAATATCTCGTTTCCGAAATGTCCCTCAAGAAAAACAATTCATTGTTCCAAACAATCCTAGTGCATAAAAAACCTGCACTACTACAACCCATGGGCATTGGGTTCAGTACATGGTAGAGATTGTTTTTAGGGCAACGGTTGCAGATAGAGGTGGTTTGCCCTAGATCACGTTCAACCGCCAGGTTTCCTCCCATTAAGGGTATCCATTTTATAGAGGTTTTGTGAGCTATAAACAGATTATATAAATTATCTGCCTCAAACTTAGGCATCTTGAATACAGCAACTCAACGCTCAACCATTGAGCTACTCTGCTTCAATCCTTATACATAGTGAACTAAATGTAATATGAATAAAAATTATAAGGTAGGTAGGTAAGACACTTTGCAAAAATCCTAATGAGAACTGGCCGAAGACTGCTAAAAAGTATAGCTGAATATTAACTCCTTGAATCTTTTTGAGTCCCATTCCAAGAATCGCCCACAATGAAAACACGAAGTAGCAAAAGAAGCAGGTAATCCTACTAAGGTTACGCTGTTCACTTTCCTGCTTTTGTACTACTACAGAAGTGCTGTTTATGTAAGCAAGGTGTTAAAATAAGCGAGTAACAAGAGAATCACAGGAAGTAATCTCTAACCGGATCAACGACTCGAGAGTTCCACTTGACAGTAAGGAACAATCAGGGGATCCTACAATACTTTAGAGGCTATCCATTGTAGCATCGAGGTTCCCATTTACGCCGTAAGAATATGGAAGACAATTTGTTAGCTCTATGGTGCTTCACCTCACTCCCGCTCGTTAAAATTAATATTGGTTCCTAAGGGTCAACGATGTTTCAAAAGTCTCCTTGTAACCGTGCCAAGGTTAGTCGTAATTGCAACAAGGACTGTCATTTGTCTGTTTTATAGCGATTGTTTATGGGTAAATGCAGTCCATTACATGGCATAGAAGCATAAAGAAATCCCTGCGAATTTTCATGATCGATACTACATTTATTCGAGTACTCTGCGGTAAGTATTAACTATTTATACATATACAAGTCTATAAACTATTATCATTAGACAGTTTAATAACCACGGAGGATAAGATAAAATGGTGTGGATGGAGGTCAAAAATAAATTCTTCAATAAAGTGAGTTACCATTTTACTCGACCATATTCACATAAGATAATTAATAATATGAGCCGTTCAATGCACAAATTGATTAACTCCACAAAACAAAAGGGGAAAAAAGCGAGAAAATAGTGTGCATTGTTTTTAAAAATTCCCTTTATAATATAAATTCAAATAAATATTGTAAAATGCATAAATAAAGATGTAGTTTTCATCTAAAAGCATTTAAAATTAATAAGAAAGACTACCCAAAAAGCTATCGTCAGAAATGTTACAATTTGTATGTGCCCGGTGAAGTTAATTGATTTGGAAAGTGAAAAAAGTAATTAATTAAAATTCAGTGTTTAAATATTTAAGTTTCTCATCACATAAAAAGTCAATCATTAGATGTTTTATTACAAATTTTCCACAAAAATTAATATTAACAGTTTTGATATATTATATTATTATTAGTGATTCATTCGTCAGCAATATAAATAATGTCTTCTTCATCAGCTCGTCATTTCGATTTCTTTGCAAGTTTTTAAAGTAACCATGTGTATAAAAATATAAAAAAAAACCTTTAGTTCAAATTCATTTGCTACATCTATTTTCTATAAACGTTTCGACCCAAATGGTCATTTTCAATATATAGGTTTCATGATCACTCAAAAACAGTATCAAAACTCTGTCTGCAAAAAACATCAAAAAGGAAATTCAAAAAATCACAAAATTTAACATTATAAAATTTTGTTATAAAACAACAAATTTCTTAACGCTTTAAATTAAAGTCCAGTACCCTAGACGATTAATAGTGAGTAATCACGTCTAACAGGAGGAATGTATTTCAGCCGATCCATCATGTCACACCTTTTTCCCTTGTTACAGATCTACCTTTAGGAAATAGAAAGACTGATCTACATTTTTCAAACTTTGCGTTCTATCTGCCACAGATTTTCTTTTATATCTTATTTAATGCAATTGATTGTATTAAATTTTCAATCTTCACCAGTCACATTTAAATTTAATAAGGTGTGGTTTGGATCTTTCTAACTTGATAAAATTCATCATTTATCGCTTGCTAAAGCATTTAAATGGTATTAGATATTGCAACGATTAGCATTAGAGTATGGAGTTAATCAAAATGAAATGAAATTTTGTCGTTAAATGATGTTAGCCTTAAATTTAAGATTTTCAACTAGTGCAGTTTGTCAACTTTTGCAGTGATACATAGTATTTTATATAAGATCCAAATAGAGAGGAAGTCGAAATAGCCTTTGAAAAATTGAAATATTAAAAGCTGGTACAATATTGATAACCAAAATATTCTGGGCAGTTTTTCTAAACACGGGAACGGGGTAGCTCAGAGTGTCGAGCATTTAGTAGTTGAGCTGAAGGTCCAGATTCTAAACCGGCTGTGACTGTGAATAGCCATAAATCGACCCTGTAGAGATCCTATAAATCTACAGACCGTAGACCCTCATTGGGCTTACTCAGCCTCTTTAGAGAGGATTGATTGGGAAAGAACTCGACACTGAAACGTTATCTTTACTGTAAATCACTTTCCCGCACACCCGTTGGCCTATAAACAGTACGAACTTTACCCTGTTCAGAGCGAAATACCCTTTTTGGGCTAAGTGACACATTTTTTTCATTTATTATCTCGTTCCAATAGTTATGTTTCAAGACCACTAATTTCCACTTCGATAGTAGTACTAATAAAGTTTAATTATCGATTTATTGAGCTATATCGATAGTGCGGAGAGACACCGCAGAGTTCGCCGACCGACAGACGGAACTAGCTGCCTCGAATAATGAGGATGAGTCAATGACGGCTAGATCCGCCGGCCTAAATTGTCACCGTCTTAAATTCAAGCTCTATTCCGTTCTTATAGATAGTATCTTATAGATCTCAAGAGTATGGATAATTGTCATTATAAGTGCAATTTCCTAATAATTAATACTTTGTATTATTTATTTTAATCTATTGCATAACAACAGCTTAAATTATTATGAACGCTACATGGTAAAATTGATCCGTTAATTACTTTTTTTTACTCATCCGTTTTAATTTTTTATTCATAAGTGGAAAACCGAATACCACATCTTAGACTATTAAGAACTCTATAAGGAATATTGAATCTTTAAATTTTAGAATAGTTTTTAAGTTAAAGGGATTTCTGGCTCATAAGTTGAAAACTACAAAAAAATCTTGATTATTTTATGAAAGCCTTGACTTTGTGACTATATAATTCCAAATATTTTTATTTTGAAGAGAAAAGATTTGTCCAGGCCGAGATTCGAACCCGGGTCGTATCAACTGAGCTAACCCGGCTCGTAACCTGGCCAGACAAATCCATACTCTTCACTGATCCGATATCCCCGTGTTCTCGCAATTTTTGCGATGCGTAGTATACAAGGGAAAGAATGTCCATTGAACGTTACTTTAATTAGGATCTCAACCCGGGTTCAAATCCCGACCTGGACAAATATTTTCTCTTCAAAATAAAAATATTTAAAAATTATCACCATCATAAGAATAATAAATTATAAATCATAATATAAAATTGACGTAAGTCTACGAGATCCTAATTAAAGTCAAGAATGTTCAATGAACATTCTTCCTCATATATACATCGCAGAAATTGCGAGAACACGGGGATATAGGATCGGTGAAGAGAATGGATCTGGTCGTGTTACGAGCCAAGTTAGCTCAGTAGATTAGAGCACCGCGCTAGAGACGCGGGGGTTCTAATCCCGGCCTGGACCAATCTTTTCTCTTCAAAATAAAAATATTTAAACATTGTCACCATCATAAGAATAATAATTATAAAATAAATATTTTATAGTTTATATTGCATTAAACTATGTTACTATCTATGCTAATGACACGCAATTACAATATTCATCTGTAAATACATTTATTTTTTATATAATAATTGCTAATTATATTACAGAATCGTAAGCATGGTTTAGATATGTGCATGGCCAAGTAATAAACAAATTTTCTGCGAAATGTTTACAACACCTTATAATGAATGTAAGACATTCTTCATCTATTACTAACTAGGTATTATTACATTCCCTTTATCAGTAGCTCTTAAAATCACATTTAAGCTAAATAGAACATAAAAATATAGTGAAATCGTTTTATATTAGTAATACAATAAACGCTATGTAAATATTTTATGCTGAAACAGCTATTGCCAAAATTCATCGGGCTATTTTCGGAGGATCGGTCAATTTAGATTGTTACAAAAAAAAGTTAACCAAAGAATACAATTATGGATGGATTCATTAGTATTTTATGGATCTGAGAGGGATACTATTTCATAAATATAGAAAGTTCAAAAATTAATAATCTCAGAATACACTATTCATTTATTATAACATCTACTTTCCATTATATCAAACCGCTTTGAAAGCATTAAAAAAGAAAGTAGAGGTTAATTATAGTTTGTGTGTAATCAGTAAATAAACAATAATAATAAGAAAAATTCCCAAATATTTTTTTTGATTTGCAGGGGAATTTAACTTAGCATTACGTAGGTATACTATATTAGATAATTAAGAAAATAAGAATTATTCGTTTAATATATTCCTATTTAATACTACTGTACTATTTAAATTATGTTTTAAATTTAATAATATTATATAAGGCGATATACCGTCCGTTAAAAGATAGATCAATATAGGCTTCATTTTTGGAAAATTGTTAAGAAAAATTATTTACTAAGAATTACTGACGATTTCAGGACTTTGTCAGTGATGGAGTATATACTTGGGTCAGGGAAACAACATTGAACATTGAGCTAACAGAAAAAAATGTTAATCTTCACAAAATTTTAGTTGATCTATCCAGTTTATCTCCAAAACGACTGTATAACATATTTTTAAGCTAAGAGGAATTCTGTAATAAGAAAAGAGGCTAAAATAGTATGTCTACTGGCCATGTACATCAATGCCAAACTTACTTCTACATTAGTAATAAAAAAAATAAAAATTGCAGGCCTATTTGATGACTCTGACGCCGTAAATATTCAAAATGCAACCGTATTCATCATCAGTGGCGGTGAAGTCTCCTTTAGGAAACTAAGCATTTATCGTTTGTGCCCAATTTAAATGAAACTACGAATTTCAACGGCGTCGAACCTGCTGAAAGGAATTTTGTCTTCATATGAATAATGATCTAGCTCTAAGTCCATTCATTGAATGAATCCGAGGCCAGCACTCAAACTAATGAGGCTAGAAATAGAAAAAAACTAAGAACGTTTAAAGTGGGTTTCTAGAAAGTTTATAAGTGCATTTTTTATATTATTTTTTTCTTTTCACGATATGATTTTGTGAGCCAATCAGTATCGAATGGTCCAATTTGGAAGAAATGGCAGTTTTATATAATAATTATGAAAAAATGACCTATTTTAACTTTAATACTCCTGGGCGGAATATCAATAAAGTAGTTGTAAAACTAATTGGAGATCTGGCATTGAATGATAAAAATTGGGCTACTTTTTGTAACTTTGCTATAAGTTGTACAATTAAAATTCCATGGAGTCATGAAAATAGAAATTTTAAAAATTAATAGATCTGCGGAAACATAATTGTATGTTTATCACTAACCTTACAAGTCCTGAAAATAAGCCTAAAGTTCTATGATCTGATAACCCATGAAGTTCTATAAATTTTCCAGTATTTTCAAGTTAAGCCTATATATCAGGCACTGGCAGTGGAGTCATCGAGGTCAGGAGTGTTTGGTTCGTGGAGTTATTCGCTCCAGTTCTTTGGCAAACAAGGATGATTCCGAATGATAAAATAATGACATATCGCGATGTCGCCACGAAGGTCTCCAGTTTCCAAGGAGACGGTTACAATGCGGGTTCAATTTGCCCAGCTGGATTGACTTACAGAAGATTTTCAGTTTTCTAAACTGCGTTCTAGAGCTTGCTTATTCTAATGGCTTATACTAAAGCAACTATAGGATAGAGTGCTAAAGCACATTTTCAAATTCAGAAGGATACCTTTAATAAAAAGAAACAGACGTTTCTAACCAGCTCTCCTCCACCTTTGATAAGAGGGCATTGATTGATAGAAGTTGCCAGGACAAACTTATCATTTATGCTGCAATGAATTTCCTTTTAAATATTCACTTATGGAAAATGAACAATTTTCGAATAGTCTATCATGGTTGCCAATTGCATTTAAAAAAATATAAGAAGCGATTTCTTAACAAAACGTAAAATGATCTTTTGTTTTGTTAAGGATACTTCCGTACAGCTTTATCCGAATATGACCTCACTACTAACTTTCTTGTAGATAATCAAGTGTTGTAAACATAATTATTATGTTTTTGGAATCTTACATGCAAACCCCATAACCACAACGATGTTCTGGATGCTGTGAATTGTATTTAAAGTGCCCATCCCTTCTATAATAAATCACAAAATTCTAATATTTCACGTAAAAGTTACGGGCCATATAAAGTCAACGACTCTAAAAACCTCTAGCAAAATATCCTATATTACTTTCATTACACACTTCAAGAGTGAAAATATCCTGGCTTTATTTAGAAATTTTAAAAAAAACAGGACTAGAGTATCAGAATCTCACCTAATAAATATGATATTCAGAAACTAACTGATGGACATAAACATTTTGTAGCTCAGATGAATGGATCCAAGTCCAGACCTGTCCAGAAATTAAAACACGTTTCAGTAACGAACCATTTGTGTAATCTTTGCACAACCTGAGACTTGCTTAACACAATGCTATTGTTGATTGCGATCGCCACTTAATTTAACATTGTTGTGAAATAAAATTATAACAGTCCCAATATTTCTATGTCCACATTAAATTTTTTTTTAAATTTCAAAGCTGATAGTAGACGATGCGATAAAGAAATGAAATACAACGAAAAAGAGCATCCAAAAAACTGTGCTTAAATAAAGGAAGAACATTTTTCATTTTTCATCATATCTTAAAATTTTTAATTGTTCTTATTGTTTTGAAGAAATAAAATTATTAAAACATCTCACAGAAATTTGAATACTGAATATTGCACCCTGTATTTATTTACTATTTCTTAATAAATAGTTGGATCTAGGATAATGTATCCGAAATTCAACAGTATACAAAATTATTGTATTTTATCTTTAATTGGATAAAAATAAATTAATAAAATGGTATAACGATTTAATATTTTTAAACATCTAATTAAAAGATTTTAAGAGCCTGTTTTGTGACTATCACTATCAAACGAAATTCAAAATACAGCTTAACTCTTTACAATAAAAAAATAAGTAACATTACCTTTTTTGTTTTGGTCGATTGAAAGTTCAGAAGGAACGTTCACCTGAAAATGAAATACAGATTAGTCATTTATAATTTACATGTTTTAGTTGAAATTAAGCAATTTGATATATTAATCGTAAGAGTTTTATTTTTAAAGTATTTGATAATCTAAAATTATAGGTAAAGTTACTAGAATCTAGGATCAGAAGAAGAATACGAGTTTATCACCCAGTAAACATGATTAAGTAAAATTTGGTATTCCAAGAATACACGTTTTTAAAAATTCTCAAGAAAAACTTAATAGGTTTAAACTCTAATATTATAATTACAATTAACGAAACATTCGAACCAAGACCAAGTAATTTAGCAGTAGAATATTTTTCAGAGAAATATGTCGTCAATTTGGTTGATGTAGGCAGACATCTCCATGGGCTACAGGTCCTTTTTTTTTTATTACATTTTTAAATATTAGCAAAAATGCCCAATGTTATACTATCATGCGGATAAAATTATTGTGGATTAACTGTGATAAAGAGGTGTATAATATTTAGAAATAAGTAAAATATACAATAACAGGAATCAATCGAGGAAGAAATTTCTGTCTACTATTCTTCACATTTTTGTGAATTAAATGTAAGCGATTGACAGATATACCTGCCTACACCGATAGTCAAACGGATTAAACAAACAAATGAAAAATAATTCGGTCTCGTGTGTTTCCAATTTATATTCAAAATGGTAGAGGCTGTTCTATTTCTAGGACAACGGTTGTGCAGAGGAGTGATTTTTACCAGCTGGCCGAGCTCCAGGAGAGTCTCCAGATGCCACAGGGCCAGTCCCCGGCTGTTAACAGATTAAATTCCATGAAATAGTCATCTGATTTCTGAATCACAAACCGATTTTGTATAACATTAAGAGCAATGCTATTACCTGCAACACGTAAATCCCCAGCTTTCTCCTGCTCGATTTCCTAATCGTCGCCACTGTAATGGTACCCAATTATCTATATCTGACCAGACAACTCTCGTTCCAAGAAGTAATGAACAGGAACCCCGATGTACACACAGAAAGTCCTGTTCTCATGTTAAGTCCTGGGTTTAGGAGAAGGACAGAGCAAGTGGCCTCTTGACCTTAACGTTGAGGGCTCCAAAGCACTTGGTGACCTTACTCTTCCCAACTACAGTAATTGATACTTCGGTACTTTTTTGGCTAAGTCCTTGAAGCCAAGGGATCAATCAAAATCATAGTTAATCAGTATTAATACTGAAATTTGAACCGATTGTGTGTATCTAAACGCCATAAACATAATAAAACAATTGTAAAAATATACAGAATAATCTAAGCAATAAACTTTATTAAAATAAATTAATTACTCGTTAGCCTAAATTCTACCTAAAAAAATTATGGACCTACAAACAAGGATAGATTTATTATAACATAAATTAAGAAGAAAAAAAATATTTGTTGATAAACGTTGGCTTACTAATAAAAAATTCTCTTTATATAGAGAATTTTGTTGACTTCTACCCGGATCATTTTCTTCCTTAAAAAAAAAAAAATTGTTTACGGAATGAACCTAAAAGGATTTTCACTAGACAAACAGGAAAATATTTTGGAATTTAAATTTAATAAACAGCTCCCTCTTTTATACATAAAAAAATATCTATTATTTCATACTTTTTTTTTTTAATTTTTACGTTAAAAATTTGTATGCTCCATAAAACAGTGAGAAAACGGTTATATAAGTTCCTTTTTTAAATATAAATTTTCAAAGTATAAATATTTAAGACATTTTAATGTACAGGATAAAATATCCTTTACACAAATAAATTAAGTAATCCTTAGCCAAAAGTCTACCTGAAAAAAAAAGTGTATGGACATTTTAATGGCGATAAAAAATAATTAGGTACTTATTATTAATTTACAGGATGGACTTAAACTGAATCTAATTAGACAAGTAGGAAAATATTATATAATTTAAATTATAAAACAAATTAATAAAAATGTCAATCTCCTTTCAAAAAAATTTGTAGGCCTCAAAACATTTGCATAAAGTTTAGTATTTCCTATTTTAAATATTCATATGAATTTTCATAACATAAATATTTAAGAAATTGTAATATATAGTATAAAATATCCTTTGAGAAATAAACATTACTATTAATTGTTCCTTAGCCTAAAGTCTACCTTTTTTGATGGCCCAAAAAAAAAAATTCTAATTAGACAAACAGGAAAATATTATGGAATTTAAGTTAATAAAACAGCTCTCTCTTTTACAAAGAGAAAAATATGCTTCTATTTGATATTTTTAGAAATATCTAAGATTAAAAAAGCTCAGATTTTTAGTATTTCCTATTTTATATGTATAATCCAATTATGTAAATTAATTTCCAACCCTATCTAAACAAAGATTCTTTACATCAAGTAAGTGAATTTCTTGAACGTGAGATTAGACCCTTATGACGTGAGATTGACTTGTTGAGAAACTAGGCACCAATTGGAAACACTTCCAGGCGTTTTCTATGTAACAAGGTCAAGAGACCATTTTCTTTTCATGTGAATTGACGCATAGATATAGCGTACAACGTAGAAGGCTACACGTATACTCGTATTTTGCACCGTAACAAGACAACGGTTTTAATGGTTTTCTCTATTAAAGAAAATTGTTACTGTTTTATTCAAGGAACATAAACAAATATTAAACTAATAAATTTACTATTACTTTTAAGGAAAAATGTTTTAAAAATATATAAATTTACAATATTTATAAAAAAAAATGTTTATTTAAGAAATCATACTAATGCCATGGCACATATATAATAAAAAAAGTAAAATAAAGTATAATAAATAAATTATAAGATTAAATAATACAGTCTGTCCTATCTAATGAATCACCTACCTGTTTTAATTATTTTTTCGTTCAAAGCTTATTTATTAGCTTATTGGGTCTTAAGGGCTGCTTCAGAACTGCCAGTTATTTTTTAGTAACGCCTATTATTACCTAGGTTACTTTAAATTAATCACTATCGACTTGTGATTAGAAAACATTAAAACAGTTTAATACAATATTCATTTTAATGTAATATAAAAATTCTGAAATATGTAACAACTAACGTTTAAAATAGAAATTCAGACATATCCTAAAGATTTGAGAACATAACTTCTATGAATCTGGAACTGATTTTTTTATAGCAGATCCATTCTGTTTAGTATTAGCATGCTTCATTTCGTACAGTCTTGTTTGAGGATAACGCCGGTTTCCTGTAAAGTAAACATAGGACTTTCTTCTTCTTTGCACAAGTTAAACAGTTCTATTAAATTCATACTGTCAATTACTTATGCACAAAATAAAACTACCCTATCCAAACATAATCATAATAATTATTATATTGTGTATACAGTTACTGAAAACGTTGATGAAGTAGTTGACAGAAGTTATTAAAAATGTAACTGTAAGTCCTAAAATAGAAAAGACCCAGCTTATTTATCGTTTATGTAGCAAAAATTTCTTTTGAATTTCCAAAAGAGCCCTCAAATTATTTCGAAACATCTCACCTTCACACCTTATAAGATATATTTTCTATATTTGGAACATTTCTAAACAATAGCCTTGGATAAGTGAAAAACAAGTCAGCCATCGGTGAGTTATCGGAAGGCTTATTTTCTTAAACATTATTTTTGTTAACCTTGATTCTAAATGTATTTAATGTTAATGTAAAAATATAGATCCAAATTTCAAATAAAAAATCTACCTCATAGTTGCCACTTCTCTTCATCGCAGATGACTGCAATATCCTCAGAAGTTCATCGACTCTTTAAGACTCTTTGATTGAATGGTGGGGCTGTTCGGGTAAGCTGTTATGTTCGGTCTGGCCATTCCAAGCTCTACCAGTTCTTTAGGAAACCCCCTGCGGAAGAGAAAAAACCTAACTACCCTGTTTATCTGAAAGTCTACAACAAGGGCCTTCATTTCATTTAGTGAAGTTTTATTTTCATCAAGTATTATCTCAAAAATGAAATCAGAACAGTAAAACACATTATAGTTTAACAAAAAAGACTCCTATATAAGAGGGGTAGATGCATAGGCAGAGAGAGAGAGAGAAAGAGAGAGAGAGAGAGAGAGAGAGAGAGAGAGAGAGAGAGAGAGAGAGAGAGAGAGAGAGAGAGAGAGAGAGAGAGAGAGAGAGAGAGAGGGAGTGGGAGAGAGGGAGAGGGAGAGAGAGAGAGAGAGAGAGGAGAGAGAGAGAGAGGAGAGAGGGAGTGGGAGAGAGGGAGAGGGAGAGAGAGAGAGAGAGAGAGAGAGAGAGAGAGAGAGGGAGAGAGAGAGAGAGAGAGAGAGAGAGAGAGAGAGAGAGAGAGAGAGAGAGAGAGAGAGAGAGAGAGAGAGAGAGAGAGAGAGAGAGAGAGTGAGAGAGAGAGAGAGAGAGAGAGAGAGAGAGAGAGAGAGAGAGAGAGAGAGAGAGAGAGAGAGAGAGAGAGAGAGAGAGAGAGAGAGAGAGAGAGAGAGAGAGAGAGAGAGAGAGAGAGAGAGAGAGAGAGAGAGAGAGAGAGAGAGAGAGAGAGAGAGAGAGAGAGAGAGAAAGGCAAATTTCTTCCTCATATTTTAGGTTCTTTAAAAAATTTCTATAAAATGTTTCACAATGGTGGATCAAAAAGTCATGGAAAAAATGGGACGTGACAAATAAAACAATAAATTAATTCTGATGATTTTCGCAATTAATTCACAATATGGTTTATATTAGTTATAATTTAGTTATTTTGCGATCTATAAGTGCTTACATATAAAATCGATAATGATAGATAAGTTGAGAAATATAAAATATTTATAATAAATAGAACACCTTACGATCACAAAAGCTAAGGGCAAAAAAATGCATTTTTATTAATAATGAAATGCATTT